>JAOTOL010001232.1:0-200000 GCA_034440575.1 Imbricaverruca yamaguchii
GCCACACTAGATCTCCACGCTGGAGCGGGCGTCGACCAGCTCGGTACGCACCGCACCGGGCCGGGCGGTGGTGTTAAACGGCAGCTCACGACCCGCATATACGTACAGGCTGGCGGGGGCGGTGGCGGCGTTCGCGCCGTCCAATGGTGTCGTGTTGTAACGATGCACCGCCTCCACGATGGAGTAGGCCTGTCGAGCTGTCATCACCTTCACCGTCCGGTGGTGGCCCTCGACGATGTCGTTCCCGCCCGCCTCATACACCGCCTGGAATCGCAGCTGCAGGCCCCACTGCGCCGCGAGTGCTGCCATGCACCGGCTACGAAACGCGGTAGCATTATCCAACAATATTTCGTCGGGCGCGCCGCGATCCAAAAACATCGTATAGAGATGCCCCGCGATCTCGCCCGCTGTCACGTTACGCAACTTGCGCCACAGCTCGAAACGTGACGGTCCACAGTCGATCACCGACAGGTACGCCACGTCCCGGTAGTGTACCACGTCGATGGCCAGGCGCCGCCAACAGTCCGGCACGCTCAGCTGCCCATGGTCCTATCGGACCGGCGCCGGGTCAATCGATTGGCACACGTTGCAGGCCCGAACCACCGTTCGTACCGCTGACCGTGACACCCGCGTTTCACGGCACAGCCGCCGCGCGTGTCACAGGGTACGCCGCACCCCTTGATGTCCGCAGCCCTCGTGAACCGCCCTGATTGATCCACTCGGGCTTCGCGTCGGGCCGTGGGTCAATGGCGGTCACCACGGCCGGCGCATCGTCGCCATCCTCGTCGGCCGAGGCCGAGTCGCGCAGCCACTCTTTCGGCACACGGGTGAGGATGTCCGCCGGGTTGTCGGCGAACCGCACAAGACCGATCGTCATGGACAGCTTGAACTTCGCAACCAGCTGCCAGATGACGTCGATCCGTCTGCGAATTAACATCTCCCCGTGTGCCTTAGTGCGCAAGCGCGAGCGGCCACTCAGCGCGTCGTCAATCCATTTGTGCACGGTGGCAGGGTTAGTGCGGAGATCGACGGTACTGAGCCCCCCATCCCACAGCAAGATTGTTACCGCTAAGCGCCGCGTCGAGCTCTGCCATATTAATGTGCATAGCGGCCTGCGACTCCGGTCTCAGCCAACTCGCGTCTTCCACGACGCCGCCGTCCGCGTTAGCCACCACTACGCCCGCCACGAGCGAGCTGGCGTCCGTCCAGACGACCAACTAGTCTCCGTTCATACATCAGGGGCCGTGGGCCGGGTCAGCCTCGTTCAACCGAGCCGCGCAACGCCTCGGTCGACCTGGTCGACCTGGCCGCGCAACGCCTCGTCACAAATCGGGTCGTCCCACCCGGTCGACAAGGCGTTGGTGCGTCGCTTGAGCCACACGGCCGCCAGCCTGAGCCAGTCGGCCACGGGCACATGCGACACCAGTCGGCCGCACCAGGCGAACACTGCCCGACGAGTGAGCACCGCCGGCGGGCCCGCCACCGGATTGTCGCGCCTCCAGTGGAGCGCGCCCTCCTGATTCTGGCTGACGCGGAGCCCGATAAGGCGCGTCCCGGCAGCCGCACGCTCCGGTGGCTTGCGCGCCAGGCCGTACCTCGCGAAATGCGCCACTACGTAGTCTGCACTGACGACACTCTCGTCCACCAGCAGATCATCTACGTATGGCAACACGCCGCGGGACACGTCCCGGTCGTGGAGCAGCACAGCTTTCACGACGGCCTTCATCACGAGCGGGGCGATGTTGAGCCCAAAGCCGATCCGCGTTAGACAGTACCGCTGTCCGCGAATCTCGACCGTCTGATACCACAGCCGTCTGTCCAACCAGATACGCCCTGCGCAGATCAACGACCGCGACACGGGCGCCGTGTCGTCGCCAGCGTCGCAGCTGGTCGACACAGACGTCCGCGTCGGCGGTGTGCTCAAGGACGTGACCGTTCAACTCACGGTAGTCCAGAACGGGGCACACCTTGCCCTTGCCGTCGCCGTGCAGACCCCCACGTCTGACGCGGCCCGCACTACGACGCCTCCCAGCGCCGTCACCCCGGTCATGACCATAATCATGTCCACGATCAGCGGTCTGTCCGGCACCACCAGGGCCGCGAGCGTAACCCGCTTGCCCTTTTAGGCCACCACCACACGTGTGACGCCGACACACCTCAGCGTTAACCTCATTAACGGCGCGCAGCAGCACCGACCTCGGCTCCCACGTCGAGCAGCACCCGTCGTAGATGAGCACATCGGTACATCCCGTGTCTATCAGTGCCCGACGTGCCACGCCGTCCACAGACATTTCCACCACCGGGAGCGCGCTCACACCTCTGGAGACGGCGCTTGCCCCCGGCGGAGTTTCCCACTCGTCGCGGGTAGGCGACCGCGAAATGGCCGACGACGCCGCAAGTCCAAGAGCGCCGCCGCAGGGCCGGGGTCAGACGTCGTGCAGCGGCGGCATGAACCGCGGCCGACGCAGCGGTAGCAGAGGCGGTCACGGCCTCCTCGGTCGCGCGACGCCTCTCCGCCTTCAACGCCGTGCGTGCGCGTGACAGCGTGCTGAACAGATCCGCTTCTCCTGGCTGGGCTCCCGCCAGCACGACAGCGCTAACGGCCGCGGGTAACTCGTTCACAACGCGGTCGCCATCTGCTGGTCCGACACGCCGCGGAACAGGGCGGCGTACTTCTGCAGGCTCGTCAGGAACACATCGACGCTCTCGTTGTCCTGGAGTCGGAGCGTCGTGAACACCGCGTGCGCCTTGCAGGCGTCCCGGACCCGGTCGAGCGACCGGCGGTCCTCCGGCGGTAGCTGCTGCCAGATGGCGAACGCGCCGTCTTTCAGACGCATCGGCAGCACATCCGCAGGCGACGCACCCCGGTACTCGCACAGCAGGACCGCTTGCGTGTACCAGCCCACGACGTCGCCGGTTCCGTCAAAGGTGTCGATCAGGCACGGATCAAACTTCTGACCGGCCGGCGACTCGTCTGCCACTCGCACTACCGTAACAGAGTCCTCACTCCCGGGCCCCAGCATCGCAACACAAACAAGGGCCGAAATAGCTTATAGTTCACGAAGAGAAAACCTTGATGTCAGCACCGTGTATTCCTCAGCGATCGGCGGTAACCAGACTGGCCCCCGCACAGCACACACCCTGCCAGGTCAACTTGACACCGCTCCCGCGTTTCGGATATCCCCGATCGCTGATTGGTTCATCCCGCACACGCCCCACCAGGCCACGTATCCGGCCGGCCCGACTCGGTCACGAGGTCGCCGCACTGGATGACTCATCTGCCGGCATCTTGGGGCTAGTACCAGTGCCACCTCACATGCAATCCCACTATACATCCTTTAATCAAAATATTCAATTTCACATGCGACCACATTATGCTTCTGGCGTTCCCCAAGCTTAAGCTATAGGGAGATCCGCTGACATGACAGCCTTAGAACAAAATTGACGATTACTAACGACCATTATACTGGAGTCTAAGTGGTATCAGCTGATGCAGAAATTGTGATTGTATCCATCACAGGTGGGGCAAAATCTCTAGATGGCATATTTTCTTTGTTTTTGACAATTATCTTGAAGATTTTGCATCTAGCGGCCGCGGCCTCCATGCGACCCAATGGCATGCTTTCAGTTCGAGCATCGGCCGCGAGGTGCAAACGAAGCGCCACCAGTAGCGTGGCTGTGCACGTCCCCTATCGAAAACATTCCTAACCTAGCATATAACCTAACCTAAGTACCCTTCCTAAATCCCAAGCCTAAATTTAGATCAGGTTGCATTAGTTAATGACAGAATACTGTGGCCATGAAACAACGGCAACCCTCATATCAATTTGTACTGTCCAATTTGGCAACAACAAGCAAGTGATGTCATTGGCAGATGGGTAAATTTGGGCAACCGGAAAAGTGTACGTAAAGCAAATGTGCGTATGGCAGATGTACGTACGCAAATGTACGTAAGAAAATGCACGTAAGCGCAGATGTACGTATGGCAATTGTACGTACGCGCAGATGTAGGTATGGCTAATGTACGTAAGCGCAAATGTACGTATTGCAAATGTACGTATGCGCAAAAGTACGTATGGCAATTGTACGTATGTGGATATATACGCACGCGCAAATGTACCTTAGAGCAAATGTACGTATGGCATATGCACCTAACCAAATGTGCTTAAACGCAAAAGCACGTAAGCTTAAATGTGCGTACGTACATTTATTACATTATTTATTATATATTTACTATATTATTACATTGGTTCATACGTACATTTCCTCTCGCATTCTTTTACGCGTAGATACTGTTGCGCTGACGTACATTTGCGTTTGCGTACTTTTACGCTTACGTACTTTTGCGCACGCGTAGATTGGCGCATACGTACTTTTGCCCATACGCACATTTGCGTTTGCGTATTTTTGCGCTTACGTACATTTGCGCATACGTACATTTGCGCATATGTACATTTGCGCTTACGCACTTTTACGCATACGTACATTTGCGCATACGTATATTTGCCATACGTACATTTGCTATTACGTACATTAGCCATATGTACATCTGTGCTAACGTACAATTGCCATATGTACATTTATTTACGTACATTTGCTTACGTACATCTGCCATACGTACATTTGTCCTTACATACATTTGTCGCAGAATCGTAAATTTGTGCTTTAATTGTTTTGTCAATTCTTGGAATCCATTCGTCTAATTCGGTGTTTATGAATCCTGCTAAGATCATGGAACCACTCGTTCTTTGTGCAATTGCTTAATTTTGAATGTATGCGCAAAATAACACCAAAATGGCATTTGAGTTATTATAATACCATAGCATAGCCTACTATTCCCCAGTATTTCATACTTTAAACATGAAGCCCTATGGATTGTACCTCCCCAATGAGTTTTTGATCGCTCGTTTCCTCCATGCATTATGCCCTTACGACTTTCAGAAGTCAACACCCTTGCTAGGTAGATACTGATGATTAATAAAAATTTAACGCTACATCATCCGGCTAAATCACAGCTTGGCGAGCATCTAATCGTTTATAGTAATAGCACAGAAACACGACCATAGTGCGCATGTTGTGTATTTCACAACACGATCAATTGCAACCCATCATTTATGGGGAATTAACAAACTTGATACTGCCAAGAACCATTGAAGGTAGTCATTTAGTGCAAGGCAATCGACATCGTGTACCTGATCCAGTATTCAGTATATAAAAAAAAACAGCTAGCGAGAGTTGGGCTGTCTGCGCGAAGTGGAGCACCTCCGGCAGGGGGGCATATCGATCTATGAACAATCGAATGTGTTTTTCTGTGTGTGTGTAAGAGGTTGGGGTGCTAGGATGTAGCACCCCCTCTTACACACACACAGACAAACACACTTAGGAAAAGCTGACACTGACTTAAGTAATTACTGGCAGCTGATAGCAGTGTCGCCCCTTCAGTCAAGTCCCCGTATGACAATTCCTGGATCCCCTGGTCATCAGAGTGTCATGGGTGGTGAAGGTGCCAATTGAGGGGTACAATCAAATATTTGTATGGGTGGTGAAGGTGTTGAATCAGGGAACCTAACCGGAAATTGCGTTGAGCTGGGGATGGGACAGGGTAAGGGGTGGAAGACTGGGGATGGTGCCTTCCTATGGAAAGTTGGCGCCCTCTGACCGGGAAGATGCTCCCTCCAGGTAGGCTTGAACCCTAAGTAGGCTTGAACTTTAGGTCGACTTGAACTCCAGGCAGGCTTCCCACACCCCACTCTTCAGCCAAATGCTGAGAGGAAAATTTTCCTCACGCCACGTAAAAATTCCTGGATCCGCCGCTGTGTGGGCGGGAGGGTGGGATGGGAAGTGGTGTCTGCATTCCTTGTTTAGAAATGTGTCATGCATACTTACAATTACATTTACAATTGTGGGGGGGGGGGAGTATCCGGCGATCCTAGTTCTGAATATGCTTCTTAATATTTTGAACAGGCTTTTATAACGAAAGAAATACTTATTTTTGTGAGGAAAGCATTGACCCATTTGGAAATAAATTCCACGAAATCTGGGGACTTTATATACACATATATATATATATATATATATATATATATATATATATATATATATATATATATATATATATATATATATATATATATATTCATATATATGTATACACATACATATATGTATGTACAGATGTAACATCGCATCGCACATGTCCCCACTTTATCACGCCATGCAAATAATTTCCTCCTTTCTCTATTATTATCCCTTTCTATTAAGTCTTTCCGGTCAGATCCTCACGTCTCGGGAGGGCGGGGATTCTTATATGCTCACCTCTAATTTCCAAACTAAGCGTTGCACGAAAACACAAGTAGTGTCATCGGAAATCGATCGACGAGTAGGGCCCAAAACCTGCCCCAAGATTGCATCCCACGAAATCGTATCGCCAAAATTGACGTCACTAGGGGTCTATGTGATCTCGACTGAACATGCTTTTGGCTCTGGGGAGTTCATTTTAGGAGAGATTGTAAAAACAAAACACAACAAAACTAGATACCTCTGGGATCTGGGTACCTCAGGCAAGCTGGCCGTGTTGCTCCAGACGTTTCCGTCGCATGTCGTAAATCATTCCATTCTATGTCGGGAATTGAATATTGTTAAATATTAATATTGAAGCTGCTGGCAAAAACTGATTAGGAATGTCTTGTTAATGGCACCAATGCGCTAAATCTGTCATCGTGATAACGTAATGAATCTGTCAGGTATATTTGGCTTCAAGCTGACCCACAACATGAGCTGTACAAAATAAGACTATTTATGGCTTGTTCAGGGGGGTCAGATCATGACCTATTTTGATCCAGGCTTGACACCTCAGACAAAGTAAAAGCATTCCTCCAGACACCTCGTGACATGCTCTTTCACGTTGTGCAAACCACTTCCTTCCATCCATATTATTCAAGGGTTTAATTACCAATATGGCATCGGCACCAAAACCAGTGCCCCCACATTGATGCATTGATAATCTAAGGCTGTCAAAGTCACCTACCTATGATGAGGCCATACTCTACTTCAAGCTGACTAACGTGTTCTGCACAAGATGACACCACGCATGAACTATGTTGTCACAGGTTAAGTCGTGACTTATTTCATCTGGTGTGACCTGGATCCTGGCGGGAGGGTAAAGCCCTTTCCCAAACGTTCTAAATCATGCTAACTTGCGTCTTGCTAATCATTTCCCTTTACATACCTTTTATTCAGTATTTTAAATCGCAATATGGCAACGACCGTCAAAATATGCGAAGTTCCAACTACTTAGTAATTACACAAATATTCTAAATCAGCGAAAATGACATGGGCCACATAGGTTGAATCTAAGTCATGACATAATCTCCGAGAACATCGGTACCTTTCGTTGAGTACATGGTATAGGTTAGTTTCCAACCAAATATCTCATGCTTGTATGCTGACACCTACTTCTTCGGTGGACTATCATCATGTTGGGATGCAAAATATTCAGTAATAGAGATAGAAGGGAATGGTTTGCGCGACTTGATAGAGCATGTTATAAAGCGTCTGGAACAAAGGCTTCACCTCGCCCGAGGCATCCATATTTCACTGAGGAACAATATTTCATGTCGCCTGGCCTGCGACAATATAAGTCATTAATGGTGTCATCTTGTAGCTTGTGATTTGGGTCAGCATGAAGCAAAGCATGGCATGTTTATTTATGCATTCGATTGTTTTAGAGCATTTGTATATTAAAGGTCTGTGGGACTTTATTTGTGCGGCCTGTTGCCATACTGGGATTAAAAATACTTGATGATGCAGATAGAAGGAAGTGGTTCTCGTTTTCCTTCTTACCTAGGAAGTGTCTTACGGATAAAGTGTCTCCTTTCTCACTTCTCACTTTCTTTTCCCTCTCACAATGCATGTACAACTTTTGGAGCAGTTTTATTTTGCCTAAGGCATGCAGGTCACCGGCGACAAACTAGCGTATGATCTGACGGCTGACAATACGGGTGACTAATTACGTCATCAAGTGCTACATATAATGTCAGTTAACTTGCAGCTAAATATAGCTTGTGTGTATCAATCAATAAATCAATCAATCCTTGTATTGGTACCAAGAGGCACTCAGCATCAAATGTCAAAAACGGTTTTTAAAAAAAGTGGGGCAGGAGGCTACTAAAACATTAAGAAACACATGCATACAATACTCAAACATTCTCACGAACAGCTCTTCTCAGCGCCTCCTTCAGCTTAAACTTAAAAGTCCGTTGCATATTCTCGGCCCTAACTTCCTCGGGGAGACTGTTCCAAAGAACTGCAGCACGGTACATGAAAGAGCGTTGCGCAAAAGAAGTTTTCAGGCGCGGGCGCTCTACTGAAAACGGCGTTGATCGCGTAGATCGAGAGTTGACATCACTTCTCAATGTCACAAGATCACCCAGGGTTTCAGGTGCTCCCGAGTGATGCACTGCAAAATGAACCAGTGAGCAATCCCTAATGTGGACAAAGCGTTGAAAGTTAGGCCAGCCTAACCGTTCAATAACATGCGATATATGACCATAGCGAGAGGTCCTAGTCATGATCCTAGCCGCCCTCATTATGAATTTTTGGATTCGCACGCGCTCGGTGTCACATGCAGCAGACCAGATTGAGCAACAGTACATTACATGGGGGAAAACTAGTGCAAGCACTAACTTGGACAGCGTTTCTTCAGTAAGAGAACGTACATGCATGGTTAGAGGAAAGATAATGCGGTTACATTTCTTAGCAATATCGCCAATTTGTTCACTCCATGTTAACGATTCGTCCATGGTCACACCCAGGTTCTTGATAGATGAGACATGTTAAATATCCGATCCAACAACAGATAGGCTGATGCTAGGTAGCCGGGCGATCATCTAGCGAGAACCAAAAATCACAATTTGCGTTTTAGATGGGTTGAACTTGAGAAGATTTACACGGTACCACGAGCATATGTTATAGTTTCCAAGCACGATTCGAGACACGTTTTGCTTACATCATGTCGTCCAATTTCGATGACAACATCGCCTGTGTGTCGTCAGCGTATGCAACGACTTTAAAGACATTGCCTATGTGCGAGAGAAGATCATTTGTGTACAACAAGAGCAGAATTGGACCGCACAAACTTCCTTGTGGAACACCACAGGATACGTTGCATACAAGTATTCCGGACCGAACTACCTGTCTGCGATTTGAAAGGTAAGATCTAAACCAAGAGCTGTCGATGCCGTACCACTCTAATTTGGTTAAGAGTCGGCTACGAGACACGCAATCGAGGGCACCATACAAATCTACTGATGCGAGCAGACAAACGCGGCGCCTTTCGGTGCAATTTGTTACATAAGCTACTACATCAGCAAGGGCAATTTCAATAGAGTGAAGTGGTCGATAGGCATGTTGAGAGTTGTTAAGAAGACAATTTCGGTAGAGATACGCAGTGAGCTGGTTGACTATTAACATCTCGCACAGTTTTGACACGTTACTCAAGATCGAGATGGGCCTATAACACTTGGGATCGTCATGGCAGCCTTTGTTGAAGATTGGTACGATTTCAGCCAACTTCCACAGTTCCGGAAAAGTACATGACGATAAACTTGATTATGTGCAAAATATGTACACACACCGAAGGAAACGACATATTGAGTAATTTAAAGGACACATCGTCGTTACCACGAGCACTGGTAGGATTTAAATCACGCAGGGCATGAGAGTGTTCGGGAAGAGTGGCGGGCTTCAGCTTGAATGCTGAGCTAACAACGCGCGGAGGGCGAGGTTGATGCGCTTATTTGGGCCTAAATCCCCTAAAGAATGCAAAGCAGCAGCCACGCGCTTGCCAGTCGAAGCAAAATGCCGGTTTTGATCGTCAGCGAACAACTCTTTCTCTTGGTTGGAACGTGATGGTTCAGTTGATGGTGGAGTTGTCTTCTTCTGAAAGAGATGACGTCGAACGTACGGCCAGACGTGGTCATTTTCTTCCGAAGTCCGATCGAAGAAACGGCTTTTGGCGACCACGAGCTCAGTGGAGGTCCGTTGATTTAGCTCATGATAGAGTTGCCAATCCTCGGCATTCCCGGATCGGTCCGCTTGGCTGTGAGCCCAGTCACGTCGGAGGGTCAGGGCGCGGAGGTCAACATTCTCAGCGATCCAGAGTGGCACTGAGCGGCGATTCGCGAACTTCGTGACGGTAAGGCAGTGAGCATCTATGAAGCATTTCCAGATGTTCAACCATGCGTTCCACTTGTCAACTGTATTGGCCTCATACAGGCCAGACCAGTCCACCATGAGAAAAGCCAGGGGCAGCTGACCAGGGAGGAGGTGACGGTTGCGCTGAAGTGATCTTTTGGCGTTGAAACGACGGACGGTTTATTTTAGCTGTGACTGTGACTGCCCGGTGAAGCTAAGGGACATTCGTGCAACGACAAATCCGTTGGAATTTTGTCTTTTGGGCCGACCGTTGAAATGTTGGGATTAAAAGTAATTACCAAGAAAGATAGAACAAAATAGCTTGCACGACGCGAAGAAGCACGTCACAATACGTCTGGAGGAACGCTTTGATCTTGGCCTAGGCACCTATGTCACACTGGATTAAAATAGTAATGCCCTGACCTTTGATAACATTAATCATGTATGATGCCATGATGTATAGCACATGGTATAGGTCAGTTTGAAACCAAATATAGCGATATGTGTCCCTTGGACAGATTTCATAGTTCCTGTCATTAACAAAGTGTTGACACCTTGTTTTTCCTTGACCTTTGCCACATCAGGATTCAAAACATTAAATAATGCACATAAATATATATATATATATATATATATATATATATATATATAGAGAGAGAGAGAGAGAGAGAAGGAGAGAGAGAGAGAGAGAGAAGGAAAGAGTTTACGCAGTGCGAAAGAGGATGGTGCCATGATCCCGGTCTGTCGTATGATCTGTGCATTTCATACCGCTTTATAAGAATATTTTTCAGAACGTGTGTAGCGCTTTCAGGACCAGTTTGAAGCAAAACTAGTTTGTTGCCTCTCTTATACCCAAACGTTTTACCCGCTCATCGGTATTATTATGTACATTAGACTGTCCCACCGAACATCGAACGTTGATCCACATGCCTCTCCATGTTCCTTTTACCTTAAAAGCTCACCCCTGTAAGTTTTAGACACATCCGAACTCGATAAACGGTGATTTTCAGGAAAATCGCCGTTTGTCCTCGGGATTCACCAGTAGCAACCACCCTCGACGATCTGCAACAACAAATCACGTTTCTCCTCACCAAACAGCTGCCAATACACGCCATGTGTGATATGAACCTGGACCTGCTCCAGCCGTCAGCTGCGGGGGTGCGGAGGTACGTGACAATGCTGGAAGACCTGGGCGTCCAGCAGCTGATCTCATCGCCGACCCGCACCACCGACACGTCGTCTACCCTCATAGATCACATTTTAACATCTCGACCAGAGTCAGTCTCTATAGAACCCTCGCGTGATCGCCTGTAACTTCAGCGATCACGACCTCGTCACATCTGACATCAGCGTCAAATTGACGCGCCCGAAACCACAAACCATCAAGGTCCGGTCCACCAGGCGTGTAAACAACGACGCTCTCTGATTAGACCTTCTCCAGGCCGATTGGAGCCAAGTATACAGCACAGACTGCAGCTGAGAAGTGGCGCGCCTGTCTCGAAGCGTGGCAGCCGATCATCAACCATCACATGCCTCTCCGAACAATCCGGATCAAACACCCCCCGGCTCCTTGGCTTCATCAAAATGAAGAGCTCAGAGAGCACATGGAGAAGCGGGATCGCTGCCGAGAGCCCGAGACAAAGACAAGAATAACACGGTGAAACAACAGGCCTATAAGGACAGGAGAAATGCCGTAAAACGAGCGCAACACAACGCCTGCGCAGACTACTACGTCACGTCATACCGTCTCCAGAAAACGAAGACCTGGACCGACATCCGCCGATTTCTGCTTGCCGACAGGAAGCCCGAGCCCAGGATCGACCCACCCCACCTGAGCGACGCCGCCTGGGCTGACAAGCTAAATCGTCACTTTGTGACCGCGGGAGCTGACGTTGCTGCCAAGTTATCGGAGGCTCCACAGGGAGTGCGGCTGCCCCCCAGACCACCTCAGGTGTACAGTAGCTCCTTCCGCGTACACACTTTGACGTTACCAGAATTGTCTTTGGCACTCGATCGAATGGGAAATACGCGCTCCAGTGGAAACGACGGAATAACACTTCATATGCTGAGAACGACGTTTGCAGTCATAGTGCCTCATTTACTGCATGTGATGAACTATTCACTGCGTACTGGTGAAGTGCCGCCTCAGTGGAAAGAGGCCTGTGCTATTCCGTTGCACAAGAGGGGTGATCGTGACAACCCCGGAAACTTTAGGCCCATATCTTTGCTGAGTGTTGTTGCTAAACTGTGTGAGAAAATTGTAAACACGCAGCTTTCACTCTATCTCGACTCAAACCACATACTCTGTTCAAATCAATATGGGTTTCGTCCAGGCCACTCAACCGAAAGAGCAATGCTCGATACTGTGCAATTTCTGACCAAAAATATGGATCGTGGTCATGTGTCTACCCTGCTTGCTGCTGATACGTCCCGTGCGTTCGATAGCGTGGAGCATAGCCGCCTGTTAGAAAAGCTAGGCTGGTATGGGTTCGACGTTCACTGGTTTGAGGATTGGTTGCGAGGGAGGAGCCATAAAATTCAGGGGAGTACCGCTGATCCACACCCGGTGACGCACGGTATAGTACGGGGAAGCCAAATCGGGCCAAAATTTTATTTGATTTTCACTAACGACCTAGCATCACATCTAAAGTATGGGCACCTAGTAATTTTCGCTGATGATGCTCAATTTCTGGACTCTGGCGGCCCAGGCAACATGTCTGAGCTGAAGCAACGTGGAGAAAACACCTTGGATACAGCTCTGAACTGGTTCACACAAAATCGGCTAAAAATCAACCCTGGAAAGACTGAGCTCCTGGTTGTCAAATCTCAGGCCGGAAACGTGACACCTTGTCGATCAAATTTGGAGATGCTGAAATCAAGCCGTCACCGAACGCAAAAATCCTCGGTGTGTACGTCGATTCGACTCTGGCCTGGTATAGACAGGTGGTTCGGCGGTGTTATAGTGTTATAGTCGGCCTGTCAAAATTTCGACACAAATTACCCTCAGAAACGAAGAAACTCCTCATTCAGACAGTGGCTTTCCCCCACATCTACTACTGTATGACAGTTTGGGGAAGTTGCAACAAAACCCAGAGAGATAGGATTCAGAAGGCGATACATTTTGGTGCCCGTATAGTATCCGGCCTCGGCCGACGAGAGCACATCACCCCGACATTAGAGGCACTTGGATGGTTGAAATTTGATGCCATGTTGGAGGAGCGCGACGTAGTTATGATCCGGAAGCTAACGTCGTCTGGTGTCCCACCTACGCTGGCGTGCTCTATCAAGCGTCTTGCGGATGTGTCGTCCAGGAGCACTCGGTGCGCAGACACGGGGATGTTGGACCTCTCGCGAGTTCGCTCCGAACTCGCTAAGCGGAGCTACCCATTCAGAGCCGTAGCCGCGTGGAACGGCCGTTTGGAGGCGCGTTCGATCACGGGGTGATCGAACGGTCACGAGGTGATCAAGCGTAATTTATGTCTAGATGATTTTTAATTGACTCTTGTTTATTGACATGAGAAATAGGATTATGTATATAGTTTTACAGAAATGTATTGACGAGAGGGCTGAAAAGCCATATTATTATGGAGACCTCAATAAATCTGACTATGAATATGACTATGAACTCATGTAGGGGTCCCGCAAGCTGGCCTCGTTCGTAGATCATTGCCACTCCACTGGTCGATGACGCCACGGTGGCATCATCGTTCACTGGCATGCAATGATTTCCGTTGCGCGCCTTGTCATATATGTTTGGCTCATGGTTGTAGCTGCCCCAGTGCGCTATACAGTCCATTTAAGTCCCTCTGGAATGTTTTCTTTACGGTTTATCTATCTTGTCATTTATTTACTTGGCAGACGGGACAAGGCGCTTCTATGCATCGAGCGATTAAAGTGGCCATCTTGAACGCGGAGGACCCCGATCATCAGACGGCACGAGATGAGGAATTTGTTTACCCATCTGCACAGCTCAAGATAACTAGAGACAACTAGGCACAGCTCACGCGCACGTGGACGGTAGCTTCCTGAGCACACCAGTCTAGTCGTGGGAAGAAAACGACACGTACGAGGCGGGCAAGCGGCGCGTGTCACGGCTTGCGGTCGTCAACGACCACGCGGAACGAGCGATCGCCTTGAAGTTCAACAACGCCCTGACAACGACAGAAAAGCAGCGGCAGTTCCTGCTGAAAGCAGTGCATGGGAATAGAAAGCTGATCCAAAAGAAAACAAAAAAGTAAATGATGATCTGAGCGACAAGTGTGACACCTACATACACGTCGGTAAGTTGACGCTTTGTCTGAAGGACCCGGTGTGTGAATCTTATTATTGCCGAGTGACCGCCGATCCCTGCCGCGCGATATGTACCAATTTCTGAAATATGTCAACTTGCGGGACCCCTATATCTTGAACAAACCGTCCAGTTCTTTCAGTGTGGTGGTTTCTTGCATACACGAATGCGGCAATAAATGTGGATCGAATAAAATATGGATATTGGTATGGTGGGACAGCCTAATGTGCATATAAGCTTGATTTTGGTGCCACACTATGCCTAAATAATACATGAGTGGTAAGTTTTTTCTCGTGTGTTAGAACCCAAGCATAATTCCACAATGACGACGGTTTACTATTTTCAGATGATACCTCGAAGCAAACCATCTCTGCCTGTGGGGAAATCCACATGACACACTATTAGATGGTGTCAACGGGAACACTACCGATTTTCCCCACAACTAATAATTCGGTTGTTCTGGAGATGTGTTGGTGACCGCCCATGAAGACATCAACCTTCTATTCTGTCATGCTACTGTGCCATCTATTGTATCAGAATATTGCTCATTCCTTGCTGAACCTGCAATTCACTGCGAAATTCGACGCGTTTTTGTACTACGTGCAACGGTGCAACGTGTGCATCAACGATGTGCCGGTGTCTCAGAAAATGCTAAAGTTCAGGCAACAAAATACGAAAGGGTTTGCGATGCACCGGATTAAATAATGGTTCGGACTGAAAGAAATAATCGTGTAGTTAAAGCAATAACATGAGTTGTGTTGCTTTAACTACTTTTTATATCGGCTGACTTAGATATTCGCTTCAATAAATTGCTTCTGCCAGAGTGGATGGTCTCACTGCTGAGTGCTTTGACGGAGTGAAGCTTCATCCGATATGCACAATATAGGGGGATAAAGCAGGTACATGATAGACGATGCTGAACAGTAGTCCACCAGCAGTCTGTACCACGCCAGGAGTCAAGGTCTGTACTAATCTGTACTAGGTCTACAATCTGCAATACCGCACTAACGAATCCTAAGACTAAATTGGTATAGCTGTTGACAAACTTGGAACCGTCACACACACACACACACACACACACACACACACACACACACACACACACACACACACACACACACACACACACACACACACACACACACACACACACACACACACACACACACACTCACACTCTCTCTCTCTCTCTCTCTCTCTCTCTCTCTCTCTCTCTCTCTCTCTCTCTCTCTCTCTCTCTCTCTCTCTCTCTCTCTCTCTCTCTCTCTCTCTCTCTCTCTCTCTCTCTCTCTCTCTCTCTCTCTCTCTCTCTCTCTCTCTCTCTCTCTCTCTCTCTCTCTATTCTAGCAGTGTTTTATTCTAGCAGCCCTGTGGTGCTGGGATTTTACATCTGAAATAGCACACAAGGGGTGCTAATCTTTTGTTTACAGTGTAGAGGCCAGGGGGAGATTCTTCTGGAGGAGAAAGCATGAAAACATTGGTTGGTTTGGGTATGTAGGTGTTTATCCACATATTACTTATTTATACCCTGGTATGGCTCAGTTCTCAGCAAAAAAGAAAACATTGCTATTACCTTTTGCGTGAATGATGCACCATGACAAGGATAAACAAGCCATCAATATCAAATCATGTTTCTCATTCCCGAACCATACTAAGAGCCTAAAAACAAAAGGAAGCCTGAACACAATGGAGCCCCCCTTTCGGGCAACAGGAGGCCCCTTCAACTTGCCCCCCCCCCCTGGAAGAGTTTGGTGGCGACGCCACTGGGCATCAGTCAATTACTTGCAAAAAAGGTACGTGTTTATGCTTGGTCGTTGTCATGCTGCTCAGGCTCAGAAAACATTGCACCAGGAACCCGAAAATTCACGCTGGTGCCTAATCATTGAACCAAACCAAAAAAGGCAACCGGGGATCCGGAAAGTTTAGCAGGTGCCCTGAAAAAGAATTCCGCACTCGGAAAATCGCTTTCGACTCCCAGTCCTAACTCGAGCGACCTTCAAAATGTCCGGATCAGAAAGAATCGCGCCGGGTCTGAGAAAGATCACACCGGAGACCCGAAAATGACGTGCCATAAAGCGTACCCTCGTTGGCCAAACATTTCCATCGGGGATCCCAAATAAACACAGCCGGGGCCAGAAAATGAATGGCAACGGCACGTGAGTATAAAATCAACCAAGCACAATTCAATCAACCAAGCACAACGCAATTAGGCAGAGGATACGAAAAATATATCTTAAGACAATCGTTCCGGAGCGCTAAAATCACGCCAGACTACCACAAATTACGAATGGGTCAGAATATGTTGTGCATGGGTTCAAAAAGTGCCGGAACCCGGAAAAGTAACCCGAGTTCAGAACAATTCAGGAGAATCTCATACCAAAATCACGTCGAGCCAAGAAAATTGTGGTTGGAGTTCCATTTTTTCCGTAGGGTCTCTAAGTACGCACAGCGATGCCTTACCACCGGAGGACCGAAACCGTACCACGACCCTCGAAAAGCACCAGATCACGGAAAATTCCACAGGGCTCTAAAACATTTATCCGGACCATAAATAAACACCATGAGAGCCATACAAAAAACTGGAGGCCCTAAAAGACGCAGGGTCCCTCAAAACACACCGTGGTCACAGAGACACACGATGCCTAAAAATAGGCCGGGTCCCGGGAAAGGTGATACAAAAATTGCGCCGGGGCTGTACATCGCCACATCGATGCCTTGTAAAACACGCTGGTCCCTCAAAAAGACCACCAGTCCACAAATTAAATAGGCAAGTAAGCACGTCACCTGAAAAGCGCGTTGCGGTACTACACAAGTACGCCCCGATGCACAGCGGTGCACGAAAAAAGAAACTGGTCTTAAAAACAGCCCCAAACTACCGCGCATCTCGGTTCGGTACTCCATCTGAGAGCATGTTTAAGCAAAAATATGAGGTAAATAAAAGTTCAGGGAGTCATCCGGGTTCCGTATCGACCAGAACATGTTACAAGAAGATTAATATTATCTACTTGAATTTATACAATTTTCAAACCGAAGGCCGATGCGAAGTATTTCATGACATAAAGTAGGACAGCACAATCATATGACACTTTTGTCTCTTCACTTGTGATACCCGTTTGCATCGAAGACAGAACTGGGTATATTTACCGCTGGGACAGTGGTGGGCGCACTCCTGATCACTTGTTATAAAGTGTTTTTTAAATGTCAAAATGGGTTTATTTATTTTTGAAATCGAATGTAGCTGTGCGAAAGTTTAACCAAGTCAGGTCTTTACAGGCTGCCAAGAGAGCGTCGACCACCAGTTTTCTGTGACTGTATTGTGTCCGACACTGTGCCTACAGCATTGGACTATCGTAGCCCCTTTTGCCAATGCTTATCCAGCACCACTGGATGAATCGATGTACCCAGAGCCTTTGGGCGCTATATGACGAATGATGTTGATGTACCCCAGAGCGCATATAGCTAGCTAACAAACCTAATAGCGCCTTATATCGAGTATTTAATTATAGCATGTTTTTGTTGTAATGTTATGTTCTAGAGATCAAAGGGAGGGTCCATTTATCCTGCTATAATGTAAGCAATACCCCTGCTGAGCGCTCGAATACATATCTGCATGCTTAATTTTGTGAAAGAATGCTAATTACAGTCCCTGGTCCCACCACTCACACCTTACGAATTGTTATTGAGGATACCGAATGTGTTCTTTGTCCATCCGATAAAGGAGTATGAGCCACGTATGTCCAGTTTGTGAATCAGCGATAATTCGCTCATCCCGTTTAGCCTATACCATTATCCCAATGTCCCTAAGCGCTTCTTCCTTAGGAGCAAACTGGCGTGCTGCCAAATTCCAAGCATCGATGATGTCGACGGTCAATAGCAATGCGCATGCTCCAACAGGCGCCGCGCTCCCGTGCCGTCGTCCCCACATTGATTTTCCGCCGGTCGGAAACGGGGCGGTGAGAAGGAGCTTCCTCCGAAAACTGTGTGGCGCTCGTACATTCTGGCCGCCGTGAGAGCGTCCAGTTCGTTTTTCGGTGCCCTTGTGCGACCCGGGAGTGGTGCAGGAGACGTGCCTGGTGCCGGCCGCCGCCACCAGTCACTGCTTTGTGACGTCATTCGTCACCAACAAGATGCAGTCAAGGTGACGGTCTCGCCTCTTCAACCTAGCGCGATTATTTGCTCCGCCTAAGGACCGGCAGGCCGAAGCCATGCACGAGGGTCACTATGCTGCCTACGCGGTGCCACAGGGCGAGCCGGACGACGTCCACCAGCAGCTGGCGCATCAGCCGACCGTGCCGGTGCCAGCTGGCGCACGTCCGTTCGTGGACGTGGACGCCACCGGTGAGGTGGATCCAGCCGCCTACCCGGATCCCAAAGACAGCACGCACAAGGTGCGCGGAAAGTCGGATATCCTAAACATGCTGTTCGATACTGCCAATCAGGACCTCGTCATCAGCAAGGCGTTCTACTTCTGCTTCTACAGCGCCTTTGGCTCTCTGTTCCCTCTGATGGCTGTCTACTTCAAACAGATGGGCATGAACGCCGGCCAGTGTGGAATTCTCATCGGTGTGCGACCATTTGTGGAATTCCTTTCCACGCCCTTCTGGGCCGGATTGGCCGAACGGTGAGTTCCGAAAATCAGGGTACTAGTTTCGCTGTGTTTGTTGGATTCGTGAAACCAGGATGGCATATTCCCTGAATGACGACAGACTCGATGAATGTGTGCGTTTTCGTCAACGAGGATGATCAAAGTTTGTTCCAAAAGCAAACTTCCTCTTCCTCAAGAATGGCTCGAAAATTATTTTGCATTGCTCATTTTAGAATGTTATCACCAAGGAGTAGACAATGTATGCATAAACAGGTAAGACACGACTGCAACAATAAGCTGCAAGCGAAATTAAGCCCGTGGAGAAACTGCTATTTAAGCACATGCCTATAACCCGGATGAAGAAGCTTTCAAGTAAATTCGTGTGTGATAGCTTTAAAAATAATGCAAGAATTGTCCACTCTACAGCGGCCTTCAAACGAAAATGCTTACCCTACTCCGAATCGAAGCCGTTGAACGTGAGTGAGTGAATAACGAAAAACGGGGTCCGCTGAGAGAAAAAGAGAGTCTCTAGGTGCTAGCGATGGTTGTGAGGAATATTGAGGGCATGCTTCGGAGCTAGAATGTCTGTGATGTTGTGTCGTGCTGTCGTGGATGAGAAAGATCTACCTGAGGATTGAAGTGGGCCCTTGAGAGTTGGAGAGGACTGGATTGGGATGTCCCCGAGGCTTGGGAGCTACTCTGAGGGACGAGCAGGGCCCCTAAGAGCTAAGGAGAATTTCAACAGCTGACGATTTTTGCTATGATTTGTGGAACCAGTCTCGGAGCTAAATGTTGCCGAGAACTAAGCAGGTTTGCCGAGGACTGGGTCCATGCAAGCTGGAGAAAGCGGATGGATGGAGCCTCTGAGAGGCAGAGAGGACTGAGCTGGGATGCCCTTGAGGTTTTGGATCGGCACCTGAGTGACCCCCCCTCCACCCCGAGAGACAAGAGAGCTTTTAAGAACTGGCGATGGTTGTAAGAAACATTGAGGGTCCATCTCACATCTAAAATATCCTTGACAGCCAGAAATGCTGCCGATGATTGGGAAAGACTAATAAGTCAGAGTCGCATAAAAAGTGAAGAACCACTGAGTTACAGAGGTCTGTCTGAAAGCGGGGACAATTTAATAAGGAACACAATTGGCGAGACTCGTTCAGAGCCTGTCTCAACGAGTAAATTTAGGTGGGGAGGGGGATTTTCCTCTCGAGTTGTCGATTTTTTCCCAGCGGTAGAATGGATTTTCTCCAGTAGGTAATTAAGTAAGCAGCAAGTAGGAGACGTTGAGGTAAGTTCAGCAAATTTTTACTTGAGAGTACCCTGGGGGAATGTAGTGAGACAGATTGATTATTTGTGCACGTTTTGAAGTAGTGATCTTTTAAGCACAAATGAGTCCCGTAAAGATTTTCATTCAGCAATTATAAGTCAGTCATATTTTGAGCTGTGCTGACGTATCACCCTTGTCTCAACTTACCACAGGTGAGGAGGAAGTTGATCCTAGTGGTGAGGTAAGTTGATCAGAAACCTTACTTATATAAGCAAATGCTGTGACGATTACTGGGGAGTGTTACTTTCAGTGTTCCAGGCCTATTTATATGGTCACTTTTTGCCATCTCATGTTTTCTGGCAGGAAAACATTAAAGCTATTAAAAAACACGTAATACGACCTAGATTTTCACCGCCTTTTTCTCTGGCGTTCACACCATAACTCATCACAGAACAATCTGCTGAAGGGCAATAGGCTTAACACGCGCCATGGAGAGCCTCGGGGAAATTACGAGCACTGGAGGGGGTGGATTCCGTCCCCTAAGATCTCGGCACCCACTGAGGCTAGAGCAACGAAATTCACAGGGTGGATGGGCACTATAGTGACCTCTATTTTGTGCAAAGTGCATGACCTTAGGTCAATATCTTCAAAGTCAAATGAGGTAAAAATAACAACATTTTCTGGTTTCGCGTGGATTGGTTTGTCATTGTTATGGATCGCTGCGATTGTTTTAAATACTCCAAAATTTGCATTAATGATGTTTTGGACATTACTAATGATGCAATACAGATGCCAGATCTGCCATTTGACCTCAGGTCACCTATATAGGAGTACTTTAGCAGGTCATTACCTGCTCCAGTTAACGGAACCGGGCTGCCCAACCGACTGCTCCGTTGGACGGTTCGGCACAATCGGCTTCACAAAGAAAGGAGTGGATTACATTAATAAAGTATGGAAACGCCTAGGTACACAATGACAAACAGTATATTTCGGGATGTGTAGGGAATAACATGTAAGTGACATCAATCGCATGGCAGTCATTTGCATTTTTGATAGCATTCCAGTTGCCTAAGTTTGGTTCTATTAGCCTGTCATGAACTTGATCTGACTTGATCTCGGCAACCTAACACGCCTTTAAATTATATAGCATTACAAAATGCATCAAATAAGTCGATAGTGTTGTCAAGAACAGTTCCCTTTTGCCAAAATACGGGAAGCGCATCAGCGCCGATTTTTGTGGTCTGGCTCTGCGAATTGTTTTAACTTTAACGGCGCCTAACTTGAAAAGTTTCAGCCGATTTTCAGTTTTCTTACTTTAAGCAATGCGCCGGTGAATTCCAAGTAGGTACGCAAAAAATTGTGTATATCGGCCGTTACCATATGGAGTTATATACGAAAAATATCAGGGATGGGCGGATTTCGTCATTCACCCTCCAGGGGGTGTGTTAATCTGTCACAAACTTAACCTGACTTGACCTCGGTGACCTGACATTACTTTGAAACAATATAGCATAGCAATGTACACCAAAAAAGTCGCTAGTTTTGCCAAGAACACTTCCTTTTTGCTAATATACGGGAGGTACATCAGCGCCGATATTTGTGGTCTGGCGCCGATAAAATGTGTTGACGTTAATGACCTCTAACTCAAAAAACTTTTGGTCGATTTTCATTTTTCATTCTTTACACAACGAGCCAGTCATTTATCAGCAGGTACACAAACAATGACGTATATTTCCCGGTAAAATCTGGAGTTATCTACGAAGAACCGGTGGGGTGGGCGGATATCGCGCCCCCTCCCCCTCCAGGGCGCGTGTTAAATATAAATTTATGCCAATATATGTCATGTTTCATGAGAAAAACATCAGCAGCGCGCAACGCATCAATAGGCCACTGCTCACCCACGACTCATCTTGTCTCGGACGCGAAAGCTCAACTAGCCCCATACCCATCTCACTTCAGATAATGTATGGCTGCCCATCTCCTGATCATCCTACTCGAAAGTGGCTTTGGTGGAAGTTAAGAGAAAGCACATGCCTGTAGTTGTGTGCTATGATCCGAAGCCTGCCTGTTACCAATGGAGGAAAATAAAATATTTCCAGGTCAAGAAAAATAAATTTTTTAAACCATAAAAACACATTTTTGTTCAGGGCACACTAGATATCTACCGCCTCCTGCCCGCCACCCAACCAAAAATGAACTCTCTTCGAAGTGTAGGCGGCTGGCTTTTATGTTCTCATGACACCATAGGGTGTGAGATGATTGGGTTGGCTGAACTTACTTGTAGCTCAACCAGCCTCACTTCCCCTACATAACTGTTTCTGAGAAATCGCACCGAAGCAGCTTGTATATACCACAATCTAAGGTATATACAGCATCTGCCGGAAAATATATGGAAATAATAAAATATTTATGATCGCGGTACGCCAATCCTAGGTGTTCATTTAGTTGGTAGGCATTGACACGCGCCCTGAAGGGGGGGGGGGGGCGAAATCCGCCCACCCATCCGGTTTTTCGGAGGTAACTCCAGATTTCACCGGCCGATATACGTCATTGTTTGCGTACCTGCCTAGAAATGAACGGCACGTTGTTTAAAGTAAGAAAAGTGAAAATCGACCGAACATTTTTCGAGTTAGGAGTCGGTAAAGTAAAAAAAAAATCAGCGCCAGACCACAAACATTGGCGCTGATGCGGTTCCCGTATATTGCCAAAAAGGAAGTGTTCTTGGCAACACTAGCGACTTGTTTGATGCATATTGTTATGCTACATCGTTTCAAAGTCATGTCAGGTCACCGAGGTCAAGTCAGGTCAAGTTCGTGACAGGTTAACACATGCCCTGGAGGAGTGGAAGGCGAAATCCGCCCACCGGTCCAATTTTTCGCACATAACTCCATATTGTACCGGCCGATCAACGCCATTGTTCTCGTACCTGCTTAGAAATGTTCGGCGCATTGTTTAAAGCAAGGAAAATAAAAATCGGCCGAAAAGTTTTTAAGTTATGGCCGTTATTTTATTTATTTCGTTGCTCTAACCTTAATGAGAGCCGAGATCATAGGGGCGGGGGGGGGGGGGCTGAATCCGCCCTCCCCCTCCAGTGCGGGTAATTTTCAGAGGCCCTCCAGGGCGCGTGTATAAGAGAAAACATAAATACTATAGTAAGCTGGTTTACCATAGTATGGTTGTGTTACTTGGAACACTGCGAGGACACCGTAGCAGGTTTTGTACATGCAGGGTAGTCCAGAAAACATTTCAGCATTTCAAAGGTTAATCAATCATACATTATGCAACGCACATACATGCAACGCATACTGTGGAACAGCATATTTTTACAATTAATTTTATAGTGAGCGCGACACATTTGAATAGTTCATGAGTAATCTACATTACATTTTCTGTGTGTCCATCGTTCCGAGACAAACAAAGTTAAACCCCGATGAGAGCACCCTCCATGGTTTGGTGACACATTTCCTTTGCGATGGCACGCACAGCTGTTGCGATGGCCTTTTTGAGTTCGTGTAGCGTCCGCAGATGCCCTGGTACGCCACGCTCTTCAGAAACCCCCACAGAAAGAGCTTAGGAGGCTAAATCTGGAGAGAGGGTGGTCAAGGAATGTACGTCTTGTTCGAGATGATTCGCTCTCCAAAGTGTTCTTGTATACATATGAGGCTGGCGAGGTGTGGTGGGGCACCATCCTGCTGAAGCCACATTGGATTGATGATGAACAGGATGCTTATCGGTGAAAGGGATCTTCCAGAATATTATCAATGTCTTTGCGTATCACTCTCTATTCACCGTCTCTGCCATGTATTCCCTCCTCTCAAACCAGAAAGAACCAATCGTGCTTTGGCCACTCAGGGGGCATCAAATTGTGGCCTTGCTATGTATGGATCTCTCACGCATAGATTCTGGCTTGGCTACTCAGCGCGGATTAAGCTGTGACCTTTTTGCTTTGTATGGACCTATCACGCACCACTTCTCGCTCGGTCACTCGG
Organism: Imbricaverruca yamaguchii; assembly: GCA_034440575.1. Taxonomy (NCBI): domain Eukaryota; kingdom Metazoa; phylum Arthropoda; class Thecostraca; family Neoverrucidae; genus Imbricaverruca; species Imbricaverruca yamaguchii. The sequence goes on from JAOTOL010001232.1 coordinate 24,321, forward strand.
CACACATCAAGTTGTGACTTTCTTGGTGTTTATGTACCCTTCAGGCACCTCTTCTGGCTTTGCCACTCGGCTTGAATCAAGTTGTTACCTTCCTATGCATGGACCTCACACCCACGTATTCTGGCTTGACCACTCAGCGTGTATTAAGCAGTGACCTTCTTGCTATGTATGGAATTATCACGCACGTCATCTGGCTTGCTTGAAACCAATACCGATTGTTCTGTAGATTTGCAGCCATATCGAAATGAAAACGGGCCTCAACCGTAAGCCGCACCTGGATTAATCCGGCCACTGTTTGATTCGTATCAGATAACCAGCCACATAGTAAGTCCCGCTCGTTGGTTTGGCACTTCCTGACCAAGCATTTTTTACGTTAGGTCTACGTGGGCCCCAATTACAGGTTCTTCTGCAAGTTTCGCAGCAATGTCGACTTACAGGTGTCGGCCTCTTCTGCTCTGATGCTGCCTCTGTCTGCTCCCAGATTGGCTCCAGAACCTAGACCCTAGCTAGGTGTTCTTTTTTTAAACACGTGGAAGCCAAAGTGCCGCTTTTGCGAGACTCGGTGTGCTTTAGAGGACCCGGTGAATTTTCGGCCTCTCGTTGTTCTCTTAGGGTCCCGCTGATTATTTGGGGATACTGACCCACATTTATGGGACCCAAACATTACTTTATGGTTCCGGTTTAATTTATCTGGATCCCCGCGCGACTTTTCAAGCCCAGGCGCTTGGTTCCGTGAGGAGCCGAAGCCAGTTTTCTGGGCTGGAAGTAATTTTAGTGACTTCTTCTAATTTTTTTAGAAGTCCAAATCTGGCAGGTATTTCGGGCCCCTGCTCCACATATTTATGTCCCTTGGCGATTTAGTTGAGCTCCGGTACCTTTCTCCGGGCCTTACGCGATTAATGGAAGGCATCTGGTGGTATGTTTGGCGCTCCGGAACGACTTCCCAGGCCAGTAAATTATTTGTTTTGGAATCTCTTCTTATTTTCGAGGTCTCCTGCTTGATGTTTGTTGGGTCCTGATTCGATATTTTTGGGCCACGCTGCCCTTATTTTGGAAACATCGACGCCGACTTTTTTTAAAGACAAGAAGAAGTGTATGCCCAACCCGAATTTGTGTGACTATCAACGAACATTTTTGGTCAAAAGCGCTATATTTGAATGGGCTGTGCGAGTTTGCGGGACGCGTTGTACTTACTTGGGCCCCAGCGCAGCTTTTGCTGGACACAGCGCAAATTTTTGGGCCCGGCGATGGTTTTTATGTACGTTATTTTTATGTAAATGCAACCTCCTAAGCGAATTCTGGGGTCACGACGCAAATGTATGGAACACCAACACGATTCTTTGAAGCTCACCCATTCAGGTGGATTTTCCTCTTTGGTATACCACTGCGGCTGCTTAACGATTTTTTTTTTCAGCCGATGGCACCCTTCAGAGTAGAAAAAACCCTTCAGAACAGGCCTCCTTTCGGGACCTGTTCTGAATTTTCCTGTTGCCGGGTCGACTCGATGGAGTCCCTTTGGAATTCTTGGAGTTTAAATTTTTCTTGTAAACTTCCTGTGCGATATTTTTGGGTCCCAATACGATTCTTCGGGCTCTCGGTGCATTTTGTCGTGTACAACACGCTTTTTTCCGGTACATGACGCGATTTTTTAAATGTCTTTCCCGCAATTTTTGTGGTCGCAGAGGAACATTCCGGATAGGGGTTTGTTTTTGGGAAGCCAGCTGCGAATTGTGGGGCTCTATGGAGACGTTTTCGGCCTCCAGAATGATTTTCAAGTGCAGCGACGCGACTTTCTTGCATTTAAGTATGATTCCTTTTGGCTCCGTCGTCATTTGTAGGGATCCCTATTGCGAACTTTTCTGGCCTGGACATGTTTTTGATGGCCGACACGTTTTGAGGGATTATGGAGCGATTTTTGTAACCCCAAGTGATTGTCCATGTCAGGACTGTTTTTCTTGCCCCGGCTTCACTTTTTGGGTGATCCCGATGAGACTTTTTGAGATCCCGATGCGGTCTGTCGGGCCTCTAGCGTGATTTCCATGGTCTGGGTGCGAATTCTTGTGACCCCAGTATGATTTCCAGGGGCCCCAGCACGATTTTCAGGGACCCCGGCTCGACCTTTTGGTCTGAGCATGATTTCTAGGGTCCGGCCCGATTTTTTTTGTTGGGCGGTGGGCAGAGTCATTTTCTGGATCCCGACGAGACGCTTTGGACCTCAGCGAGATTCTCATGGCCTCGGCCCTGGGAATATCGCCCCTGAGGCCCCAGCGTGATTTTGGGGGGCTCCAGCGCGACTTTTTTAGTATCCCACCATATTGTCAATGTCCTAGTCCTAATTTTATCAGTCCTAATTTTTTGACCTACAACGATATTTTTAGGAGCCCGGAATAATGTTTTCGACCCCAAGGTAATTTTCAGAGTCTTGGTGCGATTTTGGAAACCAAGCGTTACTTTTTTGAGTCCTTGTGCGACATTTTTGGGCCCCAATGCTATTTTAGGTTTCCGATCCAATGTTTTTTGGGGGAGGGGGCAGCAGGATTTTTACGGACCCTGGCGCTTTTTTTTCGAGCTCATGCGATGTTACCTAATTCAAAGTCCACTTTTTGCTGTTATTTTGCTCACAAAGTGAAAAGGAAGCATTTGCACGTCAGATGAGTGGTCCCATCATCTTAGTTACGTTCATATACATTTGAAAGGTAAATCTAAAATTCATAAAACACATTAAGGCACATAATAAGAACCAGAAAGTATTTAAACACAAAACCAACATTATCAACGCCAAAAAAAAACCTAGCCAAACTGAGCCTAACCTGCTTTGAAAGAAAACAATTTATTTTAAATTGGACGATGACAAAATCTCCAAAATGCTTTAAACAAAAAACCTAACCTCTTCTAACCTAGCATAACCAAACCTTTTCGTTTCTTTGATAGTGATGTAGAAAAATATGAGCGAAACTGATCTTACAAACACCTGAAACCATAACAAGACATTATTGAAGTTCAAGGTAACCCGAAGACAAGTTTTACACACAATTTACCTCCATGAAGGAAACAAAGTGCTAGGTTTAGCTGAGTTAAATTGGACTACGCTTTTCTTGTAAGCTATAGTTATATAGCTGCATGAAAATTTTTAGAATATATATCATGTTCTGTACAATAACAGTTAGGTTAGGTTGGATTTAGGTTAGGTTGGATTAGGGCTTTAAATGATTTTTTTCAGACAAAAAACTTGTTTCAAAATCCTCCATTTTTTAATATATAAATTTGTTTTCGTGAATGAAAGGGGTTAGGTTATGCTAGGTTAGGCTAGTATATGTTGATTTTTATCTTTATTTTGTATGTTGCTTTATGCTAGATTACCCAATTCCATGCCCATTTTTGGGTGACGCTCTGCCCCACCCCCACCCCACAACTGAAAGATATGCATGTGCAGAGGAAGTGAGTGATGAGATATTCACCACATTCATAAGGATTGTATTGGAAAAAAACAAATTAACAAATCAAACATTACCGTAAACTGCAAACTTACCCACAATAATACCCAGATATTGTTGCTTAAGGAACTCGGCTCAAGGATCAGGGTAGAAGTAGGAGTTTGTGTAAGAATTGTAAGCATGTTTGCTTTGATGGCATGACTGACCAGATTTCTGCTAAATCCTAATTGGCTGAGTGATAATGATGTTTCCTTGCTTGGCATGTCTGGTGGGCCATCACAATAAGTATTATTTATCAGATTATATTTTTGGCATTTATCTGCATCATCGTCCAATTCTTCCTCCAACACCAATAGACATCTTCATGCGCGGAAGCTGTCCTCTGTGCTTCAACTTGTTATACCTCTTTACGCAACACAATTCTGTTTTATACTTAGATTTAGCAAAGCCACATGGTACAAAGTAGTCGACTTCTTTCTTTCATGGTACAATGTGGTTGACTTTTCCAGCTGCTCCCAAAGGCGAAAAAAATCCTCTCCTTTATACCTAACGACGAAATGATGATCAGTCAATCCGTGTGCTAAGATCATGGGAAATAATTTAAGCCATCAGTCATAGTTTGTTCTCAACACTGTATTGTATTGTATTGTATTGTATTGACACCTTGATGATGTGACACAGCTAGCCGCGGATCCATTAATATCAGTTTTAATATTATGGGTATCCGTGGTGATATGTTCGACAACATTATCTTCGTGTTGATTTCCTGTTATATTTGAATTATTATTTATTATTACGCTATATAGCGAATTATTTCGCTAATTACGGGCAAGCAGATGTATTTTACTTCCATGACGTCATTGTCTAGAACTAGGTTCTCCCTGGTTCAGACATTGGTCGCCACCTGCGCCGCTATTTTTTCAGACAGTGGTAGACTCAAAGGGACGCTACCACTATATAAAATGTGTCGTCTGACAATGTAAACTAGCCTAGAAAAGGATATTGTCATGATTAATCCTTCCACAAATGTTTTTGTTTTAAACTGGAAGAGAAGACCGGTCAGTCCTTGGCTGTTTGATTAGAGCAATCTGTGTCCATTTAGCTGTCACCAACGTGCGTCGGCGTGTCGCCGGCTTTTCCCCCCTCTGTGGAAACTGTCGAGCCGAGCCACTGTCGAGCGAAGTTGTCCGAGACATTCAGACAACTTCGAAAGTATTTATCGATTTGTAGGGACATACCTGTCCCTTGATACAAAAAGAAAGGTACCGGTACCTTTTTTTTTGTCTGAAAATAATGATTGGTATGCATCATCTACGTGTTTTCCAATCATTTCAGTGGCCTGCTGGAGTCTCGGGCACTTTCATCGCTACGTTAGCGGGTTAAGATGGTTTTGAGCGGAGCAGTTATTACAGTATGATTTCATCTAGTCATGATAATGCATCCTTTTTGTATCCTCAGAAAAACGATTAGTTCACTGAAACATATACATACAAATACGACACATCGTGAGCCTATGTTGGCAGGTACCGCAAAGGGAGAGCGATGCTCGTCGCAGCATTAGGCTGCTGGATATTTTTCACATTGATGCTCAGCTTCTGTCAGCCGGTGGCCACTTCCTGCATCGTCTTCAACAACACCCACTACATCATCGAGGACACGCGGGTGAGCTTGCGACGGATTCCAAATGTGACTAACCCTAAACCAATCCATCAGATGATTCGTGTGTGTATTGCTTGTCCTTTGACTGCTAACATGTCGGGGGAGGAGGAGGGTGGTACAAGGTGTTCTTCCCCCTATGGTGTTTGTTGATGGTCTTTGAACATTTGAAGTGGTTATCCTGAAACTTCACAATCTCTTCGAACTATTATAAGGTGCGCGATTTCTACCTTTGTAACTTGCTCAGAGGCACATCAGGAGTGTGTTTTCGGAGCCGTTCACGGATTTCTTGTTTGTTTGTTCCGTGACATGCTTTGCTACTACGGCTGTAGCCCCGAGAGTATTTGACCGTTCTTCACCAAGCTTGACAGCCATTGTTGACAAACCATTAGCTAGATAAATGGAGAGGTTGTAGTTCTTTTACTTATCAGAGGCCCGTGCAGGGCGAGTGAGAAATGGGACAAAGGATTCGCTTCCAGAGGTCATACAAAGTGTGATACTAATATTATACAGCAAATTCCGGAACTGCACGGCATATGGCACGGTAGGCTGGATATTAACACGCCAGAAGGCAGAGCAACAGAAAGGGAGTCATTGTAAGAAAGTGCACTTTTGCTTCGTGAAGAAAGGAAACGATAGCAGAGCTGCAAATCATTCCACGCAATCCACGCAACCTTGCAAAGAAGTGGCAGTACGCATCTAGTACGCACTGACGGATCCAAGGGGAGGGGCATTCCGGTTATGGCCTCCCGAAGCGCCTCAAAAAGGGGCCATCATGTCTTTGGCCCCCCGAAACCAACAGAAGTAAACTAAATTAAAATACTGTAACTTTGAAAATAGCGCTCCGGGTGAAAGAATCTCCAATATTAAATGCATTTCAATAATCGTTTGGAAGCTCAATATGGTAGCATAGTACATACTGACGCACATCGAGGGTTCTATGCTGTTTAAATTCTGCTTACAGCAAGAGTTGACAACATCAGCAGTTTCATTATTCCTTAGTCAGATGGCTCCATGAATTTAGTTTAGCCAATAACGGGCAAGCAAACCCAGCGAGCCAGATTTCGAAAGCGAAATTTGAACATAATTGTTTTGTGCGTGTGTCCAGTTAAGCCCAGTTGAGCAGCATGTTTCGTATGTCGATGTTGTGGGTCACTAAGACGAAGAGACAGCCTACGTTAGCTGATTTTTTAAAAGAAGAATAGCCAGCAAGAGGAGGTATGTAGGTATTTCAATTCTGAATAAGAGATTACTGGTGGGTTCGCAGGTAAAGGAGATTCGGGTGGTAGGACCGGGCTATCAAACTGTAATGGTTTTATTGCAGTTTAAGGCAGGCATCTATGAGACAAGTTTTACACATATACCCTCGTGAAGCAAAAAAAAAAAATCATTACGGTTGAAGATTCCTACTTAGTTAGAATAAAAAAAACAATTTTGGGGGATATTTTTCCAAGAAATTGATCCTTAAAAAATGGGTCAGGCAAGGTTAGGTTGAGAAGTTTTTTAAGTTGAATCTTTTTATGCAAAAAGTTGTTTGAAAATTTTCCATTTCTTTAAAAAAATTGTTTTCTTGCATGGAAGACTAGGTTAAGTTACGCCACATTTTTGGTGTAACTTTGAACATCACTTTTAATGCCATCTTACCCAAATCCAAGCCCCTTTTTTGGTGCTTCTTTGCCTTCCAACTGAAGAAAAAGTATCCACTTCCAGAGGAAATGAGTGGTTGCATCTTGTTGACAATATTTATAAGCATTGCATCAGAAAAAGAAATTCAAACAACTCAAAAATTACTTTACACTTCAAACTTACCCTCATGGTGTTTGAACACTCCACTGTACACTCTGTAACTCCAATGTACACTCAGATGATGATTTGGATGACCATGCCCAACAAGGAAATACTCTGATAATAGGTTATTCTTTTCTTTGAAGTCTGTTGAATGAAAAATGTATTTGCCTTTGGTAAGCTTCACCACATATTGTTCTGAAAAGTTTCACATCTCATAACACCAGACAAGCTTTGCCTATTACTTAGTACGTACCCAGGTAGGTACATAGGTACCTTACTAGAATCTTGTGATAATTGTCATATGTTTTGGGTATTACTGCACTTAGCACGCGCCCTGGACGTGGGGGGGGAGGCGAAATCCGCCCATCCATCCGGTTTTTAGTACATAACTCCAGATTTTAGCCACAGATATTTCCATTGTTTGCGTACCTTCTTTAAAATAATCAGCGCGTTGTTCAAAGCACGAAACGAGAATCGGCCGAATATTTTTCGAGTTAGGGGCCGATAAAGTACAAAGACTACAAAAATCGGCGTGGATGAGCTTTCCGTATATTGGCAGAAGCGAAGTGTTCTTGGCAACACTAGCGACGTGTTTGATGTATATGGTTTTGCTACGTAGTTTCAAAGTCAAGTTAGGTCACCGAGGTCAAGTCAGGTCAAGTTCATTGCAGGTTAATGGAACCAAACTTGGTCAACTGGAATGTTGTCATAGATGCAAATGACTGTCATGCGATTGATGCCACTTTGCAGGTTACTCCCTACACATCCTGAATACTACTGTTTGTCATCGTGTACCTAAACGATTCCATACCTTATTCATGTACTTCACTCATTTTTTGCGAAGCCGATTGCGTCGATCCGCCCAACGGAGCAGTCGGGCGGGAGGTCCGGTTCCGGTAACTGGAGCAGGCAATGGCCTACTAAAGTGCTGTTGTATAGGTTACCTGAGGTCAAATGCCAGGTCTAGCATCTGCATTGCATCATTAGTAATGTCCAAAACATGATTGATGTCCATTTCGGAGCATGTAAACACAACTGCAGCGATCCAGAATAATGGCAAGCCAAGCCAAGCAAAACCAGAACATTTTGAAATTTTGACCTCATTTGACCTTGAAAATATTGATCCAAGGTCATAAACCTGGAGACAATAGAGTGCACTACCGTACCCATTCACTCTGCGAATTTCATTGCTCCGGCTTTAATAGGAGCTTAGAAGAGGCGGAATCCTCTCTCCGCTGCGAGTAGTCTTCAGAGGCCTTCCAGGACGCGTGTTAAGGTATCCACAAAACAAGTTTTGCACATTTTACCTCCATGAAGCAAGCATATAGGGTTCGGTTTGGTTCAGCTTGGTTAGATTAGGTTAGGTTACGTTTTTCTTTTTAGTTGAAAAAAAAGTTATTAAAAACTATTTGAAATACATTTTTCCAATGCATATATTTTCTGCAAGATCAGATTAGGCTTGGCTAGGCTTTGTTTCATTTTTTACTTGCTTTTTTAGATTAAAACACATAAAAAATCCTTTCATCAATTTCTGACATGGAAGGTTAGGTGGTATATTCATGTTTGAATATACCACCTAACCTTGAATTTATGAATTTTATTTATGAATCATTGGATTTATGAATCCTTGGAACATACCTTTCCAATGGAATGTTTATGAATGTGACTGACACCAATTAGGATCAATCATTTTCTGTGGAATTGTTTACTTTTCAGTTTGTGAGCAGAGTAACACCAAAAAGAGGCTTTAAGTTTGATAAAAAGCAATGTTTAACAAGCGAAATAAAAATGCAACAGAACGTAACACGCGCCATGAACGGCCTCTGGAAATTACGTGCACTGTAGGGAGCGGATTCCGCCCCCTTAAGATCTCCGCTCCTTTGAAAGCTGAAGGAACGAAACTCACAGCGTTGATGGATACGGTAGCAAATGCTATTGTTTGCAAATTTGATGACTTTTGGTCGATATCTTCAAGGTCAGATAAGGTCAAAATATCAAAATTATCTCGTTATGCGTGGATTGGCTTGTCATTGTTGTGGATCGCTGTGATTGTGTTTAAATGTTCCAAAATGGGCATCAATGATGTTTTGGACATTACTAATGATGCAATACAGATGCTTAACCAGGCATTTAACCTCGAGTCACCTAGATAGCAGCACTTTATCGGATCATTACTTGCTCCAGCTACCGGAACCGGGCCGCCCGTCCGACTGCTCCATTGGGCGGCTCGACGCAATCGGCTTCGCGAAGAAAGGAGTGAAGTACATGAATACAGTATTGAAAGGCTTAGGCACACAATGACAAGCAGTAGTTTTCAATATGTGTAGGGTGTAACGTGCAAAGCGACATCAATCGCATAACGGTCGTTTGCATTTATTGCAGCTTTCCAGTTGGCCAAGCTTGATTCCATGAACCTGTCATGAACGTGACCTGACTTGACCTCGGTAACCAATCATGACTTTGAACTATATAGCATAACAATACGCATCAAATAGATCGCTTGTGTCGCCAAGAACACTTCCATTTTACCAATATACGGGAAGCGTAGCAGCGCCGACTTTTGTTGTCTGGCGCTGCAAAAGTTTGTGACATTAACGGCCCCTAACTCGAAGACGTCTTTGGCCGATTTCCGTTTTTTCTGGCTTTAAACAACGTTCCGGTCATTTCTAATCAGGTACGCAAAGAATGGCGTATATCTGCCGATAAATTCTGGAGTTACATGCGAAAACCGGAGGGTGGGCAGATTTCGCCCCCCTCCCCTCCAGGGCGCATGGTAGCCTAGCCTGACCTCCCATTGAAGATATAATCATGGATTGATAGTCAAATGGGGTATTTTGATAGATGAAAAACTTTGTTGTCCTTGTTGTGGCAAAATAATTACCTAAACAAAGATGTCTAGGAATAAAATGTTGTGAATTCAAAGGTGCATATTGAAGTAAATGTCTGTCCATATTTTCAGTCTGGATTCTCCATCTCACCTTTCTCCTCAAGAGGTAGCCTCCGCCTCCAACCTTTCCTGTCTCGATCTTCTGCCTGCGCCAGAATTCGGCCCGAGCCCAGCCTCTGCCTGCTGAGATCCAGAGCTGACCACCCTCATGTACTGAGATCAGTTTGCTTGCTGTTACTCCAAGTAAGAAGTTCACATTAACAATTGTCTCAATCATGATTATCTTGGAGACAGCTGCTAGTGTGGTCAGGTAAAAAGCGGGTCAGGGTTTTTGCGCTGTAGAAAGAGTGGGAATGCAACAAATATGCAACCGGTTTAATGGTTTTAGCTTACCATGCAAAAGATTGACAACTTTTAGATGTTTTTTCTCAACATTTTTACTCGAACAAAGGTAAGCCTGTTGCTGATGCAAAAATAATTCGGCATAAACCATGGTGAGTGTATACTGCAGTGCATTTTCCAGCATTGCTATTAAACCAAAAATAATGGCAGGATGGGCACCCTCCAAGTCCATCCCAACCCTCTCATGCAAATCATAGGCACGCCATTGATGGGGGGTCGGGGCTGACGCCAAAATCCGAAAGTTGCCCCCCAAACCGGTGGGCTAGATCCGGCAGTGCTAGTACGAAACTGTGAAAGTAGTCCGATTTTATCTAGTGTGTGTTTCTGTTGTGTACCCCGAAACATCCACAAAGCAGCTGCCCCACACCCTTACGCTGTCCCTCTTCGATTGTTTCGTGCATTAATCAGCGTACGTTTTTCCTTCATAGTCTGCGCACGGGAGGAGACCCCAGCTGCTGTGTAGGTGGGGGCTAGGGTTCACAACCACTGCTGACTGCTGGACCCATGCCCCATCTCTAGTGGACAGTTCATTGTACGCTTTGTATGCCACACATCTAGGGCGGATAATGCCCGAGAGCGCACTACGCCTATGCAGACTTGCTTCACGACATGATGGAAGGTGAGGTCAACTACATGTAAAGCGAGTGGCAATTGCGCTTACCGTCATTTGGGGGAATGAGGTAATCTACTTCATTCACCTAATGTATGTTTACTTGATGGTGTTAATTGCATGACTATTTCTGTAAATGCATTAAATAAATAAACTGACATTTCACTAGCCGAATGTGGCCATTTTGGTACAGCCAAACCTGAGCAGTCTCGCCGCCGGCCGCACGTCGGCGCGAGCGCAGCGCGGCGGGTCGGTAATCTATGTTGAACTGTCACCGACCAAGGTCCCTCAGCGCTAACGGCCCGCCGGTACTGATACTCTGCCTGCCATCTGTTTGCGGGTGCGGGTCAAGCATTACAAGTGATGGGCTAGGCGCACATTTCTGTGACGTCATGCGACCTAATTTTAACCTATCCTGTGCTTCCAAAATTTAGTACAACATATCGGGGTAGCCCATCTTAGGATGTTCCAAGTCCTACATCTCTAGCTTTGGAGGTTCCGAAAGCGTTGGTAGTCCCGATTGGCTGCATATGCAACGGTATGATTTTGAATTTCATCAATCGGAATACAATCACCTGAGGTCGGCCGAAATGAAATAAAATTGCAAACGAGTGGCATGTTGTTGTGTAGTTGATCAGAAACTTGGAAACATACACTGTGACTAATTTCGTGAGGGACGGAATTTTCTGTTGCTCTTCTGAACAGATTAATAGCTGTTTGAAATAGCTAGAAAATACAAAAGTAATTAGTTGAAAAGCGGAAGCGCCACCATGACGAACCTGCAGATCAAAAGAGCACTTCTGCGAATTGCTGCAGGCCGTCAATGCGCAAGATAATGCAGCATCACTCTAAGAGATGTTCGTCAAATGATCAAGAAGGGTAAACATGACATGGAAAATGAGGTATTACAGGGTGGTGGTTCTGCAGTCGGCGGGGTGTAGGAGGTGTGGGGGTGTGGCGGGTGTATGTGCGGTGTAAACATTTCACTGCCAATCATAGCTGGCCTCGCCATTATTGGCAACGTTCTTCGCCTAGACAAAGCCTTAATTCCACGAGCGGGGCTCATCGTACTGGCTCCGAGGGCTTTTGTAGGTGCTCTAGTGACTTTGACCGACCTAACTAACCTGTAGGCAGTCGATACCACGCGGAGCCTTATTCGCCGCAGAGTACGACCAGGTCACGGATCCTCACTACGCTGGGCTCGTCACCTGGCCGTCTATATAACCTAGCAGGCCCTACCCTTTCAGCCCCGGGGCTTACAGCATGGCGCTGTCACAAACGTAGCCCGGTCTGGCCACGTCCCGAAAGTGTAAAGCCACGTCTCGCCAACCAGTGACATATGGCCTGTCACAAACGGGCGTCTGGCCCCGTCCGCCAACCAGTGACATATGGCCTGTCAAGGGCCCGGTCTCGCGGCGTCCCGTCAAAGACTGACCAATGACATGGCGCTGTTGCGAACGCGTCATCGTCCGCTAGGCGCATTGCAATATTTTCCCAGCTGCTTTAGATGGCCTTCATTTCACATGGGGCGAACAGCCTGGTCACGTTGGCCTTCCGCCTTTCTCCAATCATGATTCACACTCAAACTACACAAGCTCATACTGTCAGTCTGGCTCTCACCATTTCATGGGAGTTTTGTGTTCGTGTTCCTAATAATGTCGCATCCAGTTGTGAGCCTGAGGTCACGTGCGCTCCGGGGCTCTGGAAACCTCATCCTCGGGCACTCGCTCCTCATCCTCGGGTACTCGCTCCTTCTCTGATACTTGTTCCGCTCATCGGGTACTCACTCCTACGGCATTGACTTGGCAGCCCGGAGCTATATGGCCCGTATGGACATCTATATGAGGATGGCCACAACGAGTTCAGAGGCGCATGTAAAGAACTCCCCTGCTAAATCGTACGACGACATATTTCGTTACTCTTGAATATTTGTATTTCGCAATTAAGCACGGTATTTTTAACATAGATGGTGATGAAAACCATAAAGTACATACACACACAATAGCGTAACCTTCCGACATGCAGTTTGGAAGAAAGTCATTTAACCCGTCCCGTCTCGGGGGGGGTCTTCAACCGCCCACTCAAGTTTTTCGCGGATAGTGAATGAACGGCACGTGGCAGCACGCCCAAATTTGGCATAATTTTTACCACATCATTTTGGCATGCTGTTTCAAACTTTTGAAATCATGTCATCTAGGGTCAACGAGTTAGTCAAGGTCAAGTAAGGTCACTTCCAAGAAAGTTCAACCAGTTGTCACGCTTTAACGGATACAGATATGTTAATGAAACTTTCAGCATTTGCTTATCTTAACGGATGGAACAAAACGTACAAGTGGAATTTTTCATTTGTTCCGTTTTTGACTGCATATAAATTGTTCGTATTTCCCAAATTGCAGTTCAAATAGAGGATTCTGGCTAAAGTAAGCATTTCTTATTAGGACAAGTTGACATCCAACAACGTTTCTCGGTCTACTCTGCCTAGTGGATAAAGAGAATTCAAGGAAACCGGAAAACTCAAAATTTTGAAATTTCAAAAAAAAAATTGTATTTTGGGGTCCAAAAAAAAAAATTGCCCTGGGCGATTTCGCTGTCCTTTTCTCATTCCAAATACATTTTGTTTCTTCATATATCCCTAAAAAATTAACTCTCCAGAGTCAAAAACATAATGTAAGTCGTGAAAGGTCGTGAAAATCTATCCCACTGGTGCCGTCACTTTTGGGGGAAATTGTTTTGGAGGGTGAACCCGGACCCTACACATCGAGCGCTTTCCGGTGACACCTATTTCGTTTTCGTGCGATGCTCAGTTTTAATTTTAGAGGGGGTCTTCCACCGCCCCCCCCCCGAGACGGGGTGTGAGGGTTTGACCGGAAAGACTGCGCAGGTTAAGCAAGCCGCTTACTAAGTAGTACCATTACGTTTGCACTGCATCATTAGACTTTCACCCTGTAAACCACTCAAGTGCGCTATTTTACCGATATCACATATTTTCACTTTACTCAAGTTTCATTCTCTCTTTCTCTTTCTCTTTCTCTCTCCCTCCCCCTCTCTCTCTCTCTATATATCTCTCGCTCTCTCTCTCTCTCTCTCTCTCTCTCTCTCTCTCTCTCTCTCTCTCTCTCTCTCTCTCTCTCTCTCTCTCGCTCTCTCTCTCTCTCTCTCTCTCTCTCTCTCTCTCTCTCTCTCTCTCTCTCTCTCTCTCTCTCTCTCTCTCTCTCTCTCTCTCTCTCTCTCTCTCTCTCTCTCTCTCTCTCTCTCTCTCTCTCTCTCTCTCTCTCTCTCTCTCTCTCTCTCTCTCTCTCTCTCTCTCTCTCTCTCTCTCTCTCTCTCTCTCTCTCTCTCTCTCTCTCTCTCTCTCTCTCTCTCTCTCTCTCTCTCTCTCTCTCTCTCTCTCTCTCTCTCTCTCTCTCTCTCTCTCTCTCTCTCTCTCTCTCTCTCTCTCTCTCTCTCTCTCTCTCTCTCTCTCTCTCTCTCTCTCTCTCTCTCTCTCTCTCTCTCTCTCTCTCTCTCTCTCTCTCTCTCTCTCTCTCTCTCTCTCTCTCTATATATATATATATATATATATATATATATATATATATATATATATATATATATATATATATATATATATATATATATATATATATATATATATATATATATATATATATATATATATATATATATATATATATATATATATATATATATATATATATATATATATATATATATATATATATATATATATATATATATATATATATATATATATATATATATATATATATATATATATATATATATATATCTATATATATATCTCTCTCTCTCTCTCTCTCTCTCTCTCTCTCTCTCTCTCTCTCTCTCTCTCTCTCTCTCTCTCTCTCTCTCTCTCTCTCTCTCTCTCTCTCTCTCTCTCTCTCTCTCTCTCTCTCTCTCTCTCTCTCTCTCTCTCTCTCTCTCTCTCTCTCTCTCTCTCTCTCTCTCTCTCTCTCTCTCTCTCTCTCTCTCTCTCTCTCTCTCTCTCTCTCTCTCTCTCTCTCTCTCTCTCTCTCTCTCTCTCTCTCTCTCTCTCTCTCTCTCTCTCTCTCTCTCTCTCTCTCTTTCTCCCTCATTTCGTTCGGGTTTACTCCATCCCACTCATCCGTTCCTTGTTCATTATGCATGCAGATTTGGTCGGAGGATATGTGGTGACATGAAATGTCCCTCCCACTTCTTGTGTACACCTATGCCACATAACTGCAAGGGAAAGGTGGTGCTGCAAAGATTGATTGTTTGGTTATTTGGGCTTAGGGGCGCAACGACTGCTGGCGCTGCAAAGGAAACGTTCAGCCACGCGTATGGTCAAACCGCACACTTAGCGGGAAACGTTTTCTTTCTGTCCCGCCATTTGTCGACCTAACCACCCTCAGAATGTGTCACGTCGTCCGCCTCTGACAGGTCAACACTCTTGGCAGGTATTTAAGCGTAGCGTGGATGTGAGCCATGCGCCTGGACCGAAGTCGGCCGCTGTGACGGTGGACGGGCTGAAGTCGCCATTGTACCTTCACCTGGTCGACGACACCGAACAACAAGACCACAGTCGGATACGGCGTGACATTGCTATCGACCCCAGACACGTGATCGGGCAGTCTCCGCACGCGGTTAGTCATGAGAACGCGATGCGCCTGCGACGTGCTCAAACGTGATGCAGCTGACATGCAGGAGGCGATTTGAATTGGCAAATACTAACCGGTACATTAATGGTGAGATACATTTTATTTGTGTATAGTATGTGAAGCCATTTTCTTGTCTTCAAGGTGGAGGGGCTCTGACTTCGATGCATCTGATTCCGGTACTCTTTCTCTTTCTCGAAGATGAACTCTTTCTCGAAGATGAAATAATGCAAAATTATATATTTTCGTAAGGCTTTCATGCACAGCACTTCATCCACACCACATCCCATGGTCAAGAACATACAGTGCGTTGGCGCTGTAGCGGCACTGGAGCTACTGACTTGACTCGGCGGTTGCTCTACCTTACTGGCGGTTGTGGCTCCCTGTAGGACAGCTGCCGGTCCGACTCGTTGGCGCTGTAGCGGCACTGGAGCTACTCATTTGACTCGGCGGTTGTGGCTCCCTGTGTAGGACAGCTGCCGGTCCGACTCGTTGGCGCTGTAGCGGCACTGGAGCTACTGACTTGACTCGGCGGTTGTGGCTCCCTGTGTAGGTCAGCTACCGGTCCGACTCGTTGGCGCTGTAGCGGCACTGGAGCTACTCACTTGACTCGGCTGTTGTGACCTCATGTAATCGGGAGCCGAAGACTGGGCCGTCCGGTGGCGCTGTGGTACCATTTTAAGAGCGCTCACCAGCCAAATGCTGTTGTCTGTCATGAGAAACGCTCTCAGAAGAACGTCGTTCCTTGACTTTATACCTCTCTTCCGTGACCGTTCTCTAGGTTACAGGTTAGAAAAGTTCATTAGCAGCCTAGAACGACAAGTGTTGGTGGTGGCATTATAGGAAATAAGGCTGCAAGTGTGCATGTGAGCCAAGAGTCAAGAAACCTCGCAAAACTGAAAATGGTTGCTCTCTTTTTCTTGCAGCCCTCTATGTCTCCATACAAAGTAATCCTAAACTAGAACGATGTTGGCAATATAGTCCAAAAAAAGTAAACGGGGGAATACGCAACGAAGTTCTCACCAAGTCCATCAAAATAACAATAATTCTTAGTTAGTACCAAAATAAGAGCCGATGTACCGACGTTCCACACGATTTCGACAACAAACTATCGAAGACGTAATTCTCAGTTGAACTTTTGCAGGAACTTTGTTTTTCTTCAAAATTTCTGCCAGCACCGTTTTCAGTGACAGCTTCAGTCGTAGTCTTATCTCCAGTCCTCGCCCGTCGACACAATTTTAAACGTCAAGTTGCCTATGGGTGCCTGTGGGTGAGTGCCCACGTGTGGATGAAAAGCCACACCCATGTCCATATGGATATGCTAGGAAATCTTCGGCAAACGTTTGTGCGCTTGCATGTATACTAGTGATGTAATTGACGTTGCAATAAATTGGAGGTGCTGTAATAATGGCGTGCGAAGTTCATAGTGAGTAGGTAACCTTACTAAATATATCAAGATCAGATCAAGCGACCGACATATGACATGGAAAATGAGATGACGTTTAGCACCTCCTGCGCAAAATCGTAGCTTTACGGTTGTGTCATTTTAAAGGACAAAAGCGACTAAGTGACACATGTTGAGAAGTTTAGGATGAAAATTGTCGTTACCCATGTGCATTCCTGTTACTTCTTCGATGTTAATTATCTTGGTTACAAATTGTTTTTGCTTGTACGTCAACCTGAAGAAATTTACTACGCTGTATTGCATGCTAAATACTTTGTTGATGCTAAGGCTTGACGTTGTTATGGTGTGCGTTAAGATTGTTGGTGTTCTAGAGACTTCAAACAGCTCTTTAGTTCAGCAAAACTTTCAGAAATTGTGAGTCTTTTGACAGACAGATGAGTCAGGTCAAGCATAAAGATAATTGTTTCGTATGTGTGTGTGTGGTTACTTGAATAAATGAAGAAGGCAAATGTTTCACCTTGCAATTAATTCATCTCTTACCACTGAAAAACAATACAGATACTTAGCTGTTCGTATAATTGTAATAGTTATGACAGCTAGTATACATTCGTTCTCACCCTCATCGGCAGATGGCATACGTGGTCAACTATAACAAGAGCAAGCACGAGACGCTACGTACACCGCCATTCTCCAGCATTGTCTACAACATTAAGGACATCCAGAAAGTGTTCTTCCTGACATTCCTGCTGGTGACGCTGGGCGAGTTCTTCTCGGCGCCAGCCATCACTCTGGCCGACTCGGTCATCCTCAGCTACCTGGGCGACGACACGGACCACTACGGCCGACAGCGCATGTTCGGCTCCATCGGATGGGGTCTGGCCATGTTCTTCGTGGGCATCGCGCTGGACCACAGCACCTCGTTCCCCAACCACCCGTGCGAACCTCACCCGGGCGAGCGCAACTATACCATCTGCTTCGCGACTTTCAGCGTTTTGATGGGCTGCGCGCTCATCACGGCCACGCAGTTCAAGTTCGACTACTCGTCGGACGAGGAGGTAGGAACCCGATCGGTGATTTGGTTCCGATAGGTGGAAGTGAATGGAAAGTTGAGTATAGGGCCCCTAGATTATAGACCTACCTTTTGTGGACTTTACCCTCAGAGAATAGGGCCCCGCAGGATAGGTGTGAGACACTTTGGGCCAAGGACGAAGGTTTGCAAACCAAGCTTTAATGTTGCATATGATTCGTGCCTAAAATTACATACGCATGATATTCGAATGATGACTTCACATAACATAATGTTTGTAACGAAGGAGGCTCGTATGCATGCGGTTCGGAATAGTTCAGGTTCGTCAACATGCAGTTCCATCGTATTAGGCTCGTCCGCAACTGTTCGCAACCATAATGCTCTATGCCATGGAGTTTGTATAGCAAGATGCTGTTAAATTGAATAGTTGTAAAGTAAAAGTATCTGAACGCAACAGGTCCATCATGGGTAAGGTCCTCCTGCATAAGATTCATCAAAAGGTTCATATGGACAAAATCATAAGCATGCCCGTTTGTAATAAAGTTCGCATGGCATTTAGCTTGTACATTTGGCATGGGTGTTGAAATGTCTACGCCTAGCGAAGTTCAGCATATGCGTTTTTATTACCATCGGCATGAGTGTCTAACCGTATGCAAAACGACTTTTTCTAATAACCTTAATCGTGGACCGATATTATTTGCATAAAGAGGAATAGCAAATTTGATTTTTTATTAAACATTTTCAGGAACTTCAAGTCCTACGAACATAATGTTCACGAACTTTATGAACTTTTTATGAACTTTATGCGACACCAACTTCTGAATACCAACTTTATGCCACACGAACCTCGGCATGTGAACCTTTGCATACAAATATTTTGCTGCATGCTAACCTTGGCCTGGGGCGGGGATGGCCGAGTGGTTCAGGTGTTGGGCTCTGGGTCCCAAAGGCCCCAGGTTCGACACTAGCGCCGCTCGGGATATTTTCCAATCCCGCGTCCCACCGGCGAAACAGTGTGAGCGGCGCCATTAATCGTGAATGTGCATAAAGTGCGTCGCGAACCATCCGATAAACAAACATACAAACAAAGCGAACCTTGGCCTACGAACCTAATACCTAACGAACCATACTAGGGGCCCAGGAACTGTTCTTCGAGGGGGAGAGGAGCTATTTCATAGTCTATTCTTTTCAAGCACTGTTCACAGGGTCAATGTCGAGCTGGTCCAAAGCTTCCCCCTCTGCCCCTCTCCCGGTTCCTATGAGCTGCAGGTATACGAACTCCCGTCCAGATACCCATCTCATATCTGCATGTGCCGGTTAGATGCAGTCATTGCTTCGTGTCTACTTGTTGGTTCACAGCTTGCGCTCAATTGATATCTCATCATTCGTATTCGTACTATATTTTGACCCTGGAGTCCAATGATTTGCATGGTAGACGTTGTGCGGGGGCGGACTTTGAGAATATCCATCAACAATACTAAAATGCCAGAACCGCCAAATTCTTGACACCAAGAACTGCAAAATTCCGGTCCAAATCATCGTTAAATATTCCTTTTTCTCTCTGGGCCGACTGGAATACTTTTTTTAATCAACCTGCGAAAACATCAACTTCTTACAAATGACACAAACTGATGGTGCCATCGAACATAATGTGTCCACTCAGCTGGCGGTGTTTAGCCAGTTGACGGTATTACTCTGCTGTCTATCGTCACCCGACCGACCATCTTCACTGACCTGCCGTGTTCAGTCAGCTGAGGACGCTCACCAATCTGCGACAGACTAAGAAGGAGCCAACAGCTGAGGAGAAGTATGAGGCGACTCTACCTCCAGTTAAGGACTGGCAGAAGCCACAGCCGGAGCCGCAGCAGTCACAGCGCGATGCTATACGGGAGGCGATGAAGAATCTGCCGCAGCTAAAGGTATAGGCGCGCATGTACGCTCTGCTACTAGCCATTCTATATTGGTGCGATCCGACCCTTAGACCCATGGACAGGTGCAACATGTCGGCTGGTAGCTTTGTCATGGAATCGGTACTCCTACAGTTTAACCATGAGTTTTTTTTTTTGGAGGAGGCTTTCCCCTGGTTTTTACGCGACGGTTTCCAAACGCTTATAGTTGATGGGGTAAAACTTTCCTTCCCTCCAAATGAGCACTTAAGGCACCTTTGGCTACATTGTTTTTAGATAACCAAAGATCACAAGGCTGTGATGCAGCAAAAGTACTCGGCACACTGAGTCGGGAATGTAGGTCATTGGTACAAAATATAACATGATATGTCACATAACATTTGTGTTACAAAGTACTTCAGTACTATGGCATATATTGGTACGATACGATATGTACTGAAGTATTCAGCACTTCAGTACATATCGTTATATATGCAGCAATCTGCAAGCTATGATATCTAGCGAGTCGTGGGCTCGGAGGTCCGTGAAAACGTTGTGGAGATGCCAGGCATGTATCTGTCGCCGGTCCGTATGCATTCATTCACATTTTTTTCAACGCAAGCACAACTCTTTACGGAACAACTGGATGCCAATTGCGAATGTGCGTGCTGTTTATCCAATTATTGTTGTATCTGTTTCTCTGTCCTACGACCATTGCCTCCACGTCCCAATGTCCGCACACACTAATAGACATGAAAATGTAATTGTGTGTAATGTGCAACATTACTAACATGTAATGTGTAACATTATTGCTTTGCTTCCTCTGTTGTTAGGCGCGCCAGAAAGGATGGAGAATATCTGTATGGTAATTGTTCGCCAATGCAGACACCGACTTTTTGTGTTGTTTATTTGGTCTTTCGTTGAAAACTGACCTGAAAAGCTGTGTCCCACAATTCACATGTCACAAAAGATCTGGAACTTTACCTCCCGACTTGGCATGATTTCGTTTGACTTGAAGGTGGATATGCAGGTTACAAATATAAGGAACACGTTTGCAATCAAGCCTTGCGCACGTACGAGTCAACACTACAAGCCAAGTCGACCAGTCCCTGACCTGTACCTACCACCTAGTCAATGCATATTTGCTTCGTTCTGCAACATGGGGGAATCCTAGAGTATCTACTTATTGTTTGTTCTGGCTGCTGCCACTTGTTATGTAACGAACCTTTTCCTGTTTAGTTAACTCGGATATAACTAGCCAGTGTGTAGGAAACCAAGATTCACTTGTCAGTTTACCAAGGTTCTTATTAATTAACAAATGAGGAATGAGGCCTGGAGTAGCTTAGTAGTTGATTCACGAAGCCAAATCCATAACTCAGATTCTGTTCGTTTCTGAAGTCGATACTTGTGGTGCAACAAGGCGTCTTTCCGGTCGGATCCTCACACCCCGCTTCGGGGGGAGGGGGGTGTCATAAGAACCGCCCTCTAATCTCAAAACTAAGCGTCGCACGAAACGAAAGAGGTGTCATTGGAAAGCGCTCGACAAGTAGGGTCCGACACCACTCCTGAAAAAGTTCCCCCAAAAGTGACGTCACAAGAGGACCTAGGCTTCCGGAAGTTACATCCTGTTTTTTGCTCTGGGGAGTTCATTTAGTGGATATTTGAGATAAAAATTATTTGGAATCAGAAAAGGACAGCGATGTCGACAAGGACCATAAGATTTTATGTCACCATTTCTTTTTTCATTGCAAAATTTTGAGTTTCCAAATTTTCTTTAACTTTCCTCTTCTAACGAGTAGAGCGGACCAAAAAATATTGTTCGAAGTCAACTTGCACTAATAAATGCTTACCATAGCCAGAATCTTCGATTTCAACTCCAAGGGGAAAATATGCAAACTAATACGTAATTAAAAACGGGAATAATGAAAAATTCCGCTGGTGCGTTTTGTTGCATCCCTAAAGATAAGCAAACGCTAAAAGTTTCACTAAAATACCTGATCCGTTAAAGCATGATTACTGGTTGAACTTTTTTGGAGGTGATCTCACTTGACCTAGACTAACTCGTTGACCCTAGACGACCTGACTTCAAAATTTTGACAAGACATGCCAAACTGATTTGGAAAAGGCACGCGAAATTTCGGCGCGCTGCCGCGCGCCGTTCTTTCACTGTCCGCGGGAAACCTTAACGGAAAAGGGAAAAGGGGGAGGCGGTTGAAAACTCCCACCCCGAGACGGCGCGGGTTAAGCAGAGGCTCATCTTTTGGTGGGGTGGAAGCCTGCTCCCTTAGCAACCAAAGATACACTAGATGAAAAAGAATTGTAAACCGAATTATGAGGATATTTCTTATTTTTTAACAACACGAAATGGCCTGTGGAAGCTGAAGCCATAGCTTAAAAACTCAAACGTCGACGACTATACCTTGTCTTCTGTAGCCTTGGGCGCACCTAAACAACCGTATACCTATTAGCAAACGGTATCCTATTTGTGATTACGTTTTGTCACGGAAGAGACATATGCGCATGCAAGCAAAGTTGATTACCTTTATGGATATATCTTATGGCCAGACACCTGGCAATAAGTATCTACTTTGCCAGCTGTATCTGGTCTAGTCAACTTCCCCAGCAAAGAACCGGCATCACTAGCAATACTGTCAAGTTACTGCCTCTGCAAATGCTGTCAAATCGCTGTCTGCAAAAGCTACATATAAACTTGATTTGCGTTAGTTTGTGCGAAATACGATGACAAGCAACGTCCGTTGGGTCCGGGTATTTGTCTTTACAACCCATTTATTCACATCAATATGAATGACCGTTTCGGCGAAACGCTTGGAATGCCACACATTTATGGTTAACTCAAAACCACCTTTCAGACATAGACCCATGTGGCGGAGGGAAATCGTGGATAACATCTGAGCTTAAGTTTCCATGCCATATCTATAAATGTCGGTGTCGCAATTCGAACGATGTTTACTGAAGCTAGTGATGTTCTGGGCCTTGTTCACTGACACCGCTGCTGATCCTGCAGAGTCGAGTATTCGCTAACACGATGATGAAAATCCCCGAGTGGACGATCGTCTTCAAGGAGCTGAAGAACATGCGCTGTATGGCCTTCATGTTTGTTGCCTGGTGGATGGGCATTGGCATGGGCCTCATCTTCGCCTTTCTATTTTGGCACTTGCAGGTTTGTTTGTGTGTGTTTGGGCGTGTGCATGTGTGTGTTGGTGTGTGTATGTGTGCGCGCGTGCGTGTGCGTGTGCGAGTGCGTGTATGTATGTGTATGTGTGCGTATGTGTATGTGTATGTGTGTGTGTGTGTGTGTGTGTTTGTGTGCTTGTGTATGTATGTGCTTGTGTGTGTGTGTGCGTGTGTGCATTTGCGCGTACGTGTGTGTGTGTGTGTGTGTGTGTGTGTGTGTGTGTGTGTGTGTGTGTGTGTGTGTGTGTGTGTGTGTGTGTGTGTGTGTGTGTGTGTGTGTGTGTGTGTGCGTGCGTGCGTGCGTGCGTGCGTGCGTGCGTGCGTGGGTGTGTGTGTGTGTGTGTGTGTGTGTGTGTGTGTGTGTGTGTGTGTGTGTGTGTGTGTGTGTGTGTGTGTGTGTGTGTGTGTGTGTGTGTGTGTGTGCATGCATGTGCGTGTGAATGTGCGTGGTGCGGATGGTGGTGTAGACAGGAACACTACCTGGGACAAGAACATCGTTAATATTTTGATGGAAAGAGTAAATTTACAGTTTCTAAACAATGCCTTGGAATTCACTATTGTTTTTCTCAAAACGACAGTGACATCAAATTCATTTTCCTTATTCAGGTTCCGACATGTTAGGCTTACCCTGGATATGATGGCTGGTGAACATTAATTTCAAAGTGACCATTATCATTGATCAATTCGCATTCTGTTCTAGGGTTACATAAATGGAATTGCATCGCCGCATGTTCCATAAGTGTTTATATGTCATCTGACCAAGAGAACAGTACAAACAGTAAATCCCGTGTCGTGCTAGAAATGATGTGTTCCATTTCTTTCCAGACGCCATAAGTGTACAAAGTGCACCAACAGGTTGTACGGCCGCCTCGCGAACGATTGGCCGTAACCATCATGACTGTGACAAACGTCAAATGGAAAGGTGTACCCGGGGCTGAGGCCAACCTAGCCATAGTTGGAGAGTACCGATCAACTCAGTGAAGCCACACTTCTCAAACAGCTGCGCACAAACTTTTTTGAACAGAACTAGCGAGGAGCTGCTCTGTTACAGGATTTTGGTGGAACTCCAACGGTCTTTGGCATCGCGTCCGTCATCAACCACATCTCGGAGATCTTTGCGTACTTCTTCTGCTTCCGCCTCATAAACCAGTACGGCCATGTTAAGGTGAGTATGGTCTGCCAACTGGCTCCAGTCTGACATACCATGAGCTTCTGAGCGGTCTCATACCCTATAAATATTAGCAGTTCGCGAACGTCGATATAATGCTACTTGTCTCGTGAAACCCCTCCAGCCTATGTCTGCCACTGAAGGGGAGGGAGTGATTTTTTAGACATGCTGGACTATTAAAATAATTTGCGACGCCTTTAAAGCGATTACGTTGCATGTCTGTGTATTAAAGCGAGTGTTTGGAAACAAGAACATATCTCCAAATTTCAGCACTATCTGAGCAACAGCATCAGAACATCAAATTCACGAAAGGAGAAGAAGAACACAACGAAACTCTCCCCTTCCTGAACATCCCAATCACTAAACAGGATGTTCATCTTCCTACATCTGTTTATCGCATGCCGACCTGCTTGGGACTGGAAACCAACTTGCTTAGCCTCATCCCCTCACGCCATCAAAAACCGTATTATCTACTCTTCCATCTTCAGGGGGTACCACCTATGCTCAGCATATGCCCTCTTTGACATTGAACTACAATTTCCCAGAAAGTTTTTCTAGTATAATGCTTTCATTGGCTCGTTCCTTACAGATGAGTGTCGTAGCCGCGGCATAGTGAACGCCAAAATTCCAACCATGGCTCGATTGTATTTTCTGCATTTCAAAATACCGTAGGTAGCTCAATTGAACTCTTACGCTAAAGACACAGCGATGTGCTTGCCTACGTAATTATGTACCAATATTGAGGTGCATATCAATTATAATGTTCCAGTTAGTTTGGCAGGAAGGCATTCCGGAAGAAAGAACATGTCATGAGCCTGGCCTAGTTAATTTTTTTATTAACATTCTTTCCATCAATATGTCTTCGCTGAATTTAATGACGCCAAACTTTGATACTATTAACTATAATTGAGAAACAATAACTACAATTGATAGACCAAAGCAAACTATCGCTTTGTTCCTGCTCGCATGTCACCTGACATCTGGGCTCGATTCGGCGATGGTACCGGTAATGTCTCATTTTAACCATTCTAAGGGGGCTTTATTTCAGTTCGTCGTAATTTGTGAGAAAAATGCATCGACATGGTAGACAAGCAATGAAATGCGACCAGATAATTCTGTGCATGTTAGTCGACGTATGCAATACAATAAATAACGATGTGGACACGTTTTGAGGTTTACAAGAGTGTAGTGTGCTGGCCACGCAACCTCCTGGCCAGGATTCTGCGTGTTCCCGTGAGCACCCGACTGACACCGATATAACCTGGCACACGACCGACCACCTGACACACGACTGGCACATATGTCACCTGGCACGGGACTGACACCGATATCACCTGACACACGACCGACCACCTGACACACGACTGGCACATATGTCACCTGGCACACGACTGACACCGATATCACCTGACACACAACTGACCACCTGACACACGACTGGCACATATGTCACCTGGCACACGACTGACACCGATATCACCTGACACACAACTGACACCGATTTCACCTGACACATGACTAACACCGATATAACTAACGCACACTGCTTTCTGATTCCAGATTCTGTGCCTGGGACTGATGGCGAATGTGCTGCGGTTCCTTTACATTTCTTGGCTGCGGAATCCGTGGTGGGTTCTACCGTTCGAACTCATCCAAGGTGAGTGACATGGTATGCACAATTTAACCCGGTCAGATCTCCGGTCTCTCCGGTCAGATCCTCACACCTCGTCTCATGGGGGGGGGGGGGGGAGGTGATAGGAACCCCCTCTAATATCCAAACTAAGCGTCGCACGGAAACGAAAGAGGTGTCATTGGAAAACGCTCGACGAGTAGGGCCCGACACCAACCTCCTCAAAGATGTACACAAAAGTGACGTCACTAGGGGCATAGATTTTCACGACTTATGTTTTTGGCTCCGGGAAGCTTTGGGAGACATTTGAGATAGACAAATATTTGAAATCAGGAAAGGACAGCGAAATCGACCAGGACCATAACAAATTTTACAGCCCCAAAATCAATTACATGTTTTTGAAATTTCAAAATTTTGAGATTTCGAGTTTTTTTCTCAATTTTTCTTTCCCAATGTATAGGGCGGACCAAAAACGTTGTTTAAAGTTAACTCTAATAAAAAAAAATCCTTACCACACAAATTCCAGAATGTTCGATTTGAGCTCCAATATGTAAATATGAAAAACCAACAAGTATTCAAAAACGGAAAAAAAGGACAAATTCCTCCCGTACGTTTTGTTTCATCTATAAAGATAAAGCAAAAGCTCAATGTTTCATTAAAATATCTGTGTCCGTTAAAGCGCGACAAGAGGTTGAATTTTTGTTTAGGTAACCTCACGTGACCTATAATAATTCGTTGAACCTAGATGACCTGACTTTAAATGTTTGACACAACATGCCAAATTGATGTGGGAAAAGGTACGCCAAATTTCGGCGCGTTGCTTCGCGCCATTCTTTCACTATCCACGAGAAACATGAGGGGGCGGTTGAAGACCCCCGAGACGGCGCCGGTTAATAGGTGGCGAAAGGATATAACTGACGCGGTTGCGGGCGAGGTTACTCCTTGTGGTATGGTCATATATGGTATCAAATTAATACCTAACTTATGACGAACTTGTCACAAACATCTGGCTCTCTAGAACGGGCCTTTGTGGAGACGTACCCCATCTTAAGTACCCCCAAACAACCCACGTACTCCATCCTCCCAGATTACAGCCCATGGCAGTGAGTCGAAACTGGGATTGGAGTGCTTGATTGCGTGTTGATAATTGGGGTGTTTATGCTGGGGTATTTCTCTGTTCTCTCCTCCTTTCCTCTCCCTCTTATGCACACTCCATCACTATCATCATATCCCTTTATTTTCCCCTCTTTCTCTCTATCTATCTCTCTACCTCTCTATCTATCTATATCTGTATCTATCTATCTCTGCACCTCTGTATCTCTCTACATATGTACCTCTGTATATCTCTACATCACTAACGTATCTATCTCTCTGTTTCTCTCTCTCCCTCTCCCTCTCCCTCTCACTCTCTTATCACTCTCACTATCTCACTATCGTACTATCTCAATATCTCACTCTCACTCTCTGACTATCTCATTATCTCACACTCCTACTCTCTCACTGTCTCACTCTCTCACGCTCTCACGCTCGCACTCTCGAACTATATCACTCTATCACTCTCTCATTATCCCTCTCTCTCTCTCTCTCTCTCTCTCTCTCTCTCTCTGCCTCTGCCTCTGCCTCTGCCTCTGCCTCTGCCTCTGTCTCTGCCTCTGCCTCTGCCTCTGCCTCTGCCTCTGCCTCTGCCTCTGCCTCTGCCTCTGCCTCTGCCTCTGCCTCTGCCTCTGCCTCTGCCTCTGCCTCTGCCTCTGCCTCTGCCTCTGCCTCTGCCTCTGCCTCTGCCTCTGCCTCTGCCTCTGCCTCTGCCTCTGCCTCTGCCTCTGCCTCTGCCTCTGCCTCTGCCTCTGCCTCTGCCTCTGCCTCTGCCTCTGCCTCTGCCTCTGCCTCTGCCTCTGCCTCTGCCTCTGCCTCTGCCTCTGCCTCTGCCTCTGCCTCTGCCTCTGCCTCTGCCTCTGCCTCTGCCTCTGCCTCTGCCTCTGCCTCTGCCTCTGCCTCTGCCTCTGCCTCTGCCTCTGCCTCTGCCTCTCCCTCCGCCTCTGCCTCTGCATCTTCCTCTGCGTCTGACTCTACCTCTGCCTCTGCCTCTCTCTCTCTCTCTCACACTCACTCTCTCTCTCTCTCTCTTTCTCTCTTTTTATGCTGTATGTCTATCTCCCTTTCACCTCCATCATTGCATTACGTATTCAGCTATTTCAGCCTTGTATCTGGGCAATAAGTCATATTCCTTACAATTAATTGGCACTTAACAAGGATCCTCGCCTCATTCTAAACGATGAGCCTTTTGGCCGTTATCTTTATCTGGCGTTATCTGGCGCTATATCCCCATCGTGATTGACTGTTGTCTTCCCTGTGTCTTCTCACCATAACTGGCCTCTCTTCCGATGGGACGGACGGGACGCTGTTCCACCACTACAGGTCGTCCGCCCACCATGTTCACCCAACACCGTTCATCCGCTGAACGCTGACCCGTCCTCCATCCTTGTAACCAGTCCTTAAACAGCCATAATTAACTTCCCCTTTCTTGTAAACAACCGCTCAACCGTCATAAAACACATTCCTCCTTTGCAACAGGCCGTTCGACCATCATAATATATTCCCCCTCCATTTTAGCCAGCAATTCGACCACAGTGCCTCTTTCTCTCAACCGCCCTCAGAAGCAATCGTTCGCCCACCCACGCCCTCGTAGCCAATCGTCACCCAGTTCAACTCACTGAGCCCATCGTTCATCCACCTAGTGGTTCCGCCACAGGGTAGAGGAGCAGAAGGATGTTTCCCACTGGTTTGAGTCAGGGGGAATGCCCCGCCCCACTTGGCCGGAAAGCTATGTTCATCTATTTGCATTGTTGTTACTTGGAACATTTCTCTTTTACTAATCATTATTGTTCTCTTTCACTAATCATTCATGTCCCGCCCAGCAGGTCAGTGTCCGGTAGACACAGCAGGTCAGTGTCTGGGTGCATTCAGTCATCTGGCTGTTGTAGCTTTCAGACCCTGGTAGTGAAAACATTTGTGGCTTCCTACTTCAATGCAGTAGCGTAACCCGGAATTACACCGGGAAAAAGTGGGATGTGAGGAGGGGATGGCGTCATCTGAAAACAGTTCCCTCCCTACACAGCCCCCCCCCAACACTCCACATTTTCCAGTCCTCGGCAGCAATTCTGGCTGTCGAGGATATCTTAGCTCAAAGACGGGTCATCAGTATACCTCACAACTATCACCAGTTTCCAAGGAATCTCTTAGTTCTAAGGGCATGCAATCCACGTCTCCCAGGCGTCAATCCCACACCTCAGGGGCATCACTGTCCAGTCTTATCTGGGTCTCACGGGTCATATGCACCAGGCACAGGTTCTCTCCACCTTGTGCTTGGTCCATTCCCAGAAACCCGATCTTACTTTTGGGGAATTCAGTTCCGAGACAGACCTCACAATTTCCAGCAATTATCGCCAGCTCTCGGAATTCCCTTTGGCTCTGAAATGGTCTTGTTCCTTCCTCAATGTTCCTTCTAAACCTCAGGGGTATCCCAGTCCAGTCTTCGGTAGTTCTCAGGACTCATGCTCAATTTTCAGGGGCAGCCTGAAATGGGCATGGGCAGCCCTATCATGGACAGCCTTTCTGGCCATCAAGTACATTCTAGCTGTGAGACTGGCCGTCAGTAACTTCGCACAACACACGCCAGCCAATAGGACTCTCTTAACTCTCAGGGCGTGTCCATCCTTAGCGGCGTTGCGGCCCAGTTCTCTCTGGTTCTCAGGAGCCTCTTTTTTACTCGAGGTCCTCTCCTGTTCCTACGGTGCCATCAAGGCCCTCGATATTTATCATCTCAGGGGCATTACAGTTCTGAGATGGACCCTCATCATTTACTCTTCAGCTTTTACAGATCCTGTTCACTCGTCAGGGTACCTTTCAAACTCCAAGAGCACGACAGCCTTCTTTGTCCCTCTGGTGCTCTGTCTTTGCCTCAGGGCCTCCATGGCCTGTTTATGCCTCAGCTGCTAGAGGTCCCTGCCAGCCGTCAGGGATTTTTTTTCATGTCTCCGGGGCCCTTTTCACATAATGTGTTAGATTCATCTGAATGTTTTCAGAGGCGATGGTGCTCCCATTACCTCAGCCGTCGGGTCCGACCGACGACTCTGAGAGCTCTCACGAGGAGGAGAGGCGCTGCATGATCGCAGGGGCGCTAGTGAAGTCCATGGGAAGGCGGGACCCGCAGTAGGTGGCACCGCGGCACTTAGGGTCCATGTAGGGGCAGAGGCGAATGTCCAGAGCGATGTGGTAGAAAATGCATCGCAGATCACGCTTGAGTGCGCAAAGCGTCGCAGCGTGCGCCAGCAGATCACTCGGCCGGAGTTATACGAGGAGTCAAAAGACACATCATAGATGACCCGAAGGCCATCCGCGGGCTTAGAAATCGTGCATACGCATAAGTTCGAGCGAACCTGCCCGGTTGCAAAAGGCCGGCCTCGACGGGGGCATGGAGAGCGCAATGCATTCAAGCGGAAGTTCATGAAACAAGCCGCGGCCTACGAAGCTGTCGGGAGGAAAATGTGGCGATCCCAAGCCAAACAGACACTTTACGGTGATCTTGACAGGGCACGCACGGAGGCGATGGGTCGCCAGAACTCACGGATTCTTCGGCAGAGGAGAAAGAGAGACTCGCAGAGCGCGGTCTCGTCGACGAAAGGGTGGCCGGCAGATCGGGCAGAGTATCTGACCGGCAAGATACTCTGCCGGCCGGAATCTCTCCTCTCCAGCTGAGTTCTTAGAGCACTCAGTCGGGTCTCAGACCGGGTCCGACGGCTGGGGTGATCGGAGCACCATGGCCTGGTCATCCCGAGTGACGATCGCAGTGGAGACTAGGAGAGAAGCAAATTCCTCCGGGGACTGACTGGTGCTCATGCATCGTCAGGACGCAGATGACCTGCATCCACGAACAATGAGAACGGGCCGACGGCCAGCCTTGTCGAACTCGATGATGAAAGGTGGGTCGTCCTCTGCGGCGAGGAAAGCAACGGCAGACACGGACGACGCTGATCTGCGGGAGAACTCACAAATGGTTATCTCCCGAGGTCAGCAGCCGACACGCCGTCCAAGAGCGCCAACACATCGTCTTGATTGGCGGTCAGCGGTACGTGCCGGAAAACGGTGGAGGGGTGGCAGGTGAGGGGTGCCCCTCGAAGGCGGACAGCGACCCGACAGGGATGTCCGCAGAGATGGCGACCGGCAGGGCCGATACAGGCAGGGCAGGACAGCAGCGGGAGACCCTGTCAGGGACGGCTGGTCGGTAGAGCCGATACAGGCAGGGCAGGACAGCAGCGGGAGACCCTGTCAGGGACGGCTGGTCGATAGAGCCGATACAGGCAGGGTAGGACAACAGCGGGAGACCCTGTCAGGGACGGCTGGTCGATAGGGCCGATACAGGCAGGGCAGGACAGCAGCGGGAGACCCTGTCAGGGACGGCTGGTCGATAGAGCCGATACAGGCAGGGCAGGACAGCAGCGGGATACCCTGTCAAGGACGGCTGGTCGATAGGGCCGAGACAGGCAGGGCAGGACAGCAGCGGGAGACCCTGTCAGGGACGGCTGGTCGGTAGGGCCGATACAGGCAGGGTAGGACAACAGCGGGAGGAGACCCTGTCAGGGACGGCTGGTCGATAGAGCCGATACAGGCAGGGCAGGACAGCAGCGGGAGACCCTGTCAGGGACGGCTGGTCGTTAGGGCCGATACAGGCAGGGTAGGACAGCAGCTGGGAGACCCTGTCAGGGACGGCTGGTCGATAGGGCCGATACAGGCAGGGCAGGACAGCAGCGGGAGACCCTGTCAGGGACGGCTGGCCGGTGGTCGTGATCGGCGAAAACTCAAGAGCTCCAGGTAACTGATGATGTACTGGGCCGAAGAAGCAATACCACGTTTGTAAATGGTTCTGATAAACATGAAATCATGTTGCTTGCATTGTGTTGCCAGAGATGCAATTCTTTAAAATAAAATAAAAACCGTGCCAACTGGTGTTAGACGAGAGTCATCAGTTTGGAAACCTTCCACCGATCCACATAATTTGTTTTTGATTACTCTCGATAAATTATTTGCAAGTAGGTTTTGGCAGCTCCACAGATAACATATGTAGAAATATTCCAAAATTGAGCATAATTTGACGCACTGCGTACCAAAAATGGCCTTGTGGTCACCTTCATCAAGTAATCCGCCATTTTTGCATTCTTGGAATTGCTATATGAATAGATGAAATGCTCTACTGCCGTTTAAAACAATGTCACGTACCTGGTGCCCAAAAGTGAATGCCAAAGTGTTGCAGCAAACAGTAGTACCTACTCATATTATATTCATTCTGTTGAATATCTCATTTCGTTATTCCATGGTAACAAATCAAGCGTTTTTAGGTGGCATATCATGCCTAAGGGGAAATCAGAATGAATGGTTCACCGGCAATGCCTTAATTACATTGCACTCCAAGTGGTATCAAGCCCTGGCTATCAAATATACACAGATAGGAAAAATGTTAGACAGTGCAGCAACATGAGGGCAGAAAATAAAGAGAACAGCCCGTCGGTATTTTTAATGTAATTAAGGAACAAGTCGTCTAGGTACTGCCACACCTTCTACTTACTTTGGATATACTAACTATTACATATCCTACTAAATAGGATATTTATAGTTGTTACAGCTATTACATATCCCGCTAAGCTCTTATTTATCACACTGCGGCACTTTACGAGAACACAAAGAGCTCACGCATTAAAAGCATTGAAATTCGTTCCGATACATTTACGACGTGTCACATGTTATATAATAGCAGCATGTAAGCGCCTAAATAGGAAGTTAATTGAAAACGTCTTCCTAGGGAATGAAGGGAGTAAGTGTCTTCATATCCGTTGGGGTCTTTAGCCATGCTTTCGGAATGGTCATCACACCATTCCTGCATGGTAATTGCCGACATCTGATTTCGCCAAGAGAAGCAAAGTGTAATTGCGGCGAAAACCACGAGATCGAAACGCAAACATCTGCTATCAAATAGGTGTACATTAATTTCACGGAAATCTTTGATCATGCAAAATATGTGTTTGTTTAATCAAATCAGTGTTTTAGAAAGTTTTCCTATTACTCCATTCACTGGACTTTACATCATAAGTACGGCACCAGTCCGGTCGCTGCTGTTAGACGTCTGGCTGACCATATGCATCATTTTCCTAGGAACAGGGATAACTTTGATTGGACAGTTATGCCAATCCCCTGAGGGAATTCATGCTGGGACCTGGGTACGATATCACCTTTTATATGACAATACGAGTTATTAGGCATCACATATGAGGTAACATAACGAGGAATTTTCACTTAGTGTAAGACACTTGGATGATGGTGGGACAAAACGTATACACCAGAGACCCAGACATGCGAAGTAAACCCAGCAGTAGTAAATCCAGCCCTAGACCATCCTCTCTTTGACCTCCAGGTATCACACACGCCTCCACCTGGGCAGCGTGTGTGTCGTACCTAAACCAAACCGTGGGATTCTATCCAGCAATAGACCATCATCTCTGTGACCTCCAGGTATCACACACGCCTCCACCTGGGCAGCGTGTGTGTCGTACCTAAACCAAACCGTGGGATTCTATCCAGCAATAGACCATCATCTCTGTGACCTCCAGGTAGCACACACGCCTCCACCTGGGCAGCGTGTGTGTCGTACCTAAACCAAACCGTGGGATTCTATCCAGCAATAGACCATCATCTCTGTGACCTCCAGGTATCACACACGCCTCCACCTGGGCAGCGTGTGTGTCGTACCTGAACCACACCGTGCCGCAACACCGTCAGTCGGCCCACGGAGTGCTGCAAGTCATCCAGCATGCTCTCGGCAAAGGCAGTGGTGCCATCTTCGGAGGAATCATGATCAACTGCATTGGTGCGTACACAGCTGGACCAGCGCCGCTGAACAGCTGGCCCAGCGCCGCTGAACAGCTGGACCAGCGCCGCTGAACAGCTGAACCAGCGCCACTGTCTCCCTCCGTAATGGGACGCATGTAACGATAACGGCCAACAACCCGGCTTATCGGGGCGTGCAGGACACGTTTGAAGTCTTTAGTCCACACCATTGGGTCAATATGTATCTTGCCAACGAAGACAGGGCGAAACTCGCTGGTGGTTTCGCTGCTTGCGTTGTTCAGCATCAGCACATTAATGCTCCAAATTCGGACAATAATGTAATAATGACGATAATGCAATCCAAAGCTGACAATATTTTGGCCCCGATGTCGCCGCAACAAATTCATATCCCTTGTGGGATATCTAAGGCAGCAGGGATGTGCTACTGCCATCAACAGTTACAGCAGCCTTACTAGAGAATAGTTATTGTACCGCTTGGGCCATCAGTGGTCGACGGCTGTTTGCTGCTGGGCTGATATCTGTCATTGGTCGCTGTCGGTGTTTGCTGCTGGAATGACAACTATCTTGGATCGGTGGCTGTTCGTATCTGACCTAACACAGTCGGCAGTTTGCTTGTGTAATGCATATACATTGCCATCAGCGAAGTAATTTGTTGTGCGCTGCACCCTCATAGTGATGCATTTTTGCGTTTCACACTGGTCAGGGGTGGCTTGCTCTGTGTGGCTCGCCGTCCGTACCGTGCCGCACAGTATACAGCTAAACCTCACGGAGCTACTCGCTGCGGCGTACTATTTCATGTGGTGTGTTGAAATTCTGCGTTCTGGCGAAATGTCGTTCTGCGTGATTTTGATGTGGAGGTGTATTTTGTCTGGCATGTTCATAGATGAAGTAGTGATGCCGTGCTGTATGAATCAGACGTTGTGGTTCTATGTTGCTTGACAGGCACACAGCTGACGTTCCGGATATATGGCTTCCTTTGCCTACTGGTACTGGGTGTCTTCATTTTAATCAACTTCTACAAGCGAGACACAGGCTTCCAGACAAACCTGGACCCCAGCGAGGATCCCCACCAGGTGAACGCGGCGAAAATGAAACACTACCTCACATGTCTGTGCTTTCTCCAACTTCCATTTTTTCCAATATCGAACCACAACATTGAATTGCATAGAGGCCTTATTAAGAGGACCGAGTAAAGTTGTGCATGGAAAGTACCACTCTAGAGGGTTGTATGCGGCATGCACTGTACATAAAGACTGACTTGTGGCGTCAATTTGCATCCTTTTCCGGAGCTACGCATTCATGATGTTTGCTGAATGTAATTTTGCAGCATGCTGTATTCCCCTCTCGGGCAATTTATGCTGAATTTACCAAGCCCAAAAATAAAATGCAAACAGGTTATAGCAGATGACAAGAAGGTTAATGTAAAAGAAAAACCCAGGATCCAAACCATGATACCTAGAGAACAGCATGACACCAACTAATACATTTTGTCCTAAATATTGCATAATTGTAAGGTGCCTACTATATTACTATACATATTGGGTACAGTGGCATGAATGCCATTTTGTCGCAAGAATGCAAATTGCTCCTGAAACAATTCTGAACCCATATTTCATTTATATATAGCATTAATTAAACTACTGACACCCATATTTCCTTCTGCTTTTCAACCACAACTTTGCATAATAGAAAGCTGAGATTAGCTGATGCTCATAGCTTTTAAACTCAATTGTTTGACAGACATGCAAATATGCGATTGATCAACGATTGTATTTTCATACTGATATTGTGCAGGCACCTCAATATCGAACACTCGCAAAGCATGTAGCGAGCACTGGATTAATTCCATTGCTGTCTCCCTGCTGGATGTTTTTTTTTGGTATCTCTTGATATGTGAGCTCACACTGTTAAAATTACACCTGCGCAAATAACTTATAAATGCAAAATATTCATTTTAACGCCTTTCAGTTCATATCATCCGGTCACCATCTCAACGTTCGTCCACATGTATACCCGACCTGTGCATTCAGAGCATTCGCCACACTTTGTGCAATTCTGTGATCTTTGCTAGGTCTCCTAAATTTCACTTATTGCTACCACGTGAACGTTTTGTGCAATACTTGGCATCATGGAATGCTTCGTATGGGTTTCGTCGGGAAAATTCGGTGAATTCGATTTGGTGATCATTTGTTTTCTTCCCACATTGTCTGGTGGGAAAGCACTCCGGATACCCAGCTGAGCTTTGATGGACCACATCTCTTTATTTCAATTGCTCCCAGCTTGGCCACGCCACCGAGACGCCGGCTTGTTTTTTTGTTTGAAAAAACGTTCCTTTTTTTCGTCATTTGTGGATATGTTTAGGGGCGCAACGCATTTTTGTGGGGGTCTGGATTATTTTTGAGAACCGGAACTTTTTAGGGCGTTGCTACTTTTCTTGTGAACTTACAGTGGTTTTGGGTGACTGGCACGTTTTCGAACTCCCCGATGCGTTATTTAGTGTTCGGGCTCTATTTGGTTCGTTTTTAGGACCACGTTGCTTTTTGTGGCGTTCAGCCTATTTTTTGGCGCACCCATGCTCTTTTTGTGGCCAAGGTGTGATTATGGGGCTTCCGCTATGTTTTTTTAGAGCTCCGGTGTGCTTAATTATGGCTCCAGCGGATGTTCTAAAGCCCTGCCACTTTTTGCGACTCAGTACGCTTTGGACTCAGTAATTCATGCCCTGAAGCTTTTTCTGTCTCGCGTTATGATTTTAGGACCCGCTGTATTTACCTGGTGTCCTCTATGTATTTTTTTCTGGCCCCAGCACGACCATTGAAAGCCCCGGCGTGACTCTTGGACGCATACCATCTCTTAGGGGAAGCATTTCCTCCTTTTCTCCCCTTCGGTACGCCACTGCGGCCGCTCAACAAGTTTTTCAGCCGATGGAGCCCTTCAGTGAGTTTCTTTTCGGTATCTGTTGATACCTGTTCGGAGCTCGGTTCGATTTTCCCAGCTCCAGCGTAATTTTGGAATGCCAAGTATGATTTTTTGGAAGACCCCGATTGGATGTTTTCGACCGAAGTCCCGCCTACCACGACTGGATGTGCCGTTGACCCATCTCAGGCTCCCTCCCGATCTGAAGTACAAGCTAACTCGATCTTAGCTTCCAAGTTAGCTGCACTAAACGAACTTATGATCGTGGTGAACCGGCCAGTGCGGCCCAAGTCCTGTGTGAGACGTGGCTACATTGCAGCAGTTCATTTGCCAATCACATCTGCATAATGTCAATTGCTACCGGTGGCACATGGCACGATAAGCAAGGGCGCCAGCTTGTAGATCAGGCCACCGATGACTTATTTGCTCCGGTGACCTTTGGTAGCTCATGGTCCCCTGATGACCTCAGATGGCAGACGAGGGTGGCGCTCTGGCTCCGCACGGTGTGCCGGCCAGTCCTGGTGACCTTTGGTAGCTCATGGTGCCCTGGTGACCTCAGATGGCAGACGAGGGTGGCGCTCTGGCTCCGCACGATGTGCCGGCCAGTCCTGGTGACCTTTGGTAGCTCATGGTGCCCTGGTGACCTCAGATGGCAGACGAGGGTGGCGCTCTGGCTCCGCACGGTGTGCCGGCCAGTCCTGGTGACCTTTGGTAGCTCATGGTGCCCTGGTGACCTCAGATGGCAGACGAGGGTGGCGCTCTGGCTCCGCACGGTGTGCCGGCCAGTCCTGGTGACCTTTGGTAGCTCATGGTGCCCTGGTGACCTCAGATGGCAGACGAGGGTGGCGCTCTGGCTCCGCACGGTGTGCCGGCCAGTCCGATGCCTCGGGCGCTCTCCTCGTCACGGCTGCACGAGCAGGATACCAACTGTGGCTCCAGCACCTATCAGGCGTCGGATGGCACACTGGCTCCTCCAGGTGAGTTCTCGTTTATATCAAGAAAGCCTCTCAATCAGACGACATTGAGCTCATGGTGCCAATTATTAGCACACATTCAGGTGGTGTTAGCGCCACAACGTCATCACCGAAAGCAGGTCAGGGTATCAACATTCATGTCATGGCAGCGGACTCACGCCAAGCTGGCGGTGTTTCGTCACAGTCAGCAAGTGCAGACCTCAAGACAACATCGTAAGATTTGGATCGTCACATAGGTACGCAGCCACCATTGGCAAGTCGTGTCGTGGCGATATTGACGGCGCGCAGGACGCTTCAACTCCGTTGTCACCTATGTCTGTTTCTTCGTGAAGTTGTGGATGGTACAGCAGTTCAGGGGAGGGGACAATGGGGTTCAGCTGAAGCACTGTTCAAATGCATGTTAACGATCCTTATGATTTTGCATCTCTGACATATTTAGGATGTGATGTCAGGAAAATGTGGTTCTCCAGAAAAGACTCCTCCATGTGCATGCCACGGTAGCTTGGAGATTATCGTGGTTATACAGGGCAACAATGTGAGCAAAGTAAGTAAAAAAGTAAGAGGGCGGACAACAGTGAAGTATTATTTTTACGTTCACAGGATGGTAAAATTTCCACCACCTCACAGATCATGAATCAATGTTTGTTCCCCTTCCCCCAACATGTGTTCTTCGCTAGATAAAGGAGAGATATAGTAAATGGCATAACTTGGCTCTCTTTTTGAACTGTCAGAATTTATACGAGTATTGCTGGCCATCTTTGGTTTTTGGTCATCAGGTGAAGTCAAATAGACCAAGGTATGTTCAGGTATGTCAGTCACCCAGTCGTCGCCGTGGTTTTTAGATCCTGGTCGTGAAACAAAGGTGATGGTGTGCTTCGATGTCAATGGAGTACAAACTGAGCACATTATACCACAAAGCCACTGGCCAAGGTCAAGGCCATCCTTCAAGTCAATACTAAATATGAGGAAACATTTAATTTGTTGTTAAACGTAGCAAGTTTTCAAACAGTTTGTGCTAAGAGAAAGGTAATGGATGACTCCAGCGCAGAGGTAGTGTAGTCATTTCGTAAATTTGGTAGAGGTCCTATTCTTGGAGCATAAAGTCATCAAGTCATAAGTATTCAAGCTTAATGAGAGCTAGCTAGGTATGCTAGGTAGCTAGGTACGGAAAGCCCACCTGTATTAACTATCGGTAAGCCGGTTGGGGGGGGGGGAGGGCTCTCGAGAGCCCCTCCCCTGAGGGCTTTCCGTGATGGTAGCCGAATTAATAGATGCGAAGACTCAAAGTTTCAATAGCTTCTCATACACCTGTGCTGCGTATGTTGTGAAGTTTTAGGTCTATGTCACCAAAGACCTAATGACATTCAAGACCTGGCATGAGTCAAAGTGAATGATTTTCCAAAATGTTCCAAGTGGCGCCACTCGGAGTATCTGCAGCATATAAGTACCAAACGCAGAACATGCCCTTTCATCGAGGCAGACAACCTCCTATCGGACAAAAAATTGAATGACGACCAAGGTTCCTGACCTGAATTCACGTGAATTTCCTCGTTTTTTTTCTCTAGCATGTTAAGTGAGAAAAAAACAATCTGGGGCAACTTGTGCGCCGAGGATACCAAGTAGCATAGATGCATTTAAAATGCAATGTAGATCAGTTCTTTCGGTCGAATAGTCTTATGCATCAACTATAAGGTGTGCACTAGGGAGTGGTAATTAGGGTGGCTGTAGTGAAATTGATGATAGTGGGCCTTAGATCATGCTTATACCTGGGGAATTATACTAGTAACAGGTGTGCATGGCAGTGGATTCAGTACCCTTCTTTGGGCATGTGATGCTGATGAGACTGGCGATCGTAATGTGGTGGGAAGATATTTTCTTTCGAGCTTAGGATATATTATTGTACAGTATTGATTAAGGCGCTTCAGATATTCTCTCTGTTCTTAAAGCGCCCTCATTTCATTCACACACTTCATTCCCAGCACCTCGCCGGCCCGGCAGGGAAATCCGCCTTCGCCGGGGTGGGGAGTGAGACCGGCTCTTGAAAACCTGTAACTTCTACGATCTATGTCTGCCAGGAAAAATGCAAAAGTTTGAAAGCTCTGGCCATTAAGAGCCCGGAGCACACCTTATATTTGTATTTTGATCGAAAATGATCTCACCAGAGGTCATATCAGTTCAATATATGTACCTCGACTGGTCCTTAGGATTTCCCAAGGGCCATCAGCTCAGCAGCACGAGACTCAGTCCCAAAAAGTAGCAACACCAACTCCATTTCGAAGCGATGCGTGAAGCGAGTCAACATACTCCGTGCACTTGCAGGCACAGACTGGGGCGGAGACAAGAAAACACTACTTCGACTCTACGCATCAATCATCCGACCCATCCTATAATACGACAGCATCATTTTTTTCACACCATTTCAGGAAACCAGAGCCAAGAGTTAGAAATAATGCAAAACAGCTGCATCGGAGCAGCACCAGATGCACTCAGCACCACACCAATAGCCAGTCTTCTAGTGGACTCAAACACACCCCTACTCCACTTCATGAGGACACAACAGCTGTGCCGCTACCATATCAAAATCAAATCCATAAAAATTATCCCGCATAGCGCTGCATTACGCCTGACAGATGTGACAAGAGCCGATTTTGGCGCAAACTTCCACCATATAGCATTCAAATTGCGACTGCTCCCTCAGATCTTAACCTCGCAATGCTAGCCACTGCACGACCACCCACTAGGCCATTCTGGACAATCAATCAACCAAACATGGAGTACACGCTCTCTGAAAATCCATTATCACGTCGCCGGACAATTTTGGCATCTTCCACAAGTTCGCTGATGACAACAATCGCAAAACACTCGTATTCACGGATGGGTCGAAACACGAGACTAAGGTAGGCATCGACATCACTGAACCGGGTCTCAGACTTTCCAAGCGTTTACCGGATAACTTCTCTATCTACTCTGCTGAAGCAATGGCCATTATAGACGCTATCTCTATTCTCATGAATGAACATATTGAAAAAGCGATCTTTTCAGCCATCGCCTAAGCACACATTGCCTGGAAAGTAATTCCCAAAAAGGTATAATCAGATGAGGTCAGATCGGATGAGGTCAGGTCACCTCAGGTCATTCGTTGGCCATCCAATGTCATGTCACACGACTTAGGCGGCGCTGAAATCGAAGTCAGATAGCGCTTGTCCAGGATCAGGAAAATTATATGGAAGATGACATTGTGTGGAATATGCATGGTAAGTTCTCATGTCATTGACCTTTGCCATTTTTCTAAAACCCTAATGCTTATTTCATGCTTTTCGCACACAACGGACCGTACGGCGATTGACCATCCGCTCGAGCATGTGTCAATAGATGGTCACCCGTGCTCATAGTACGGTTTCCATCGGATGCCTTAATATTGCATTATCTTGAATTATTAAGTATGATAGATATTAAACACACACCAGAATCGACTTGGAATACCAAGAGGCTGAGGTCGCCGTTCGAGTGGCGCCACTAGAAGGGGTCGACTTTAGGACATGGAATAATTCGAAAGCTAGATGTGTAGTATAGCAAGCAGGATCGATACGCCCATGATGCACCATTGAACAGTCTTGTAATAAGAAGCGACCAGAGTGAAAACAATATCGTGGGAACACTCGTGGAGGAGATTTGCTATTGAATGCGTCTGGATAAACCCGATTTATGTTCATTGGAAGGGAAGTATTTGATGAAATGAAGCGAAGATATATAATTATGATGATTGGTGTATCCCGGAAGGCAGAATGGATTCTTGACACCTTAAACATGTGCGGTTAGATGCAACATGTGTTCGATCCCGAAAGGCATTCCTGCATTTTTACTCCATATTCCACTCGCCTCAATATCCACGCCTGACGTTGCAATTAAACAAAGAGATTCTTCCAAACATTTTCGCACAACCACTTTCTGATCAAGTTCCGAGAATAAATTCGGAAATAAAATGTATGTCAATCACTGCTATATTATGATGTCAACATCTGACTACGCCCTCCTTCAACGTACGTAGGGACTAACATGAAGCGTAAAAGGTAGACTATATGGCTCCTACACTGATGCATGAATAACAGAATGAGTGAGTGTGGTACTGGATGACAAAGGAATTCCAGAATCCTCTCTTCGATTAGCTTCTTGCTGAATCCGCTACTATCCACGTCGGCGAGGTAATCGATGATAAGTTTTGTAATTTCGCGGCCGAAATTCCCCTGCACAGTGCACACGAATCTGCCTAAAATGACGACATAAATATAATTTGCATCAACCAAGTCCGCC
Organism: Imbricaverruca yamaguchii; assembly: GCA_034440575.1. NCBI lineage: Eukaryota > Metazoa > Arthropoda > Thecostraca > Neoverrucidae > Imbricaverruca > Imbricaverruca yamaguchii. The sequence goes on from JAOTOL010001232.1 coordinate 66,140, forward strand.
ATGCACGTACCAGTTGTGTACGTGGTGTTGACATTTATCTCGTTCACGCTGCAGCGTCTTGATAAAAAACCGAAACATCTCATTCACTATGTGCGATATCCTAATTGTATTGTGACTTTTCTTATGTCTCATCTTGAGAAAGCAAAAACAATTTTTTTAAACCCTGATCCGCTTATGGAATTTGCTGTTAGTTGATAGAAGAGCAATTCCGATAGTGATTACATCATCATTGGGTGAAAGTCAGAATACTCTGTGACAGACTATGAGCTGCCTGTTGCTTGCTCATCTGTGCTCTATATCTACAGGAGGCTCAAATCCGTTCACGGCCGCTGGTAGCGGCGGCGGCGGCATTCCCGGCGACTCCGGGTACAACTACTCGGCGCTCAAGTTCAACAACTCCTACAACCCGTTCCTGCAGTCAAACTGTGACGAAGATAAGCTGCACATGGACGCCGTCATCACGGAGAAACAGTGGTTCGACCGGCCCGGATACTCTTTGACGCAGCGACACCCTAAGGCAAGTGGCAAGCTGGGCTGCTTTACCGGAGCCGTGAGTGTAGTCAGTTAGATTCAGCGCATGCTGCACCACATGCTGAGACGAACAGTGGTGGTACGTAAATGCTCAATGCTTGACCGTGATGTATTGATGCTAAACACAGTATTTTAGCGACTGTGTGGTAGGTCGGGTTAGATCCCTTAACAAAATGAGTGTAGATGCCGTAAGGGTTGTACCCCTTCATTACAAGCAGCCGTCTTAGGGCCTCCTCTCATTTTCTTTGGCCTCCACGTATTGGGGGCTTCTTTGCAATCCTGAGGCCCTCCGAGCCAATTTTTGGCACTTTCTTGATTTCTGGGGCCTTCTACCCTCTACCAGGTAACTAATCTTTCAAATCATGGGCCTCCTCTTGGAGGCCCATAATTTTGAGAATTCCCTTGTCGCCCTGGGGTTCTTCTTCTCATCCTGGGGGCCTCCTTTTCATTCTGGGCCTCCTTTTCGTCCTAGGGGTCTCCTTGTCGTCCTGGAGGCATCATTTTCGTCCTGGAGGCCTTCTTTTCTTCCGGGGGGCTCCTGTTCGTCCTAGGGGCCTCCTTTAAGTCCTGGGGCCTTCTGTTCGTCCTGGGGACTCCTTTTCGTCCTGGAGGCCTCCATTTCGTCCTAGGGGCCTCCTTTTCGTCCTGGGGGCCTCCTTTTCGTCTTGGGGGCCTCCTCCCAATCTCTGTTCTACGTGTCTTATAGGAACTTGATTATATTTCCTGTGGGCCATTGGGGCCCCCTTGAGAGGATGATCTTCTGTCCCGTCGGCCTCCTTGATCATCTTTTTTTTCCTGTGCATTTCCGGATAGGGGCCTCCTCAAATTTCGGGGGGACGCCCCCCAGTCTCACGGCAGAGGGGATCCCCCCGGTGGCGACGCCCCTGCCCATGAGGCTAGTTTGAACATCCGCCTGATTCATAGAGTTACTAAGCTGATCTGACAATGGCAAGCATATTCGATATCCGTCAGAAAATACCTCATATTTGCATGGTACGTAGTCAACCAGCATGCCCAAAATCTAATGGCTGTCAAAGCCTTTTGCAGTGATCTTACAGGACTTGTCGGACAGACAAATTCAAGCGAAGAAATTGTCGACTATACGATACTTTTTTTTGACGCGGCTCGGACAGTGAGATGCATCAGCAAATAGGACAGTTAGCCGGTGTGATGATGTCCAGCTGCAACAAGTCATCAAACCGGGAAGGAGATGGTGAATGGTGACCCAGCAGCACTGTTCGTGAAGTAGTGTTGATTTTTTCCTGCCATATTTATTGCGACATTGCATAACTTTTACTTCACATTAGGCTTTCCAGGATAGAAATGCGACGGGTCTTCCTCTGACATCCCTTATCTTGCCGAACACCTGGCTATTATTGCCAGGGCAGCCGAAATCCAATCGAATTTAGCACCGTAAATAGACGAAAAAGGGTACATTTGAGTGACCCGACCAGGCTCGTACTGACCAGCCCGTGCGCCCGACCGGTAAACCTCTGAAACTGTTCTTCAACGTATCCTCACAACTCTGGAACCTCTAGTTCCTTAACTAAGATTTTGACCCTCTTGCGATTTTTTATTTTTGTATAATTTAACCTCACAGCGTGTGACCTGAAGTACTCAAGATCCCTGCTTTTGGTTTTGTAGCTCCACAGTTCCATGCCCGCATAAGTAGTTGCGTGTCCGATCGTCGGTCACGTGGTGTTACGTCATATCACATGGCCTGCGTGTGTCAGGGCCGCGCCAGCACAATCACCTCACGAGATATTCTGCGATGAACGTTGTGCTGCATAAGAAGAGCGGGTGGCTGCGTGGAAAGATAATCGCTGCACACTGTGAGCCTAGTTGATTTCGCAACCATTCGGCATGCTACTCTAGTTGTGAGACGAGTAACATATTCGTTACAAGATAATAATTACGGTCCTCTTTACTGACAATTCTTGAAGAAGTCGATACATATTTTTTGGCTGCGTGGAAATTGCATGCGCTATATCGGAAACACATGCCACGACAGGCAGCCAAAAGAGTTCAGTTGCCTGTTCGCATGCTTTCTGCTCGCTATCTCTGATTCCGTGTCTGCGGAAATAACGTCACATAGATAGCGCCCTCGCACATCGAACGCCTTCAATGGTGTGCTTTATTGGTTCATATATTTATTTTATTTGTCTTGACATGTTTTCCCACATGAAAGGATGCTACATTTATTGCAAACGCAGAGAGTGATTGTCGATGATAAATCACGAACGCTGTCAATGCTGATGAAATGCATCAGCCCCATGGGAAATATGTGCTGCTCCTGACCATCATCGTTCATCGTCAACACTATCCTGTGCCCATCCTTACTTCGTTCATGCCCCACGACTGGCTATTGCCATATGTTGACAGCACATCTGCGGTCTCACACATGACTGCTGTCGTGTTGCTAACTTAACCTCTCCCTAGTTCCAGTACTGACTGCTGTTCTTTCGCCAACCCTGCCTCCCCAGTCCCACCTCTGACGATTGTGATCCCGTCAACACCAACCACACAAAACATACTCCTGACGAATGTCATACCGTGAACATCAACCATTCCAGCATAACCCACGACGACTGTCCTGCCGTCAACATCAACCATCCCAGCATCACCCCTGACCACAGCATCACCCTGACGACTGTCCTGCTGTCAACACCAACCATCCCAGCATCACCCCTGACGACTATCCTGCTGTCAACATGAACCATCCCAGCATCACCCCTGACCACAGTATCACCCCTGACGACTGTCCTGCTGTCAACACCAACCACCCCAGCATCACCCCTGACGACTGTCCTGCCGTCAACACCAACCATCTTAGTAGCACTCACGATAACTGTCCTGCCACCGGCCCCTCCCCTGCATCACCTCCAACTATTCTCCAGTCGGTACCCAAACCTCTGCCCCGCCTCACCATTGACTGATGTCCTTCCGCTACGCCAACGTCTCCTCTACAGCAGTCCCTCCTGATTTATTTCCTGACCTCCATACAGACCTCCAGACTTATCTCCTGCATGTATCATGACCTCTTCCGTCCTCTCCCCTGTCTCGACCTGACCCCTTCTTGATACCCTTTAACCGGCGGGCAGCTACCAGCTAACCGGCCTTATACTCTGCCTCGTTCTGCCCTCTGACCTCGTCATGCCGTCCAGCAGGAGAGACACGACGTGTTCAACAGGCAGCTGAAAGACAGCATGGTAGTGAAGGCACCGGAGCCGGCCATGGTCTACCACGCTCCGCAGCCTGAACACTACGCCGGCAACTACGCGTGGTAAACAGCCTCCCAGCTGGTGCTATTGTGTGACGGGCATTCAAGCGGCCACGGGCAAAACTTTCGCCTTCTGACGCCACTTTTACTGGGATGCAGCTACGCTCATACTATCCCTGCGCCAGCTGCTGCTGTCGGCAGGACGCAATGTTCCAGGTACTTGGTGTGAGGTTTCTCTTACCTGTACGAATATCATGATTTGCGTGATGTGAACCGAAACTCGATGACGTTAGTCTATCAGCTTCAAGCATATATAAGCGATAGGATATGTTCAAGTTTTGTTGGTAATGAACAGTGCGTATAATAGCTGTATGTCTTCTAGCTGATTTATAAGCACCACTGATTGTCGCTCAGGATGCGAAGACTAGCTCTTTACAGCACATAGCTTTTAATGAGCTATTTCGAGTTCAATCGACAGGATAGATGAAAAGTGGTGAGAAAGGACGGCTCGGAGCTGTGCACGGCACGTACACTACTGATCTTAGTCTAGAGGCGGAATATATGCGGAAAGTGTCGTTTTTATTTAATTAAATTCACCCTTGTCAACAGTATAATTGCAGCAGATACGCAATATGGAACATTGTACTCACTTCACCGGATCCTTTCCACTGAGCTGAATGCCCCTGTGTGTGACTGACAATAGGCCAATAATCCAGTGCTTCAAACATACCGCTAGTCGTTCACTCCGCCCTTCCTTCTCGCAAGTTCCTAGCTGTTTGTGTCGTCTTGGCGTCGATCTCCCATACCCGTTTGCACGCCCTGAAGCCCAGTACGTCGGCCGATAGGCAGCGTGCCGCTCGACGGCATTCTGTCAGCAATAAACATTGCTCACCAGGGGTTGGCGCGCTATAACACTGTCCATTCTGACTATTCACTATTCAGAACTGATAGTCGATGGCGTCGCCTTCCCCCACCATCCATCCTCCAACACAGCGTAGCCCACGGTCTCGGCGCCAATGTGAGCGAGCAAGTGAGTGAGTGAGTGAGTGAGTGAGTGAGTGAGTGAGTGAGTGAGTGAGTGAGTGAGTGAGTGAGTGAGTGAGCGAGCGTGCGTGCGTGCGTGCGTGCGTGCGTGCGTGCGTGCGTGCGTGCGTGCGTGCGTGCGTGCGTGCGTGCGTGCGTGTGTGTGTGTGTGTGTGTGTGCGCAGATGTGTAAATGTGTGTGTACATCTACGGATGTGTGCGTGTGCATTTGAAGCTGACAAAGTGACCGAGTGCATCGTGTGGGAAACAAATTAGCATGCTTCGTCCATCGAAGTTTATGTGCGATGCATTGGAGACGATGTCCGGCTTGCGTTTCTGTCCCACCGGGAACCCAAGTGAGACGGCGTAGCATTGCCAGACGGAAACTGCACACAACCGTACATCACCGCCTCCCTTGGTTTAATTAGCGGACTGCTGCAGTTGGCAACATCACCGCTCCGTTTAACTAGAGGATTGCTGCAGTCAGCAATATCACCGCTCCGTTCCCATCCCCGTGGCTATGTGGTATTTCATTGTGAGCAATCCCTTTCGGCGTGCAATGTAGTAGGTCAGCAGACTGTGTTGTCCGTGATAAGGAACAATACATTATAGATGGTAGATGCGTTTGGAATGAGCTAAGCAGGATGGATTGCAGAGATGTCTTCGGCTGGTTTGTTGGAATCCAGCACGAGTCAGCGCCACGTACGCAGCCGGAGTAGTGCTATCCTGTCTCCGCTCAAAATGTACCTGCAAGTGCACGGAGTAGCTAACGCGCTTCGCGCATCTCATGGAGATGGCAGTGATATGTGAGTTGAAGCTAAGGTTTTCATTCAATGCTGCTCCTGAGAACCTGTAGCTTTTCACTCGTGTGATAGATTTGATGTCGATGTTAAGGAAATGTGTGGATGTGGGACGGAGGCGACAATATGTCACTGTGGCCAATTTCTTGCGGACGGGGTGAAACCCCACTTTTCCCACCACTTTGCTATGTGGTCTAGAGCTGTTTGAACGGGTTTCTCAGCTTTTAGAAGGCATTTTGCTGTTGTCTAAGGAGCTATGTCGTCCACGAAAAGTGAATATTGAAGTGACGTATTGATGTGTTCAGCAAGTATGTTGTTAATCATGATGAAAAGGCGCGGCGAGAACACGCTCCCCTGTGCCAGGCCATGCTTCTGAGGTGTGGTACTTGATGTGATGTAGGTCCTTATGCTGTCCTCCGATGTCCCGACATGTTCGATCCGATGTCCTCCGGTGCTGCCGCATCGGACCTTAAGGATCCTGTCTCTGAGAAAGTTCGGAATGAAGCGTCCTATGTGTCAAGCATATCTTGTGGAGTTTGTGTGCTAGTGCGAACTTGTATACTCGGTCGAACGAGGAAGTAATGTCTAAGTAGGCGGTAGGCAATACCGGCTTTATACTATTTTCCGGGAAGCATCTCCACGCACCGTAGCATTGGACCTCCAAATAATGGAAAACGTCGAAATATAATTATTGATTAAAAAAAATTTGTAGTGCCAACTTTTTTTGAAGACAAGTAGTTTTTCGTTCCAAAGGCATTCAAGTTTCCATTAACATTATCATGCAAAACAGGAAGATAATACCAAACATTTTCATCCTTTGTGTCACGTGGAAGCTTGAAGTGTCCGGATGAGAGGGTGTTGTTTACAAAATGTATTGATCGCATGTCGTATGTTTATGAAAAATGTAACTAGTGCATATGCAACTTGGTGAATATCAATGCATCACAGTGAAAACGGACGGGTCATTGTCCGACTAAATACCCTCTGGTGACATGTCGGTGCAATGATGATTTCAAAATGAAGGTTGTTGCCTTTGCTATAGTGTTAATTACGAAAATTCGCCGTTTCTGACGAGAACGGACACTGGGCACGTACTTGTCGAGAAGACAGAACAGCCTTGGGTATTTGACGCCAAACGCTGTTTCGTCCCTGCTCTCGTATCGCGTGACGCATATAGATCACCATGAGGAAAAAGAAAGAACATGTAGATAGAAGGAACAGTCACACATCGGCAGTTACTGTGTCGGCATTGGCCATAGTTAGTGACTTGCCACCGGTACGGACCGCAGAGCCGGAATCACTCAGTACTTCATCTGCACTGTGCTCGCCGTTGCTGTTGCCGTTTCGGTCACGGCCCTTCAAATTCGGAACAGGCGTACTCCGATGGCAGGCATGTTCCGCCTGAAGTCGTCTCGTGCTAGTAATCTCGTGCTGAAGTCGTCACTGTACCAGCATCCACGGTTGAACTTGTATGCAGGCTCCTCTTGCTTCTCTGGTCACATAGGAACTGCACTTCTGCCACAGGATTCGTTTTTCGGCGGACAGACACGGCACGACTTGTCCGTGATCGCACACTGGCAGCACGCAATGCCAGAGAGTTTGCCCCTTTGGAGCCCATTCGATCACAGCATTGGTTCGCACATCGCAAGCGCTTTGAACAATGTTTGAATGACCCCATATAGGAAGGACAACATCTTTTGCTCGGCAATCCACTTCGTTATTGGTAGGCAATGTAGCACTGGGCACAGTTTAGGCTGCTGCAGTCGTCACGAAAAAGCCTAGCCGTAATTTGTGAACGACAGTTGGGGTTGTGGGAAGTCAGCTGGGTGTATGTCAAACAGGAATTAGTTAGTTCTTTTTCGAGTAGAATGGCCTGAATTCTGCATTGTTTCTCACCAAGTTTAACACTATCGCATAGGAATAATAACCTACGCCTCTGCCAAGCTCGTGCCGACACAGTAAATGTCGATGTGCGACTGTTCTTTCTATCTACTCCCCTCATGGTGAGCCGTGCGTGCCACGCGATCCAAGAGCAGTGACGAGACAGCGTTTGTCATCGGATATGCAAAACTTGCCAACTGTCTTTTCGATACGTACGTGCCCAATTAACGTGCTTGTCCGAAACTGATTCTCGTCATTAACGCGGCGGCAAAGGCGACTGGATTTTCTTCTGGCAATCAATATTGTATTGATATGTCACGAGAGGGTATTTAGTTCGGCAATGACCCGTCCGTTCTGCGTTGTCATTCATCAAGTTGGATATACACCATTTACATTTTTCGAAAAACATAGCAACTGAAAAACACAGCAAATGGCACTTAACAATACATTACCTATCATCCAAACACTTAAAGTTTTCACGTGACACAACCTATGAGAATGCTCGATGTGACTTCATGTTTTGAGTGTTGATATCATTGGAGACTGTAATGCATCGGGGAACGCAAAACAATAATTTTTTAACACAAAAATTGGCACTCCAAGAATGTGTTTGGCAATTTCCATTTCGACGCATTGCGTTCCTTGATGGTCCTGGGCTAAACACTCCAGGAAGGGTGTTTAACGCTAACGCTTCCCATAATGAGAACTGGTTGAGATTGAAGCAGTAAGTACTCAGCTCCTGTTGTGTGGGGGTTCCAGCGGCGATGTAATGTATTGGGGATAGTGCATATTACATATATTTTGGTTTGGAAATAGGCGATTTTGATGCTGGTTGGTGAGCAGTTGCGGGGAGAATTAAGCGTTACTGGACGATGAGCATGGCTGCGCCCAATCTCCGAAATGGACCGTTTACGTTATCGACATACCAAGTACAATTTATTTATTTATTTATTTAACAATGCATGTCCTCCATGTGCAGTGGCTGTTACGGACAGTCTGGAATGCTGTTCGAAACCTGGTACAACCTGGTATGCTGTTCGAAACAAAATCTGAGTCTGGAAAATGAGCTTCTTGGAGCGCGGAGGTTTTCACTGTAGTAATGTTGATTTAACCCGCGCCGTCTCGGGGGGGGCTTCAACCGCCCCCTCATGGTTTTGCGCAGACAGTGAAAGAACGGCGCGCGGCAGCGCACCAAAATTTTGCATACATTTTCCCACATCAATTTGGCATGTCAAACTTTTGAAGTCAGGTCATCAAGGGTCAACGAGTTGGTCTAGGTCAAGTGAGGTCGCCTCCCAGAATGTTCAGCCAGTCGTCACGCTTTAACGGATGCAGCTATTCTAATGAAACTTTCAGCGCTTGCTCATCTTTAGGGATCCAACAAAACGTACCAGAGTAAGTTGTATATATTTTGTGCGTATTAAAATTTATTTGGTATTTATATAGAAGGTCCCAAGTACAAATTGGAAAACAAATATATTGACTGGACTTGTTGAAGCTTACCTAGAAACTGCTTCAATTTCTTTGGGCAATCACATGATGACGTAAGCAAGGTATTCATTATTTCAAATCACAGTGCATAGTATTGATAAAGTGGATGCTGCAGACTCCTTTGAAGACACAGTTATATTACATGTTCCAACATCAATAGGTTTTAAGCAACCCAACACCAGTGGGTAATTGTTTGGATATTGATGGTTATGTTTGGCTATGTTGCATTTTGTTTTCTATTAAACTTTTTAAAACTTAATTATAATTCCTTTTTTGTCTTATTTTATCTGTCAACTGAAAAGCATGCAATTACTGAGGAAATGAGTGGTCATATGCTAACCATGTTCATAAACATTGCATGGGAAGAAGAAAACCATGTGTTTCGTGCCAGTTTTGGACTCGTGGTGAAGCCTATTATGCAAGTGAATATATTCTTCTACATCAAATGAATTATTTTTTTGGTTGTCTCTTATTATTACTCTTTTGATATCTTGTGCATACGATATCTTACCAGTGGCATCTTATGGACGTCGCTCATCCTAACACTTTCCAAGTAACACATCATTCTAAATCTATTTTCTTACCTCTTAATACTCACTCTGAAGGTTCATTTGCTAGACAGTACATTAGCTTAGATAAAAAATGCTACATTTTGGTCTCATGATTCTTTGTTTTCTTGATGTCTTCTTTCCAGAGTAATTCTGCTATTGATGTTGTATAATCAGGGGCTCACCACCATTGTATACCTAATGTTGGGTAACGTAGCATGCATACTCATGTTGGAATTGTTATACTTGTAATGTCCCACATTAATGTGACACCAATGTCGGCAATAGCAGTGGTTGATGTATCCATGAACAGGATGTGCTAGGGAAAAATACCCCCCGATGAGGCATCACCTTTCCGTGGTGGTGGTGGGGATTGCGTGCCTCAAGGATCCGGCGGCCAGACCACCAGGCGACCGGGGAGAGGTCAGGCTAAAAGTGCCTCACTCGTCCTTTTATCCATACGCCCCCATTGCAATGCCCATCTCATCCCAATCCATGTCCTTCACCTAGCCCTACAACACTAACTATCCCTACTATGAGCAGGCAGGGCAACTTCCCCGGTCCTGCCCACCAGCTCAGTTTTATCGGGGTAGCCACGCTCCCTTGGCCCGTCCCCCGGGGTTGACGGAGTCCTGGAGGTTGAGGTCCCCCGTCGTACAGTGCTAGTTGTGACGGGGGACCAACACACCTCCTTGATTCCGATATCCCGGAGGGGCGGGCGGGCCCGTGGGGCCTCACGCGGGTCAAGTGGCAGGTCGCCTCGGGCTGGGGGCCTGGGTTTCCCAGTGCCCGCCGGCCCGGTCGGCCGGGGTCAAGGGGTGGGCGGCACTGGATCCTGGTCGGGGTGGTGAGTCTCTCTCTCCCGGTCGGGCGAAAGCGCCGCCTGCTCCGTATAGGTCATCTGGTGTTTGACGACCTCCCGTCCGCGGGACACAGGCGTCCCCCCAGTAGGGCCCCTCTGAGGTGGGGCACCGGATGAGCAGAACAAAACATACAACACATGGCATCTACTAAACAAAAACACTTTCCTGGTCCCTCCCGTGAGGGCCAGACCAATTCCTACTGCGGCCGAGATCGGTACACCTCTGCGGAAGGCACCTCGGTACCTCGTGCTCTTGTGTTCCGAGGGTGGAACAAAAGCCTCACGTCCCTGTCCCCGTTTCAGAGGAGAGACGGCTGCGACAGGTTTGGTAACATTATAAGATGCGACAAACTGAAAGATGGTGCACTAAAGGTGGAGTTCGTCGAAGCAGAACAGGCAGCCAGGGCGCTTAAATCATCCGAGTTCGTATACTATGTGCGGAGAGACGGGAAAAAGGAGAAGGAAATTGTTGCGATCATTGTGGAGCCTCACAAAACAAAAACACATCGCATGGGGTGATAAACTGTTACGATTTGAGGGAGGTATCGGAAGATGAGATTGTCGAAGGACTGGCAAATTTCGGAGTCATCGCCGCGAGAAAAATGAAAATGAAAAGAGGAGCAGATTCAATTCCAGCCAACAACATTATTTTGACATTTAACAGCACAGACATACCCCCGAGATCGGAGTTGGCTATCTACGAGTAAAAGTAAGACAGTTTCTTTCAAATCCAATGCGCTGCTTCAAATGTCAAAAATTTGGACACACTGGCCAATATTGCAGAAACCGCCCATCCTGCAGGAAGTGTGCCTCCCATGAGCATCCTTCTGAAAATTGCATTTCGGAGAACCCATTTTCTGCCAACTGCGGTGACGGACAGGAACCCCACACGTCGTTTGATCGTTCGTGCCCAAACTACATAAGAGAGAAGGAAATTATTTCACTCAAACACATCCACAAAGTAACATTCAGAGAAGCAAGATAGTTATATGAAAGGTCGCATCCCAGACAATCATACGCATCAAAGGCCAGGAACGCCACGTTGCTTCCACAACACTTACAACCCGATAGGGCCGCCGAGTTGATCACCCAGCTCACAGCCCTTCTCCGAGCATTTGGAGTACCTCTGGCGACACCAGAGAGGCAGGCGCAGCCCCTCTCACAAAATACCGCAGCCACCGAGGTCCTACTCCCAGGTGAAGACAACGATAAACAATTCAAGGCGTCATCTAGATCGGTCTCTGTGGGCGAGGAATGGACCCTGGTCACCCGGTTTAAGAGGCCAGCTCGGTCCCCCATACCCAAGCCCAGCCCCTCCCCCTCTGCCCCACCATCTACCTTGAAATTCCCGCCCCTTAGTCCGCCCTCCAGCCTCCCCTCCCCTCCCTCGCGCACTACCACCACCCATAAATCCATCTTCTCCACCTCCTCCCTCCCTGAATCCTCCCCCCTTCCTGAGAGCCGGGCCTCGCCATCGCCCTCACCCTCGACATCTGCGCCTGCATCGCCATCCAAAAACGTGCACCGACCAAGCCAAATATCAGACGTCAGTTTACAATTTCAGGAAGCCGAAAGGCGTGCCCGCGAAGCCAAACGAGCTCGGCTCGCTCAAGTGGAAAATGCCTGGGTCAAGGGCCGCCAAGGTACAGATATGGCGCCTCCCCCAAACTCAGCCACCCCGTCGCCGCGACGGCGAGTGGAAGGACCGGGGGAGCATCTGACATGGGTCCTCTCCCGCCTCCGCCGCAGCTGAGTGTCCCCCAGAAACGGGGGCTTCCTCCGTCCGAATCCCCGCCGTGGGGTGGCTCACAGAGGTCCCGCCTGAGGACAAACTCACTCGGGCCTGATCGGAGCTATCTACCTGAGTCCTCGATAGACTCTCCTTCGAGACAGGGCACTGGGACTCAATCTTAAAACCGCATCCGACTTTTTGTAGCAACAATGACGTCCACACGTGAATATCTGGTTTGCGTTCTTTTTTTATTAACTAACCAAGCTGTCGCTGGGTTTGTGGTATGCACTATCCAGTGTATATAACTATATCCTCTGACCACGCTCATGTTTTACTGTATTAACTTACTCACATCGTAGTTTTACAGTGGAACTGCAGGGGAATAAAATCCAGCTTCAATGACCTTCGGCATCTCTTAAGTTCCAGGACGCCGTCGGTTTTATGCATTCAGGAAACAAAACTGGCTCCAGGTGCTTCGTTTCAACTTAAAAAAATTACACTGTTTTACGAAAAGACGTACCGTCTAGTAGTGTGCCGCATGGCGGCGTGCTCATTGCTGTGCACAACTCTGTTCCATTTACACATGCACCTCTCTCTTCAAATATCCAGTACATTGCTGCTCGTGTAGTAATAAACCACCGTACCGTTTCTTCATGCAGCATATACCTACCACCGGGCAGACTGTTTCCACTTTCCGATCTTTCTCAAATTGTAAATCAACTCACACCTCCGGTAATAGTGTGTGGCGATTTTAATGCGCACCACTCTCTTTGGGTCTCAGCCACGATTACTAGCCGTGTACGTGCAATGGAACGTTTTATAAGCGATTTCGCTTTATGCATTCTTAACACGGGAACACCAACATATATTACATTACCGACTGGACAGACGTCCGTGCTGGACCTTACTCTCTGTAGTCAAGAAATTGCACCTGTCTTAGAGTGGTCGGTTGATAGTGAGCCATATAACAGCGACCACTTCCCTGCTTACTCCCATTTCATTAATCGAGTCCCGGTTGGGCAACGACCCTCAAAGTGGCTATTTTACTGAGCCGACTGGGAGGCTTTCCAAGCTAACCTTGAAAGCACCCTCCGCGACCACTGTGATGAATCCCCCATCTCCGTGGAAACATTCACTTCGGCGACCTTGCAGAGTGCCCAGCGGCACATCCCCAGATCATCGGGAACGTCTATTCGAGCACCAGTCCCATGGTGGTCCGATAAGTGTCCGGAGGCTATCCGTGCTAGGAAGAGGGCATTCCGTATATTTCATAATAATAGCTCCATGTACAATTGAATAGCATTTCGCAAAGCACGAGCGCTCGCGCGACGTATTATTGCCGAGGCGAAACGAGACTCGTGGAAAGCCTATGTAAGCACGTTAAATCGTTCTACGTCACTGTCTACTGTATGGTCACGCATAAAGCGTTTCTCTGGGAAACACGCCCGGTTCCCCTCCCTGTCTTGCACATAGCAGGGCAGTACATCATCGACCCGGAAGAAGTGGCTGACAAGATAGGATGTGCTTTGTCCGCACGCTCGGAAAACACATGTAACGAACAATTTGTTAGATACAAGGATCGGTCCGAGGCACGTCCTCTTGATTTTTCCACCACAGACGTCCTCCAGTACAACATACCATTCTCCATTCCTGAATTAACCGCAGCAATCGGCACACTCAAGAGTGTGGCAGAGGGTCCCGACACTTTGCATAATGATATCATAAAACGTTTGCCAGCTGCTGCTTTAGACACACCTTTGGAAGCCCTAAATGCAATGTGGACATCGGACACATTTCCGCCTTCATGGCGTGAGGCAATTATAGTCACCTTACGTAAACCAAATAAATCTGGCACGGATCCATTACATTACCGTCCCATCTCACTGATCTGCTCCCTGTGTAAACTGTTTGAAAAAATGGTAAATGTCCGATTGAAGTGGTTTTTAGAACATAACAATCTCCTTATTGTGATACAAAGTGGGTTCCGAAAACACCGTAGCACACTTGACCACATTTTAACACTCGACTCAGTTGTGCGCTCTGGTTTCATGAAACGCCACCACCCAACAGTAATATTTTTTTGACATTGACGGCGCATATGACACGACATGGCGTCACGGTATCGTTATTAAGCTGCACAATATGGGAATCATGGGTCCCATGGGTGTCTTCTTGTCCAATTTTCTGTCTTCCAGAACGTTTCGCGTTAGAATATGAAACTCCCAATCTGGCACTTTTTCACAAGTTAACAGGGTTCCGCAGGGGAGCGTACTGAGCGTTGAGTTGTTTGGTATTTCAATTAATGACGTGGGTACATTGCTGCCAACTTCCGAAGGAAAGCGCTTTCCGTGGACGATTTCGTCCTATGGTCCTCTTCACGCTCGGTGCATACGGTTGAGAGACAACTCCAGATGACTGTTCGGAAGGTGCAGGATTGGTGCAACAAAACCGGTTTCGTTATGTCCACATCGAAAACCACCGCTATCCACTTCTGCCGCAAACCCTCTTGTACTGATCCCATGATTACTCTCAATGAACGCCATATACCATTCAAGCCAGCTGCCAAGTTTCTGGGTGTGTGGATGGATCGTCGACTGACATACACCACTCACATCAACGATCTTGCACATAAATGTGCAAAGCGACTACAGGTAATGCGTACAGTTTCTAGATGCTCGTATGGAGCAGATATATCTATCTTGTTTCTGATGTACCGATCGCTCGTGCGTTCTGAAATTAACTATGGATGTTTTATTTATGACTGAGCGTGTGCCACAACCAAGCGTCGCCTTGACGTGATCCACAATGCAGCTCTTCGCATCGCTACTGGAGCCTTTCGCACCTCACCAGCTGCTAGTGTAATGGTAGAAGTAGATGAGCCACCTCTAGCACTACGCCGTAACTTATTGGGCGCGAGATACGCATGAAATGTTGCCCAAAACCGGAACAACCCAGCCTATCGGTGGATATTCTCAGGGACATCAAGTGCACGTCGCAGGGCTCAGCGTGGATTACCGTTTTCAACTCGTATATCCTCGATTCTTCGATAATGTAATATCCGGCCGCGTTCCATAGCACGCGTAATCACACCGAGCACTCCCCCTTGGCATGCTGACCCAGTTAAGACTGACATGACTCTAATCTGCTTAAAGAAAGGACAGATAAACCCAGAGTAACTCCGCATTTTAGCATTGGAAAACATACATGAATATCACGACTTTTCGCGCGTTTACACAGACGGCTCAAAGTAGGTCTCTGGTGTCGGGTGTGCTTACGTAAGTCGATAAGGTGTTCGATCTTTTTGTTTACCGACGCAAACATCGATTTTTACTGCCGAACTGTATGCCATTATGCAAGCCCTCTATATTATACAGAAAGACCGATCCACAAAGTACGTGATTTTCACAGACTCTCTGAGCAGTCTCCAGGCACTGAACATCTTTAACCAGGATAGCCGACTTGTTCGAAGGATTATCAAAGTAGTAAAATCCCTGCATGACATCGGAAGAATTTTAGTGTTCTGCTGGATTCCTAGCCATGTTAGACTCGCCGGAAACGAAGCTGCTGACATAACCGCCAAGCACGCCATTAGCAATGGCCGTGTGGTCCACCTACTGCTCCCTCCAAGAGATATATACCCTACTATATTGTCAAGTATACAGTCAGAATGGCAACGATCTTGGAATTCGAAATGTAGTAAGCTCAAGGTTTTAAAACCGACACTAGGAAAATGGCTATCCTCTAACCGAACCAAACGTCGGGAAGAAGTGATATTCTGTCGATTGAGAATAGGCCATACCTTTGCAACACATAATTATATTTTGACCGGTAATGACCGCGCTGTTCTAATCCGCTTACCGTGTACCATGTTTTAGTTGGCTGTACACTGCTAGGTCCTCTACGACGCCAGATTTTAGGACGGTTGAACACCGACTCGTCTTTACGTATGCTTATAGGAAACGACTCTGAGACCGTTGCGTCTGGGAATATTTTTATGTTCATTCGACAAGCTCGCCTTGACGTGATATACCCCCATCCGTGAAGATGGATAGTGAGCTATGATAGCAGCACCGTAGATTGATAACATTCCAGTTATGGGCGCAAAATGACCCTAGATGTCGACGCGCCCCTAGGGGACGCGTCGACCCCAACTCCAATCCATCACCAATGCTAGGGGAAAATATAATGATTACTATATAAATATTTCATTCCCACTTTTTTCTGCAAGCTAATATGGGATGCTTTGCTATCCTTTTGTTTCCCAATTGCTATGAAGTATAAATAGGCACTAAACGGATTGGTTGGTTGGTTGGCTATTTTAGTTTTAGAGTGCATCGACCAGGTTTTGACATTTACTGCCCATTTATCCTTTTCAGGTTTCAGCCCACTAACTGATCAGATGAAAGGTGTGGCTCTCCATGCTCTTATGCTAACTTCTGTTCCTAATTGCAGCGTACTCATCGAAGAAACCTTACTTGAAGAGGAACACCTTGCCCTCTCAAAATGTGCGTGTGTTGAACTGTACTAGAGCTACTTCTACAAAGCAGAATGCTCAGCTTGATTTCCGCCGGTTGAGAAAACAAACAACTAAGAGATGAAAATGTACACAAACAGCATGAGGAACTGAGAGCTTCTCTTCCTGCATGGGGGGGGGGGGGGCGTCCACGGCATCTTTGACCCTGAGATCATACTCCAGGAGTCAGGTCAGTGCCTTGATAAGAATTATGCTGTTAATTTTCCCATCTCATAGTTCAGATAATTGGCTGTGCATTTTCTTGATATACATTACTGTCATGCTTTTGCTAACACAGCATTCAATACTATGCTGTTTGAAATATTTTAGCAGGCATACAGGTGCATGACCATGCAATATTGTGTACACATGGCGGGAAATTGCATGGGAATAATTGGTTCAACTGGTTTTGGTCACGTTAATAAATTGGCGAAGCCTCAGCCTCCATTATCATGTCCAACATCTGTGCATGTACTTCATTTCTCATGCTCGCATAACATCGAAATTGTAACTCCTTTAGTTGCCTACCAAGAGTCGGCGGAGGCGTCTGATGAGACTCTGGTGGACACTGAAATGAATGAACTGGGCGCTACATAACCAGTAGCAGTTGATGCGCCCTTAAGCCCAAATAATCAAGCAATGGTGGACACTGAAAATGGACCTCAGCTGCCCAGGATGGACGCCGTGCACACCGTTCTAAAACAGCACGGAATGTCATCACCAGACGTCATCAACGCGCACAACCATACGAACATAAACATGCTGGATACAGAAGAAAAGCTGCGAGTAGCAACTGGAATTAACAGTTTTGCTTTGCTTAATACGCGCACTGGAGGGGGGGGCTAAATTCGCCCACCACTCCGGGGTTTTTCCTAGATAACTCCAGATTTCACCGGCCGATATACGCCATTGTTCGTGTACCTGCTTATAAATGACCGGCGTGTTGTGTAGAGTAAGAAAAATGAAAATCGACAGAAAATCTTTCGAGTTAGGGGTCGCGAAAGTCAAACAATTTTATCAGCGCCAGACCACAAATGTCGGCGCTGATGCGCTTCCCGTATCTTGGCAAAAAGGAAGTGTTCTTGGCAAAACTAGCGACTTGTTTGGTGTGCATTATTATGTTATATTGTTTCAAAGTCCTGTCAGGTCACCAAGGTCAAGTCAGGTCAAGTTTATGACAGGTTAACACACGCACTGGAGGGGGTGGCGAAATCCGCCCACCCCTCCGATTTTTCGTACATAACTCCATATTGAACCGGTCGATATACACCATTTTTGCATACCTACTTGGAAATGACCGGCGCATTGTTTAACACGCGTCCTGGAGGGCCTCTGAAAATAACGCGCCCTGGAGAGGGGGGGGGGCGGATTCCTCCTCACCCCACCCTAAGATCTCAGCTCCTATGAAGGCTAGAGCAACGAAATCCACAGGGTGGATGGGCACGATAGTCAACTCTATTGTGTGCAAACCGCATAACCGTATATTTAGGAATGAGGTAAATAGAAATTTGTTTTGTTTTTTTTTTATAACCGCTTTACCGTTCTCCAGTTACCGGAACCGGGCTCCCATCCCGACTGCTCCGTTGGGCGGCTCGGCACAATCGCCTTCGCAAATAAAGGAGTGAAATACATTAATAAAGGATGGAAATGCTTAGGCACACAATGCCAAACAGTAGATTTCGGGATGTATAGGGAGTAACATGTAAAGTGACATCAATCGCATGACAGTCATTTGCATTTATGACACATTCCAGTTGACCAAGTTTGCCTCCATTAGCCTGTCATTAACTTGACCTGACTCGACCTCGGCGACCTAACATGACTTTTAAATTATATAGCATAACAATATGCATCAAACAAGTAGCTAGTGTTGTCAAGAACACTTCCCTATTGCCAATATACGGGATATTGCCAATATACGGGAAGCGCATCAGCGCCGATTTTTGTAGTCTGGCGCTATGAATTGTTTTTACTTTCACAGCCCCCAACTTGAAAACGTCTCGGCCGATTTATACTTTTCTTGCTTTAAACAATGCGCCGGTCATTCCTAAGCTGGTACGCGATAAATGTGGCGTATATCGGCCGGTACAATATGGAGCTATGTACGAAAAATCGGTAGGATTGGCGGATTTCGCCATACCCCCTCTAGAGCGTGTGTTAACCTGCTATGAACTTGACCTGACTTGACCTCGGTGACTTGACATGACTCTAGAACAATGTAGCATGACAATGTACATCAAACAAGTCGCTAGTTTTGCCAAGAACACTTCCTTTTGCTAGTATACCGGAAGCGCATCAGCGACGATATTTGTGATCTGGCGCTGGGAATTTTTTTTACTTTAGCGACCCTTAACTCGAAAAATCTTTGGTCGATTTTAATTTGTCTTACTTCAAACAACGCGCCGGTCATTTATTGGCCGGTACACAAATAATGGCGTATATCGGCCGGTAAAATCTGGAGTTATCTACGAAAAACCGGAGGGGTGGGCGGATTTCGCCCCCCCTCCAGGGCCCGTGTTAAAGTACGAAAAATGAAAATCGGCCGAGAACTTTTCAAGTTAGGAGCCGTTAAAGTAAAAACAATTCGCAGCGCCAGACCACAAAAACCGGCGCTGATGCGCCTCCCGTACATTGGCAAAAGGGAGCTGTTCCTGACAACACTAGGGACTTGTTTGATGGATTTTGTGATGCTGTATAATTTAAAAGTCATGTTAGGTCGCCGAGGTCAAGTCAAGTCAAGTTCACGACGGGCTAATAGAACCAAACTTGGTCAACTGGAATACTGTCAAAAATGCAAATGACTGTCATGCGATTGATGTCACTTTACATGTTTCTCCTTACACATCCCGAAATGTACTATTTGTCATTGTGTGCCTAAGCGTTTCCATACTTTATTAATGTATTTCACTCCTTTCTTTGCGAACCCGATTGTGCCGAACCGCCCAACAGAGCAGTCGGATGGGCAGCCCGGTTCCGGAAACTGGAACAGGTAATGACCTGCTAAAGTGCTTCTACATAGGTGACCTGAGGTCAAATGGCGGATCTGGCATCTGTATTGCATCATTAGTAATGTCCAAAACATCATTAATGCAAATTTTGAAGCATTTAAGCACAATCACGGCGATCCATAACGTTGAAAAGCCAATTCACGCAAAACCAGAAAATCTTGTTATTTTGACCTCATTTGACCTTCAAGATATTGACCTGTCGTGAAATTTGCACACAATAGTTCACTATCGTGCCCATCCACCCTGCGAATTTCGTTACTCTAGCCTTAGTAGGAGCCGAGATCTTAGGGGAGGGCGGAATCCGCCCCCCCCCCTCCAGTGCGCGTAATTTTCCGAGGCCCTCCAGGGCGTGTTTTAATGCACTTGACACCTGCTGCGAGAAACAAGTAGGGAAGGATGTTGACATGTCCACAGGCATCATTATTGTTTGTATGAAGCTTAAGCTCAATCTTTCAGCTTTCAGCTTTTTGGCCAAACTCTGTCGTAAATCCGGAACTGCATGCAGTAATATCTTCTATCAGACTTTGCCAACTCTAAGTGCAGTGCTAAGTGACGCAATCTTGTGGCCATGTGGCCAGACAAAGCCGAGGTAATGACAAATATGCCACGTTGCTTTGATAAATACAAAAACACTAGAGTGGTAGTTGACTGCTCTGAGGTGCCTGTCGAGCGTACCAAGTGTGTCTCATGCAGGCTGGCCACTTACTCCCACTACAAAGGTACACACACTGTGAAGTTTATGGTTGGTGTAGCGCCCGCGGGTACTGTGACATTTATGAGTCGAGCGTATGGTGGACGAGTGTCCGACAAATTTATATTTGAGCATAGTGGACTGTGCGAGAAGCTGGAACCATCTGTAGATGCCGTGATGGCCGATAAAGGCTTTCTCATAGATGATGCACCTTTTCAACGCGGCGTCGCCCTCCATCGGCCCCCGTACCTCCGCAAGCAGAAACAGCTGCCTAGTGATGTGTTGCACACCGCAGATCTTGCTCGAGCTCAAGTACACGTTGGAAGGGTAATCGGACGTTTGAGGAAATCCAGTATTTTGAATGCGAAACTGCCGTGGAGGATGGTGCCATACGTGTCATCATTGCTCAATGTCATCTGTGGGCTTACCAACCTGTGCTCTCAAATTCTTGCAGAAGACAAGTTCGCCATCAACGCCTGGGATGGTCGAGGATAGGCAGTGGTATGAGTATGCACTTCGTACATAGGTTATGTGTTTGTGTTTGTGTGCGTACGTGTACGTGTGCGTGTGCGTGTGCGTGTGCGTGTGCGTGTGCGTGTGCGTGTGCGTGTGCGTGTGCGTGTGTGTGTGTGTGTGTGTGTGTGTGTGTGTGTGTGTGTGTGTGTGTGTGTGTGTGTGTGTGTGTGTGTGTGTGTGTGTGTGTGTGTGTGTGTGTGTGTGTGTGTGTGTGATTGAGTTTGACCAGCCTGTCACCATGTGGGTGGTTTCGACGGTTTGTAGGAAGTTCAGGGACACTGGTTTGATCCAATATGTCGTATTTGTATTTTCTGTATCACGTACACCACAGTGAGGTCATGTTACGGCCGTCAGTCCCAAACGAGCGCGAGGTACTTCGACGTGGTGAAACTACTGCCCACAACACTATACGCGCGCTGTACTAGACAGCTGGTGACCAGCACCACATAACCGGAGCGCAGCATCGCAGACGGCATAGCACTGACGGCCGGCGAGCGGCACCGCAGTTGGGGCTGCACCAGCAACGACTGGAGCGCAACACCACTGACGGCCGGCGAGCGGCACCACAGCTGAGGCTGCACCAGCAACGACTGGAGCGCAGCACCACTGACGGCCGGCGAGCGGCACCGCAGTTGGGGCTGCACCAGCAACGACTGGAGCGCAACACCACTGACGGCCGGCGAGCGACACTGCAGACGGAGTTTCACCAGCACCGGCCGGAGCACACCACCACAGATGACAACGAGCAGCACCACAGACAGCAGGCACGTGGCACCCTGACGGCCGGCACGCTGCCCAAGATGGTGGACGCCCTGTACTGATGGTCCGCGAGCCAAGTCACAGACGGTCGACTGTGTTGGCCTATTTATCCGAAGGTCTTTGAAAAGTACGGTAGCACATGCTGGAAAGAGACCAGTTCAAGTTTCTTGAGCATTGACGAGATGAATACCTGGTCTCATTCCACACTGATGATGATGATTTCGTCTCCTTTTGCACCATACACGAGGAGATCGCAGCTCGGAAGGTCCAGCGTTGCCAAACTTAGCTGTACCTGCCCATAATAGGTGTGCTTCTTCAGACGTAGATATTCGTTCAATGTCCAAGTACTTCAGTTGGTTTGTGGCGACGATGGCCTCCAGCTTCACATCCTTGCCTGCGAAGGGGCACTTTACCTCAAGGAGCTTCTTGATGTCGCCATTTCTACAACAACACCGTCTGGTGAACAGCCTAGAACAGCCACAGATAGGCACAGCTGGCTGTTACCCGCACCCTTCCCTCATTTTCCCACACACTGCCTGTCTGTGACAAATTGGCCGAGCAGATCTTGGCAGCACCATCACATGTCACATGCACAAACCGATTGAAAAAAGCTTCCTCCTTTTCCATCATTGGCGTTTGTCTTCAGGAAGGGATAGGTGCCCTGGAGGTGACTAATTTGGCTAGTAATTTGCAGCTCTTCTCAGGTGGGTTCTTGTTGCAGTTGCAGTTGCAGAACGCCCCCACTTCTGGGTGGTTTCAGTGCAGCTCAACTCTTTCAGCTCTTACAGGGATACCCTGAGAAGGTGAAACAACATCAATACTGAATATACATAGCACATCAGAAGCATCACGCATACCCTAACATACATTGATAAACAAACCCAAAACCAAACAAACGTGCTGCTGAAAATACGAAGGAATTCAGGGGTTCTAAGTTTTGATAATCCCTTCTTTATATCCAGAAGAAGAGCATCAGCTAACGGATGTGGTATACCGAAATTTCAAACAATTGTAGACCCTACATATGCTTTATATATTATTTTACACACAAATGTTTTGAACAACAATTACTGCCGTGCACTTCTCTTTCAAAACAGGTCGGATTGGCAAGGCATTCAGGTGAATTCAGCAGAAAGAAACGAGGAAGTAACTTCTGGAAGTGACCAGAACAGAAAATTGGTGCACACCAAGGCATCAGCCATTAATGAGCATTGGTGGTCCTTGGTACTCATCAGTGCAAATACGCATTATAGTGGTGGATCATTGGCCCATGTGCGCCACAGCCACACCGGATATACAGCCTCACTTTGAGTGAAAAGGACTTCCCCTTATGGGATGCTTGAGTGCACCCACCCCACTCAAAGTGTTCCTCTGCTGATTGAATCCATGAAAGGTAAAAAAAGGTGCTACCTCTGGATACACGAATCCTCTCCTCAAAAAGTGCCCCATGCCACAATATAATTGGTAGATCTGCCTCCTAATGCATTGTCTGCATCAGCTTACAAATATGCATTGATTTTTGCATGCATTGTCAAGGCCCATTTATGTCAATGTTCTAAAATGTCTCCTGAGGCTTGGGGGTGTCTGCTTGGATGAAAAGCATGACAGACGCCTTAATGATGTGCACCAGCACCAGACAATTTGCACCCTGTTGACTGATGCTTCAATACATTGAAATTTGGACAAGTTCCTGAATGGACGAACTATTTCAGATACTTGTATTTTAATCGAGATAAGGCATTTCAAGAAAACAATTTGCATTGATGTTGGTATGCATTGTCGAGGCATATTTGGGTCAGTATTCTAAAATGTCTCCTGAGGCTCCTGAGGAAATTCAAGAAAATAATTTGTAAGAGCATACATCTTAAACTGACTAAGATGATGTGACCCCTAAATTCTGGTTCAAATGCATACTTTTTAGTTCATACGGGAGATGATATCAAAGGGGTTGCAGTTGAATTCATTCCAAAGGAAAGGGATGATGGTATTTTATATGAAGTATTGTGCTACATGGTATTAACAAGACAAGTCATCCACACATTTGCCTACATGAAGCAGACTTAAAGGGTGTTGTAGTGTTGGTTAGGTGTGGCTTGGTCAGTTTTTGTTAAAAATATACAAATTTGTTTGATTCAATCAGCTTCTTTTCCGAAAGAAGGTTTGGCTAGGTTATGTTAGTTTGGTCTTTAGTTTTGAAAATAGTGAAAAAAAGGTTTAGCATGTTTCATTTTTTTTTCAATTTGTTTGCCCCATATATGGGAGTTGAGTTAGGTTAATCTATATTATTTTCTTAAATTAAATTTTAGCTATGTTACCTAATTCTTGTTTGTTTATTGGGGTTTGGGGCAAATAGACTGCAATGGGCATACAGCTATGCTACTTAATTAAAAGCCCCTTTGTTGGTGTTATTTTGCATACCAACTGCAACGTAAGAATTTGCACATGAAATGGGTAGTCACATCACGTCAATCACATCGAAAAACATTGCATTGGAAAAAATCCCAAAAATTATAAAACACCATAAACACAAATTTACCATCTTAAAACGTACCCCATTGTAACATGTCAAGTTGGGAGAATTGAAATGAAGTATTTTCAAACAATACACAGACATTCCTAAAAATGTGCAAATTAGAATAGAATTTGCACATTTTCCCACATTTGCACTATATTCTCAGCAACTGGAGCTTGACAAGGTGATTTGTGAGGAAATCAGTAGAAACTATACGAGGAAGTGCCTTATTCTTGGTGACATTAATCTAAAAGGTTATGAGAATGTTGGTGTTGGCTCCCCATCATCCAAAATGTTTAGGAAATGCCTTGAAGAGGACATGTTCTTACACCAGTTTGTATCGGAACCTACCAGGCATGGCTCATTCTTGGACCTTGTATTCTCGGATTTAAGTGACTTAGTTCAAGACTTGACTGTTGGAGGAACTCTGGGAAGAAGTGACCATAACATAGTTAGATTTGAGTAAAATTTGGTAAAGGTTCCAAATTTCAACAGAGCAGACTTTGACTGCATGAGAGCGGCTTTAAGTGCCATCAGATGGGAAGAAGAATTCTTCAATTTAAATGCCTGTGAAATGTGGGAAAAGTGCAAATCTTACTTGAAGGAAATTCAGATTAGACATGTTCCCCAAAAACGAAGAAGCAAAAGAAGGGTAGGAAAGCCAGCATGGGTTACACCAGACTTCATAAATGCAATTAAGGCTAAGAAAACTGCATTTAGAGTGTTTAAAGAAGCTTCAAATGTCATTGATCTAAAGGCGTATCGAAAAGCTAGAGACACTGTGAAGCAAAAAACCAGAGCAGCAAAACGTGAAAAAGAACTGAGCAGAAGAACTGGATATAGCTAGAAACTGTAATGGGGACAGCAAAAAGTTATTTAGTTTCTACAAGCTGAGTAAAGTTTCTAGCAAAAATGGTCCACTGGAAGTAAACGGGACTACATGGGGTGAGGATAGTGAGATGGTTGAGGAGCTGAGCAAGCAGTTTAAATCAGTGCTTACATTGGAAAATATGACCAATTTGCCGACCGTACACCATAGTTCAGTGACATGTGATCTGATAAATTATGTTGATTTCATTGATAGTGATGTTGTTTACAATCATATCAGGAAAATAAAGCCAAACAAGGCAGGAGGACCTGATGAAATTTATGCTAGGGTGTTGCGGGAAACTGAAAAGGAACTGGCATTTCCACTTTGTATCTTATTTTGTAGATCAATTTCACAAAATGAAATTCCAACAGGTTGGAAAAGGGCAAATGTAGTTCCTATTTTCAAGAAAGGAGAAGGAGAGAAAGTTGAAAACTATAGGCCAGTAAGTCTCACATCCCTAGTCTGCAAGGCACTCAAATCAATTATCAAGGATATAATAGTTGATTATCTGGAAGGAAACAGATTGATTCAAGGTACTCGACATGGGTTTAGAAAAGGACGATCGTATCTCACAAATCTCTTGGACTTTTTTAACTTCGCCACAGGACAATTTGATCAGGGAAATCAGGTTGATGTAGCATATCTTGACTTTAGGGAAGGGTCTTTGACAAGGTACCCCATAAACGGTTAATGATACAGCTTCAGTCCCATGGTATTGCAGGTAGCATCTTAAAATGGATAGAGTTGTGGCTTTCAGATAGACAGCAAAGAGTGATGCTAAATGGTACAAAGTCATCATTTCAAAATGTTCTTAGTCGAGTCCCCCATGGGTCAGTACTGGGGTCACTACTGTTCATTATATTTGTAAATAACATTGACAGTGGCCTAAGTAGTAAAGTTTTGGAATTTGCGGATGATTTGAAGGTCTTTAGGGCAATAACAGGTCAAAATGAGCATATCTCGCTGCAAAAAGACTTACACGAACTTGTGAAGTTGTCCGAAGAATGGCAAATTAAATTTAACTTTGATAAGTGCAAAATCATGCATGTAGGTAAGCAGCATATGAAGGCTCCATACTTGATGGGTGGCCAAGTGCTATCAGTGACTCGACAGGAGAGGGATTTGGGTGTTATTCTAAACACAAAACTGGGGGCATCAGAACAGACCAAGGAAGCCAGGAAGAAGGCACTGAGAATGCTCGGGGCAATAAATAGGAATGTATCATACAGAAGTGAGGAAGTGATCAGGAAGCTTTAAGGACTGTTCACACCTAGCGTAATCTCGACGCAAAAAAGTCAGCGCAATGACGGACTAGGCGTAATCCCGGCGCACTGGGCGTAATTTCGACGCGTTGGCAGACTAGTGCAGCGACATCGCCTGGACGTGAGTACGCCAGCGATCAGCTGACATATCAGCTGTTTGGCAACAGAATCAGCTGTTTGACAACAGAATCAGCTGTTTGACAACAGAATCAGCTGTTTAGATTTTGAAATTGCTTAAAACATGAGTTGTGTCATACCTAACTTAATGGTGTCTTCAAAAATTTAATATCAGTGTTCTACTTACACATAACCCTTGGTTGTATCTTGGTTATATCATACCCATTGCCAGTATCGAAAACTTTTAAACGCAAAGTAGGTAAATACCTACCTGCCATCCCTTCCCCTCACCTGTTCTTGGTCTGCTTGCATCTTCCGAGAGAGACATGCTGCAATCTACAACTTGAAAAAACCGCAGCCGATGTGGCCCCAATCCGCCGAAGATCAGCAATATGGCGACTTTGCGTCAAGGACGCTGGTGCGCCGAGCGGAAAAGTTGAGAAAACCCAACTTTGTCCGCTCGGAAATCGCTAGCGTTTTGTAGGACTCGGCGGACAGCTGACGTTATGCCGGCGCAATGGCAGAATCGGCAGACTCATTGGACCCCATGCTAGCTTTGCGCCGATTCCGCCAGTGCGGCGAGATTACGCTAGGTGTGAACAGTCCTTTACTGTGCATACGTCAGGCCACATTTGGAATACTGCATCCAAGCTTGGTCTCCTAGCTATGAAAAAGATTGGTGGCTTTTAGAGAGAGTACAAAAGATGGCTACAAAAATGGCTAATGGCATAAGCAACCTGGCATATGAGGAAAGATTGAAGAAATTGAATATGTTTTCACTTAGATATAGAAGGCTGAGAAGAGATCTCATCGAGGTCTTTAAATTTGTTCATGGTCTGTCTGGAGAGGGGATCTCTTGGGTAAATGTTTGAATTGAACAGAAATGATACAATTAGAGGTCATAAATTCAAAATTAAAGTTAACCACAGCCGAACAGGGTTAAGGCAGACTTTCTTCACCAACAGAGTAGTAGAACACTGGAACCAGCTGCCAGAAAACATTGTCAGTAGCAGCACATTGAGCATCTTTAAAACAGCATAGACAATCTTATAAGAATAGAGGGCTTGCTTTTCAGTATTACAGGGAGGGCTGATTGACAGATTTGGTGGGCAACTGGTTCAGTGTACAGAGTGCAACCAAGAAGGGCCCTTGTGGCTCATAGTTGCACTAATCTTTTATGTCTTTGTCTTTATATCCACACTGATGATGGGTGCGGTACCCGTACATTGTTTTGGGTGTTGCAGGCCTCCGTTCCCCATCCTTATTGTAGCCTAGAATGTCGTCATATGTCACACAGCCCATGCGATTTCCACTAGACAGCCTTCGCTTTCGTGTCAGGTGCCGGCACATGAACAAGTGGCTGACTATCCGTTGTTTGCTTGTTTGCTAATTGACTTCAGAGAGATTCGACCAGTTTTCGCACCATTCACTTTTATCCTAGTGCTTCACTACTGATGGAAACAATTACCCTGGTATGAACGCAGTTTGAGATCCAATCGCTCACAAGTAACGGAAAAAAACCTCCAGAATGTAGGAGCTTTGAATTGTACAGGCGCGACCTTTCAGGCTCCACGCAAGTTTTCTTCCGTGACCCCTTCTGAATGCTTCGTATCCTGGATCGCTTTCCCAGATCTCAATTTGATTTCCTGGGGCCCCAGTGCGAGTTTCGCGGGGCGACGGTGCGATTTTTACTTCGGCGCGAGTTTTCGGAACCCAGCCGCAAGGTATTGCATCCCCGGCGCAAGTTTTTGGACCCCACAACTTTTTTTTTGCGGTTCGAAATCATATTGCATTTCCGGGTGCCGACGTATTTTTTGTGACCCACATAATTTTTTTGCCAGGATATTTTTTTCCAGCGTGATATTTTTCGGTCCTGCTGCGATTCAAAGGTTCCAGTCGCGATTTTGTTGGTGTCGTTTAGGGGACCGATGCGCTTTCTGGAGCCATTGCCGCGTTTGATTTATTGAGGCCATTGCTTAATTTTTGTCCCCCACCGGGGCGAAAAAGTCGTTCAATGTCAAGTCGGGTAATACCAGGTAATCATGTAGCTAGAAAGTTATCAAAATCCAAGGAGTTTGTAATTCAAGCTGCACAGATAAATATACCATAAAACATTCGGAGGATGCAAATGTATGCTATCTCTCCTCTTACCTTAACAAAATATTGAACATGTATTTTTTTTTCGTTGGGAAAGTAAAATTAAGACTAAAGTACTATGGTAACAAGAACATAACTTAACCTAACCCAATCTACTGATGTTCAGGAACCAAAACCTACTGATATTTGGGTCACCTAAACCTATTGATGCTGAAGCACCTAAACCTTATCTAACTTTAATCCAACTTATGTTGGATCGCCTAACGTTAGTATGCCACTGAATTAGCCCACATCATCTGCTATGTCAATGGCGACATGATATTAAATAGTGAATATATTGCTTGTTTCCAAAAATTTCAGAAAGAAAAGTTATAGGAAGAAGTTTCTTGGTAACCTTCAACAGCCCCAGTACATGCATTTTCGTTCTCATTTCACCTCATAGGGTTTTATCTCAGCACCACAAATTTGTGATTTTTATTTTCACAAGAAAAACTGATAGGCATTCCTTGAATGCCCATCTATGGTGTTGAATGAACAGAAGTAACCATACCTACCTATAGTAGGATACATTGTCAAGAGCGCACAGGATATTTCCTTTTGTGTAAAATGTACTGATGCAAAAACTCATTTGATGTAAAACTAGTTTGCCTAATGCTTGCATTTTGCTAGCCAATGCAGAGAAAAGAGAATACATCAGCATGACAAAATGGATTGTGGCTTTCAAAATAATTGTGATATTAACTTTTTACTTGAGAATCTATGGAAAGATGGGTGCCATCGAAAATCAGATAGCTATGGATGACAACCATCTATTACATCCCAATTTAAAAATTAGAGGGCACACTTAATGTACATACAAAGCCACTACATATTCCTCTGATCTAATACAATTTTAGATCATCACATGTCATGTTATTTTATGCAAGCAATAGTAGTTATTGGAAGCAAGCCACACTTTTTGGGCAGTATTGTGCTTCAAAGCATTTGCAAGACAAGTACTACACATCTTACTTCCATTGAGGGTAAGATGTGTAATAAAGACATAAAGACATAAAAGATTAGTGCAACTATGAGCCACAAGGGCCTTTCTTGGTTGCACTCTGTACACTGAACCAGTTGCCCACCAAATCTGTCAATCAGCCCTCCCTGTAATACTGAAAAGCAAGCCCTCTATTCTTACAATGATTGTCTATGCTGTTTTTAAAGATGTTCAATGTGCTGCTACTGACGATGTTTTCTGGCAGCTGGTTCCAGTGTTCCACTACCCTGTTGGTGAAGAAAGTTTGCCTTAACCTTGTTCTGCTGTGGTTAACTTTAATTTTGAATTTATGACCTCTAATTGCATCATTTCTGTTAAATTCAAACATTTCCCCAAGATATCCCCTCTCCAGACCATGAACAAATTTAAAGACCTCGATGAGATCTCCTCTCAGCCTTCTATATCTAAGTGAAAACATATTCAATTTCTTCAATCTTTCCTCATATGCCAGGTTGCTTTTGCCATTAACCATTTTTGTAGCCCTCTTTTGTACTCTCTCTAAAAGCCAACAATCTTTTTCATAGCTAGGAGACCAAGCTTGGATGCAGTATTCCAAATGTGGCCTGACGTATGCACAGTAAAGCTTCCTGATCACTTCCTCACTTCTGTATGATACATTCCTATTTATTGCCCTGAGCATTCTCAGTGCCTTCTTCCTGGCTTCCTCGGTCTGTTCTGATGCCCCCAGTTTTGTGGTTAGAATAACACCTAAATCCTTCTCCTGTTGAGTCACTGATAGCACTTGGCCACCCATCAAGCATGGAGCCTTCATATGCTGCTTACGTACATGCATGATTTTGCACTTATCATAGTTAAATTTAATTTGCCATTCTTTGGACCACCTCATAAGTCTTTTTGCAGCGAGATATGCTCATCCTGACCTGTTATTGCCCTAAAGACCTTCAAACCATCCGCAAATTTCAAAACTTTACTGCTTAGGCCACTTTCAATGTTATTTACAAATATAATGAACAGTAATGGCCCTAGTACTGACCCCTGGGGGACTCCACTAAGAACATTTTGCCATGATGAATTTGTACCATTTAGCATCACTCTTTGCTGTCTATCTGAAAGCCACAACTCTATCCATTTTAAGATGCTACCTGCAATACCATGGGATTGAAGCTGTATCATTAACCGTTTATGGGGTACCTTGTCAAAGGCCTTACTAAAGTCAAGATATGCTACATCAACCTGATTTCCCTGATCAAATTGTTCTGTGGCGAAGTTCAAAAAGTCCAAGAGGTTTGCGAGACACGATCGTCCTTTTCTAAACCCATGTTGAGTATCTTGAATCAATCTGCTACCTTCCAGATAACTAACTATTCTATCCTTGATAATTGATTCGAGTACCTTGCAGACAAGGGATGTGAGACTTATTGGCCTATAGTTTGCAACTTTCCCTCTTTCTCCTTTCTTGAAAATAGGAACTACATTTGACCTTTTTCAATCGGTTGGAATTTCATTGTGTGAAACTGATCTACAAAATATTATACTAAGTGGAAATGCCAGTTCCTTTTCAGTTTCCCGCAACACCCTAGCATAAATTTCATCAGGTCCTGCTGCCTTATTTGGCTTTATTTTCCTGATATGATTGTAAACAACATCAATATCAATGAAATCAACATCATTTGTCAGATCCCATGTCACCGAACTATGGTTTACTGTCGGCAGATTGGTCATATCTTCCAATGTAAACACTGATTTGAACTGCTTGCTCAGCTCCTCAACCATCTCACTATCCTCACCCAATGTAGTCCCGTTTACTTCCAGTGGACCAATTGTGCTAGAAACTTTACTCAGCTTGTAGAAACTAAAGAACTTTTTACTGTCCCCATTACAGTTTCTAGCTAAAAGTTAAAAACCCCCTTTCATTCATTTAATAAGGGGTTAAGGGCTTAAGTTTAGTCAAGGGGTTAAGTTTCCACACTAAGGGGTTAAGTTTGGCTTGGTAAGTTATGAGAGGTATGTGTATTTTAAATAAATAGTTACTTTTTTACTTTTCTCCCAAGATAGCTTTTTGATTTAAAAAACAGGCTAGGCTAGGTTAGGTGAAGGTTTTAAATATGTAAACATAAGTCAACAAGTTTTGATGAAAAATAACTGGTACAATTTTTTCCCATTTCTGTATTTCACTCTTCCCATACATTGGAGCTCACCCATATTGCATCATTTATATGCTACATTAACAAACACCGAGCCCATTCTTCGATTATTTTGTGGTATTTCATGTTGCTCACCAACTGAAAAATATGCATTCAGAGAAGAAATGAGTGGTCATTTTATAATAGCCATGTTCATAAGCATTGCATTGGAAAAACAAATTATAAGAATCCAAAGATCACCAAAATTTTAAAGTCAGGTCATCCATAGGGTCAACAAGTTAGTTGAGATAAAGTGAGGTCACCCCCAAAAAAGTTCAACCAGTTGTTATGCTTTAACAGAGATTTGAAGGACACTTTCAGCATTTGCTTATCTTTCTGGATGCAACAAAAGACACCATAGGATCTGTTTTCGTGTTTTTGATTATTTCTTAGTTTTGTATATTTGCCCATTAGAGTTTACATCGGGTGGGGATGGCCAAGTGGTTAAGTTGTTGGGCTCTGGGTACCAAAGGTCCTGGGTTCGACACTCACGCTGTTTGAGATGTTTCCCAATCCATCAGCCCACCTGTGAAACAGTGTGGGCATTGCAATCAGGAGAGAATGTGCATAAAGTGTCATGAACCACCCAATAAACAAAGAGTTAAAATTGAAGATTGTGGCCAAAGTAAGCATTTTTTTATCAGGGCAAGTTGACTTTGAACTACAGTTTTTGGTCTCCCCCACCCATTAGAAAAGAAAAATTTAAGAAAACCTAAGAGCTCAAATTTGTGAAATAAAAAAATTGGGTGACCAAAAATGTTATGGGTATGGTTGATTTTGCTTTCCTTTTCTAATTCCAAATCATAATTTATTCTTCTAATCTCCCTCTAAATGAACCCCCAGAGCCACAAACATGATTTAAGTCATGAAACTCTAGGGCCTCTAGTGATGTCACTTTTGTGGATATTGTTTTCTGGTGGTTTCTAGCCCAACCCATAGAGAGCTTTTCGATGACATGTATTTCGTTTTCATGCTATGGTTAGTTTGGAGATTAGAGGGAGGTCTCTATCAACCCCCCCCAGATGGGGTGTGAGGATCTGATACTAACTGCAATAATACCTACCTATGTAGGTAGGTATCAGGCAGCTAGGTGCCACCCTACCAATAACAGTTTGGGCATATGAAGAGCCATGGAAGCAGGAAATTTATGCTTTATATAACTGTGAAGCCTTGGCATGAATGTGGTTAAGGTACCCATGAAACCTGTTTTACACATTCTATTATCAAGTGAACAAAAGGGTTAAGTTTGTTAGGTTAGGCATACTTGTAGGTTGAAACAAAAATATGGTGCAATAATCTTAATTCTTGTTTTCTTCAAAATCAGGTCACACATTTTGTGTTAGCTTTTTTAAGTTGAGGACTTCTTAGAAAAAAACTGTTTGAAAGTCCATTTTTTCACATGGAGGGTTAGGTTGACTCTTTCCTCTACTTTGAATGCCACTTTTCCTGCTATATTACCAAACATTTGTACGAAGAATTTCCAAATTGAAAACCTAGCCAAACCTAGCATCAGCTAGCCTGAACTGTTCCTTCCTTTTTTAGAGAAAAACTCACTTGAAAAAATCAGTAAATATGGGGATCAAGGTTAATGTTGATTCATGCAATTATTCCTTAATGCAATGCTTCTTTACATGAGTAAGACAATGCCACCACTTGTTTTCTCCCCAAATGATTACAAGAAATTCACAATCATAATCTTTGCTGAACAAATAGAAACCATAACAAAAATTATCCCTCCCTGGTATCACAGACATATATAGAAGAAATTTAACACTTTGTGCACTCAATTTAATAATCTTGGACGCTAAAAACCTCATGTTTCTGCCTTGATTGAACATTTATTCCTGATAAGAATTAATTGCAGCCCCACATAACCAAGCACACTTCTCTGAAGATTGGGAGCTATTGATATAGCTAGAAACTGTAATGGGGCAGTAAAAAGTTCTTTAGTTTCTACAAGCTGAGTAAAGTTTCTAGCACAATTGGTCCACTGGAAGTAAACGGGACTACATTGGGTGAGGATAGTGAGATGGTTGAGGAGCTGAGCAAGCAGTTTAAATTAGTGTTTACATCGGAAGATGTGATCAATCTGTCGACCGTACACCATAGTTCAGTGACATGTGATCTGATAAATGATGTTGATTTCATTTATAGTGATGTTGTTTACAATCATATCAGGAAAATAAAGCCAAACAAGGTAGCAGGACCTGATGAAATTTATGCTAGGGTACTGCGGGAAACTGAAAAGGAACTGGCATTTTCACTTATATAATATTTTGTAGATCAGTTCCACAAAATGAAATTCCAACGGATTAGAAAAGGGCAAATGTAGTTCCTATTTTCAAGAAAGGAGAAAGAGGGAAAGTTGACAACTATAGGCCAGTAAGTCTCACATCCATAGTCTGCAAGGTACTCGAATCAATTATCAAGGATAGAATAGCTAGTTATCTGGAAGGTAGTATATTTATTCAAGATAATCAACATGGGTATAGAAAAGGACGATCGTGTCTCACAAATCTCTTGGACTTTTTTGAACTTCTGTCAGATTTTGGTGTCTGTTGTTGGGCCGCCACCGGGCTGACTCGGTACGTGCGCTGATGCTCCGGGCCACGTGACCGGGTCACGTGACCCTTGCCGCCGGGGGGTGCCTCAGCGGCTTGTCGTGTCATGCGTGAGTGAGAATACAGGATTCGAGGGTGAAGGTCTGTGACATGGTGGCAGGGGTCGGTACAAAACCCCGTTGTTTGTGAGGGTTAACATTCCCTGTGTTCTATTGTTCACGACGGTTTTCTACTTTCAAGACCTGGGGCCAGTTTCACGAAAATCTAAGACATTTAAAAACTAGGAAATGTAAAACTAAGAATCTTTTAAAAGCAGTCTCATGAAATCCAAGATGTCTTAGTTTCAAACGTCTTACTTTTTCGATTGTTCGTAGATATTGTCTAGAGGTGGTTTCTTAATGTGTGTGTTACTGAAATGTTGGGAGCAAGATAACGTCTTATTCGCGTTACAAATAGATACCTACATCTAACTGCAATACATTACAAATGTTCAACACACAATGTATCGGAGAAAATTAATGAAGTGCTTAAAAAACGACGGGTTGCGATCGCCGGCTTTTTCTCACTAGTTGTTTGTTTACATTATCAGCTGACTGGCCGACAGCATTAGGGCATACCGATAATAGATGGCGACAGTAGCTGCAATGTATGACGGAGTTGAGGCTGAAGATAGTACGTTAATTCACACCTTCATTCATCATGGGGAGGAGAAGCCAGCAACGCCAGAAAAAACTGAAGTGTTCCGAACAGTTTTGGACAAGAAAGAGGTGAGCATGAATCTGACGAATAGTTCTGTGCTGAAATGATTGGAGAACGATACAATTAGTGGTGCAGGTAGTCGGGGGTCAGATGCTCCCCTGAAATCATTGCTGTAGCTCTGCATGCTTTTGGTAGGACACTTTCAACCTCCCTGAATGCTGACTTGCCCCCAACTAATTTCAACATGCTCAACAATCACAAATGACATGTTACTCTTTGTGACATGCCTCCCTATTCATTTTGACCCGCCCATTGCCTTCATGTTTCTCTGTAAATTATTATTGTAACATATATTGCCTTTCCAATAATTTTCAGAAACCTGCGTCTATACCTGCCATTTAACGGGGCAGTTACGTAACCTGCCATTATCATTTGCAATCTACGCAAGAATTGCGTGCTTGAATTCTTGCTCGTGAACCTAAGACGTTTGGGTGAATTTGTCTTACAATTCAGCTTTCATGAAACACGACCGTCCATTTTGTCTTGAATAAGAAGAAATTTGTCTTTGAATTTTTTTCTTAGTTTTGCATTCTTGTTTCTTAATAAAACTTTTTCACGAAACTGGAAGTCTTATTCAAGACAAATTTGTCTTAAATAAGGCAAATTGATCTTCGTGAAACTGGGCCCCGAAGTAAAATTGCGTGCTGTATAACCTTTGCAGTTGATGCGCCCCAAAACCCCAATAACAACGAAGTAAAATTGCGTGCGCAAATATGACCTCATTGAGCGTTTCGTTGTCCGACTTCCCGATTTTTGACGGTTCGAGCTCGCCTGAGTTATTTATGAAGCAGTGTCAGCGTTTGGCAGAGCTGGGTGGCATTTCGACCGATAAACTCAATGGCATTATGCTGACGAGATGCCTTGGGCTGGCCCTTGAACTGGCCGAAAATGCCGATGATGAGAGTAATGTAGCTGCGTTGCTCAGCACAGCATTCGGGTCCGAGCAACCGGAATTGGCCTCTAATTAACTATCGACAGTAAGCAAAGGCCGCATGTCTGTACTGGACTACTCACTTCTCATGAAGAAACTAGTGCGCCAAGCCTGCCCCCATTTTTTTATGCCAAGGAGGGCGTCAAGAAGATTTGTCATATATCATACCAAGCGGCTCTCTACCGGCACTTCTTGGTCGGCTTATCGGCAGAGGAAAAGCGCCTCCTTTCGCGTCAAGGGGCGTCTACTTTCGAGTCTGCAGTCAAGGAGTTAACTCGGGAGGAACAACTGGCCGAACTCTGCGGCACAGCGTCATCCGTCAACGAACGTGAGCACACAGTCACCTGGGCAGAGTATGCTGGGATCTCTGCTGAGTCTCCACACCCAATCCGAACGCCACAGAGATCTTCATCTCCTCCGTGGCGCCGTACCACGGACGGCGACTGCGCCAGGGCTGCGGGCAGAGCGGCCGGCGCAGGACGGGAGCGCTGGCGCCGTAGTTCTCCGGCTGCGCCGCGGAGTGGCGCTGCCGGCGCGGCTCATGCTGGGGGTAGAGCATGGGAGGCCAGCAGAGGCCGGGTGCAGCGTGGCGGTTCACCGGTGCCGGCACGGGTGCGGGAGAGCGATGCGGGCACGGCCGGCCGGCCTGAGCTGAGAACAGCCGACCGCAGCCAATCGCGCAGTCCAGACCGACAGACGAGTGAACGGCAGGCCATCCAGTGCTGGGCTTGTCGCGGCTTCGGCCACCTCAAAAGGCACTGCACAAACGGACAAGGGGGCAGGCTGGCGGGAGGTTGGTGAACCTTCCCATAGCTCGGGTTGCAATCAATGGATTTGCGGTAAGTGATGCCTTAATAGACAGTGGTAGCCAACTGAGTATGATTGACAGCCGTGTTTTTGGCATCATTGCTCCGAACTCGCCATTGAAGCCGCCTGCCCGTCTTGTTTCCGCCTCTGGGCATGCTTTGAAAGCTCTGGGCACGTGTAAACTTAAGGTTGCGTTGTACGGGGAAGATTACTGGGAACTTGAAAGTGAGTTTGTCGTTGTAGAAGATTTGATTCATGATGCTGTATTGGGATGGGACTTTTCTATCGGCACACAAGGCCGTGATTGATTGTTCCCCGACGCACGAGGTTAAGCGAAAGCTGAGAATAAAAAACTTGTCTCTGTCCCGCCACATACGGCTGTTTGCCTGACTATAAAGGTTGATCAGAAACTTTCATTCGAGTCGGAATATTTGTTGATCGGCCAGCGTTCCAATAATCTCGAGATTTGCGATTCTCTGTTGAAATCTTTCTCGAAGACGGAGATTCCGCTGTACATGCGGAATCGTTCTGATCGCACCGTGACGCTGCATAGGCGCAGCGTGATAGGGTACGCCGAACGCGTTGAGAACACTCAGCCATATAAACCCAACCCCAGTCCAGGCGGTCCCTGTGAAGCAAAGGCCCAGGTAAACGCCGTGTCAGCTGACGACGGTAAATTTGTTGGCCTGACGACTGACGAGATTCTTGCCAGTTTCGAGGTGGGGGAGGCTATCTCTGGCCCACGGCGAGACAAGCTGGCTGAACTAATCGCTTCTTTCCCTGAGGCGTTTCCGCGAGGTTACGCGGATATCGGTATGTACCGCGGCGAAGTAGTCGATGTCGAGCTGCAGCCAGGACCGCGACCAGTGTTCACCCGACCCTACCCGATCCCCTGGGCGCGTGAACCTCAACTGCAGGCGCAGCTGGACGAGTTGCAGAGCTGTGGCGTCGTCGAGGAAGGCCCTCCCTCGCCGTGGAATTCGCCTTTTATTCTCTTGGCTAAGGAATCCGGCGAATTTAGAATCACCCAGGACATGCGCGCACTGAACAAGTTGCTGTTACCGAAAGCATTTGTGTTCCCCAGCAAAGACGAATTTATTTTTTCCCTGGGCGGGTGGAAGGCGGGTGATATTCTCGCTGGATATCAAACATGCATTTGGGAATCTGCGTCTACCTAAAGAATCGAGCAAGATATGTGCTTTCCACACGCTCGGGAAAACATACTACCCCGCCCGTATGCCCATGGGATGCTCGCAGTCACCGTATTTTCTCCATGTAGCCATGAGGGAAATACTTGGCGACCTCCCGCAAGTACGAGTATACGCCGATGACATCCTATGTGTATCGGACAGTGCTGATGAGCACTTCCAGCTTCTTCACACAGTGTTTCAGAGGCTAAGTGAAGCGTGGATAAAGGTTTCGCCTAGTAAATGCAAGCTCTTCCAAACCGAGCTAACGTACCTCGGCCACCGCACCAACCCTGATGCCGTTACAATAGATACCGACCGTATCGAAATTGTGGAAAACCTGTCCCCGACCAGAACCATCCGGGAGGCTAAAAGGATCTTAGGGTTTTTTCTTGGTACCGAAAGTTCATCCCCTCCTTCAGCACTGTCGCAGAGCCTCTGGTCAGACTCTGCAACTCAGAGAAGTACTACTGGAGCGACGACCTGGACGCCAGTTTCGCCGCTCTGAAGGCGGAGGTGATCAGCAGCCGGGTGCTGAGCTATCCACGCCGAGACTGCCCGTTCATCCTCTACACTGACAGTAGCAGCAGTGGGGGCGGTCAAATTTTGAGTCAAATACAGGACGGTGCTGAGCGTGTTATAGCCTACAGCGGCAACAGATACAGTAAAGCGCAGCGCAAATGGACGATCTATGAACTGGAGCTGTACAGCTTTTTACAAGGCCTGAAGAAATTCTACAAGTACCTAGCCGATGTGGAATTCACGTGGGTCTGTGACTGTAGAAGCGCATTGCAAATCCTACAGAATCGCGATCAGATGAACCCGAGGCTGGTGAGATGGCGAGCCTTCATCAGCCAGTTCAGGTATAATACCGAACACCAAAAGGCTAGCCAAATGCAGCACGTAGATATGCTGTCTCGCATGCACACGGACCAGGAACAGGAGATCAGCGATGCGGCCCGGTCGGCCGACGAACCATCACATGGTTGTGATACGGCACGGGGACAGGAGACAGTCCCTGACACGTCCGGCGACAGCGGACCGGTGAGACCGGGCGCGGGTCAGTCGGATCCGCCGACTACAGAGCGTGCAGACGGCAGCGCCGCCCCTTACCCTGGTGGCGAAACTCAGCAACGGTGCACGGACGACGCACGGCCGACGCGCCGATGCTACCCCGGTACGGGGGACGGATTTTTACCCGTAATCTGAACGTACAAATTCGACACCGAAGTTTAACGGTTGTGAAGTCGCTAGCGAGGGGGCTCGGGAGGTTTCCGCTGTTTCACTGGTTCCTCTCAAGCCAGATACCCTGCGCTGGTACCAGCGGCACGACAGGAATTGTAGAGCCATAGCATATCGCTTGAATCATGGAAAGTGGCAACGTTTCGTCCCTCCCTGTCTGAAACGTGAGCCGTCGGAACATTTTAAACTAAGAGACGGGATTGTGCGCCGAACGCCGGCAGGGTCGGCGGACCCCGAGCAGGTGGTCTGGCCCTTGGCAAAACGATATGAGCTGTTTCATGCTTATCACGACACCACACACCACGCCCATGGTGGCCCTGAGGAAATGTACGAGCTGATCAGTCGGCACGCTTGGTACCCGGGCATAAAGGCAGGATGCGAAGACTACGTCCATACCTGCGAAAGATGCGAACAAAGAAAAAGTACTCGTATCCGCAATGCTCCCCTGCCTCAGCCGGCAAACTGGCCTAACGAGACGCTCGTAATTGACATTGTAAATATGCCAAGAAGTCCGGTGACGATCAGGTCACTGGTGCTTACGTGTGTTGACTAATTTTCAGGGTTTCTGTCTTGCTACCCACTTGACACAGGTAACGCAGAAGAAGTCGTCGAAGTGTTAAGCGCCCACTTTGCGGTCTCGAAGTGTTAAGCGCCCACTGGTCACGGCGCTTTGCGAGCATTTCGGTGTTCAGACGCGGGCGAGCGTGGGGTATCACCACGAAGCCGTCGGCAAGATCGAAAGAAAACACTTTGATATTAAACGCCGCCTACGGGCGATGTCAGACTCCAGGGGCACTGACTGGGTGCAGAAGCTACCCGGTATAGCTTTCTCGTTGAATAATGAAGTATCCGATGCGACCGGTTTCTCTCCATTCTTCATTTATTTTCTCCGTTACCCCCACACCCCATTGTCGAAACTAGCAGTTGCCCCCAGGAACCAATACTCACGCGATTATGTCCACGAGAAGCTCCATCGCCTGTCCAATGTGTTTCAACAGGCGCAGCAGCAGCGCGCCCAGATCGCTGGCCGATACAAACAGCAGTATGACAGGCGGCACATAGTTGCAGAGCCAGCGATCAAAGTCGGTGACAGGTTGTTGTACAGGAACTTTTCCGCTCGATCCAAGTTGGATTATCCTTGGATGGGACCTTATGTTGTAGTCGACCTACGAGGTTGACGGCACTTAGATTTTGTTGAAAAAGGTGGAAAACTTCGACGCACCCATGTGAAAAATGTAAAAGTTGTGCGCGACCGTGATGTGTAATTGTGTGACACGTTTCACGTGTTCAGTACAAGGTACGAGTATTGTTGCGCATTGCGGCCGCGGATATCACTTGTTCAGTGCCAGACTTGACGTTTGTACAGAAGATATATGGTGCTTACTTGGTACGGCGACATAGGTGGGGTCATGGTAGCCGTTCAGCGTTAATTGCTTCAAACGCGGTGCATATACTGAGCCGAAACCCGTTTTTTTGTGTGTTCAAGTTGCGATTACCCTCACAATTTGGATGAGAGGGAAAAGTGTCACATTTTGGTGTCTGTTATTGGGCCGCCACCGGGCTGCCTCGGCACGTGCGCTGATACGCCGGGCCACGTGACCGGGTCACGTGACCCTGGCCGCCGGGGGTGGCTCAGCGGCGTGTCGTGTCATGCGTGAGTGAGAATACAGGATTCGGAGGTGAAGGTCTGTGACAACTTCGCCACAGAACAATTTGATCAGGGAAATCAGGTTGATGTAGCATATCTTGACTTTAGTAAGGCCTTTGACCAGGTACCCTATAAACGGTTAATGATACAGCTTCATTCCCATGGTATTGCAGGTAGCATCTTAAAATTTATAGAGTTGTGGCTTTCAGATAGACAGAAAAGAGTGATGCTAAATGGTACAAAGTCAGCATGGCAAAATGTCCTTAGTGGAGTCCCCCAGGGGTCAGTACTGGGGCCACTACTGTTCATTATATTTGTAAATACATTGACAGTGGCCTAAGCAGTAAAGTTTTGAAATTTGCGGATGATTTGAAGGTCTTTAGAGCAATAGCAGGTCAAGATGAGCATATCTTGCTGCAAAAAGACTTAGACGAACTTGTGAAGTGGTCCGAAGAATGGCAAATGAAATTTAATTTTGATAAGTGCAAAATAACGCATGTAGGTAAGCAGCATATGAAGGCTCCATACTTGATGGGTGGCCAAGTGCTATCGGTGACTCAACAGGAGAAGGATTTAGGTGTTATTCTAAACACAAAATTGGGGGCATCAGAACAGACCAAGGAAGCCAGGAAGAAGGCACTGAGAATGCTCGGGGCAATACATAGGAATGTATCATACAGAAGTGAGGAAGTCATCAGGAAACTTTACTGTGCATATGTCAGGCCACATTTGGAATACTGGATGCAAGCTTGGTCTCCTAGCTATGAAAAAGATTGGTGGCTTTTAGAGAGAGTACAAAAGATGGCTACAAAAATGGTTAATGGCATAAGAGCAACCTGGCATATTAGGAAAGATTGAAGAACTTGAATATGTTTTCACTTAGATATAAAAGGCTGAGAGGAGATCTCATCGAGGTCCTTAAATTTGTTCATGGTCTGGAGAGGGGATATCTTGGGTAAATGTTTGAATTGAACAGAAATGATACAATTAG
This sequence comes from Imbricaverruca yamaguchii, assembly GCA_034440575.1. NCBI lineage: Eukaryota > Metazoa > Arthropoda > Thecostraca > Neoverrucidae > Imbricaverruca > Imbricaverruca yamaguchii. The sequence goes on from JAOTOL010001232.1 coordinate 107,883, forward strand.
AGGTCATAAATTCAAAATTAAAGTTAACCACAGCCGAACAGGGTTAAGGATTTTCCAACAGGGATAAAAAACCAAAAAACCCCCCAAAAAAAAAAAAAAAAAAAAAAAAAAAAAAAAATGGGCAACTGGTTCAGTGTACAGAGTGCAACCAAGAAGGGCCCTTGTGGCTCATAGTTGCACTAATCTTTTATGTCTTTATGTCTAATAAGACATAAATATATCAGTGCAACTATGAGCCACAAGGGCCCTTCTTGGTTGCACTCAGAACATTGAACATGTGGAGTGTTTCCTTGAATCACTTGATTTCAATTTGCAGGTTCCTGTATATTGGGTGCCATGAAATTAACACCAATAATTAAATGATTTAGCATTCAGAATAAACGGATCCATGAAAGCAATGTGGGTGAATCAGATATTCCCAACATCAATAATTCCAAAAAGCTTCCACATTTACATGATGCCAGGCATGGATGGAAATTCTGATGTCGTCAGGGATCAGAACCTACTGGCTTTATGCCTTGCTAAAGCTAATTTGTTGTTTCAATATTATATCTGTATGCAGCTCTGTCAATCATAACAATCATTCAACCCTTCACTTTCCTCACCTGTTTAAGTATAGTAGCAGAGCAATGCAGTGCTCGCAGCTTTCTGAGAGACCATCTTTGCAGAAGCACTGAGCCCAGAATCTCCCACACTCAACCACAGCATGTAGCTCATGGGGCTTCTCGCGTAGGTGGCTGGATTTTACGCAGAGTGCCTGCACTGTAACCTTGCCCGGTTCTTTCCCAATCGTGCCACAATAAATAATGTGTCCTGCATCTAGTACGGCTTCCCCCTCAATGGCACAACGCTTTTTATCGCTAATATACTCAGATATTTGCACAAGTGATACTTTCGGTACAGTAGTATCCATCTCTGTTACTCTGAAGCAAGCTCAGACAGTATCACTCAAACACCGTGCGCGAATTGTTTATCTCTGTTGTGGCCGCCATCTTCATATTTTTGTCCTACCATCTAGTTGCAGGTTGAACGGTCAACGTTGGCGAGTGGAATCTTGTCCAGCTCTGGAGCCGAGGTAGGTTGAGCGCGTTGAGTGTGCGGTGCAGCTTGAATGAACAGCTGCGACTATTGGGTGTGTTTGTGGCTAGTGGAGTTCGTGTTGGATGTGTTTGCGGTTGGTGGAGTTCGTGTGTCGGCGCTGTTTTGTGTGTGTACGATGATATGGGCGGTGTGCTGAGTATGGTTTGCTCAGGATGTAGCGCGGTGTCTGTGCGATAATAAAGGACTCTCTTGTGATGGTGTGCTGAGTTTCAGTGTAGGTGCCTACTGAGGCATTCCATGGTAACTCAACCGGTGGGTGCCGTCCGACCATTTTTTTATTTTCTTGAAAAGTTGTGTACCGGGGCTTTCAAGGGCGAACAATTCATTTATGATGCCAAAAAGAATCCCCAGAAATATTTCCAAAGGTACAGTCTTGGCAAATTTCCCAAGGTCAGTGAGGAGGCGTACCTTTGACGACCTGTAACTTCGAGGGTAAGAGAGCTATTTCGCTGAACTTTTTTTTGGTTGAATTGAGATGAACCAAGGAATAACTTGGCTATCACGGACTTTCGATTTTCAATTTATTAGGTCACGTGGCCTCGTGACCTATCATTTGCGGCGTGACCTTAACCTTTTGGCTGCTGAAATTATAACTTTCGTCTGATGACGATTTGAGCCGCATTCAGGCCATTTCGAATAAATAAGCAAAAAACGTGTAGTTCGACCTGTAAAAAGTACTTTTGGGCAACGCAATGCTGACACAACACGCTGGTTGGGCCCACTGTCCGTCGATAACTTCGCATCTATTTGGCATACGGTTTCGAAATGGCCCAGAGTGGCTCCCGACGACGAAACCTGTCGGTTGGTGCCTGCTATACTGTCATCAGGTCATAAGGTGACATTGACATTAGGTGTTCAAGGTTATTGAATCTGCGGTTACGAATGTATTACTGGCTAAAACTGTATCGCTAAATGAGTTAATCAGCTGAACTCGATGCTATTGTGTTCGTCACATCGAGACGGTTACAGTGATATGAGGGATGACCCCGACGGGTCAAGTTAAGTCACGTGACCTGAGGTCAGGCCACCGATACAATTACAGGTGCCTATTGACATATGCATGTACCTATCGATAGAACAACACGACACCGGCGATCCAACATATCACTTCAACACTTTGACATGTTTGACGACCTTGTGTTCTTGTACTGATTGCATGATTACACGTAAAATGGCAGGTGCCTATTGACATATTCCTATCGATAGAATACGACACCAGCGCACCAACATATCACTTCAACACCTTGACATGCTTGCCAGTCTTGTCTTATGAGAGGACGTGGATCCGCATTATTTTCTCACTCACAGGGCAGAACCTGTGGTGCTTTCTGGTTCCCCCGATCGTCACGGCTTTGGTGAAGCGGCCATTCAGCTCCTGCTCAGCCTTCTGCATTTCCTCTTTTGTGACATGGAAAAACTTGTTCTTTGTCACAAGCTGCCCGGCGACAAATGTTTTGACTGCCCGGACTGTTTTCCTCTTCTGGTAGGCTGCCTGGATCCTTCGTTAGACGCTTTCGGCAAGTATCACAAAGACAACTGTCAACATGTAGCAGGGGATCATCAACTATCTGGACCAGATTTTTGGATGCCAATCTTACACCTTTATACACTTTCTTCTTATGCCGCCTATATGGGTCACAGCAGAAAGGAGCAGGCATCGTTTCCGTCTTCGAAACAAAGGACGTCTATCGACACTGTCGACAAGTCAGCTGACTAATCCTCACACGGCGTCACTGCTCTAACCACTGACAAGTGACTGTTGGTGGTGCGATGCCTGTGTCAAAAACCTGTTATTTGCGTCTCCAGCATCTGCAGCGCATGTTATTGGTCACTGGCCAGACCCCATGTTTGTCGAACGTAGACGCCGACCTATGGAGGGGGAGGGGAGAGACCAGAGCGCTCCCCTTCCGCGACGGCGCACTCCGCAATGATATTGACATTGGACTTTGACCTGAATACCGTCGCGTCGCGCTGTACAGGTCGTCGTGCCATGCCCCATGACATGTATTAATACTCAGTTGTTCTTGTTCCTGTGCGGCGTAGTGGTAACTACCATTAATAGCGATAACTTTATCTCATTGGAAGATTCATCCAACAGCACCATAGACATTACACCGGCATACTACAACAGAATTTCGAGCAAGCCATGGACAAAGATGACAACATAGGTATGCCCTGGCCCCTTTGGATCAAATCGATAACCTGGCCAGTTTACGTGACTCAACTTGACCTATCGGGGTCATGCCATATATCACTGTAAGTGTCTCGACGTGACGAACACAAATGTGTTGAGTTCAGCTCTTTTGCTCAATTAGGGCAAAGTTATAGCCATAAACGTGTTCGTGACCTCAGTTGACCTTGAACGCCAAATGTTATGTGACCTTGTGACCTGATGTCAATGTAGCAGAAACCAACTGACAGGTTTCGTCATCAGGAGCCACTCTGGACCATTTCGACACCGTATGCCAATTATATGCGAAGTTCTCGGTGGGCAGGGGTCCCGAACAGCGTGCTGTGTCAACATTGCGAGCCCCAAAAGTGTTTTTTGCGAGTCGAACCCCACGTTGTTTATTTATATATATATATATATATATATATGAAAAGGCATGAATGGAGCTCAACTGCTCATCACACGAAAGTTTTAATTTCAGTATCCAAAAGAGCAAGGTCACGACGCAAAAACTAGGTCATGAAGTCACGTGACCTAATAAATAGAAAATCGAAAATCCGAGATAGCCAACTTGTTCCTTGATTCATCCTCATTCAACAAAAAAAACTTCAATGAAATAGCTCTCTTAGCCTTGGAGTTATGGGTCGTCAAAGTTAGGCCTCCTCACTGACCTTGGAAAATTTGGGAACTGTATCTTGGGAAATATTTCTTGGGGAATTTTTGGTCACACCAAAGGAATTGTTTGCCCTTGGAACCCCCGCACACAACTTTTAAAGAAAATCAAAAAATGGTCGGACGGAAATTGGAACATTTTCGGTCGAGTTACTGCGGAATGCCTCCACTAGGAATGCCTTATACAGTGTGCGTTATACGCCGGCGTTGATGTGATGTGATGATGTGTGATGATGTGACACCACCCGGAACCTGGAGCCGCCTCTGCGCGCGGTCCGCCGCCGCGGGGCATGCTGACCGTTGTCCCGTGACGAGAGAGCTTAATAAATCAGTTGGTACCGGGCCGCCGCCGAGTTTACTACAGGTGCCATGGTGTTATGGTTTTGGCCACACCACCAGCAAGGTGACCCTCCTTACTGAAAAATACCCGGGTCCGTTGCACCCATACCGAGCCTTCCTCCTTTGGTTTCTGCCCCGGCCACGGACTCGTCACCGTTAAGCTTCCTCCGGTGGGGGATAATATTAGTTGGAAGACAGATAGAAGCTGTTGATCTGGTGTGGGTGGATTTCCTTCTCGAGTCGCAGGCGTGTTTGTAGAGGGTGTTTATAGCTCTTTCTTTGCTTCTGCTGCTACAGTTTCGTCTTTGCTGAACCTGGGACCTTTTTGTCCTCCTTGTTCCAAAAGCCTGCCTACAGAAGGACCTGCTTCCTCCGTGTAGTACTTCTCAGAATCTCGACTCTGATAACCATGTAACTGGTGGGTATATTGTAGAAATTCAACACCAAATGTATCTCACAGTCATCATCAGGGCGTTAGTGGGATCCGTTCACGGTGTGTATTCCACGCGGATGGCTTCAGGCGTAGGTTGCTGAAAAGAAGGAGGCATCGGGACAATCGGGGGACCGTACTATGGACGAGGCTTGCAACACGTTTCACGTGTATATGCGTGATACACATGGCGTATCTCGCGACAACAATAGTTAAACGGCCACGAATTAACAGGAGTGCTGCTTTTGATCGATTGGCTGTAATAGCCCACGAAACTACCAAGTATAACCTAGCTTATCCACATCCACATTGCATGTGAAATGGTAATGTCATGCATGAGCATGTTTTGCGTACGTACAGTATGCATATATTGAAATACGTGTGCTTTCGTATTGGATGGAGCCGGAAGCACGAGCATACACGGGCAAGTAGAGTAGCCATTCACAGGCACTCACCACGCTCGCACAACACTAATGCCATTCTTCAGTTCGTCGTTCGCAAAATATGTCGGGGTAGTTCATGACTGCACAGTAAAATCACAAAGTCTCCTGCTTCGGAGACTGTTTCGGAGACTGCATCGACTGCGGCCACCATCCAGCTGCCAGAGCGTCGCTCGGCGACCCTAGCTGTCTAGCACGGCGCACGCGCCGCCGTGGGTGAGCCGCTCGCGGCGGCCGAAGTCAGGCGGGTCTCAGCTGGTGGCAGGGGTCAGTCTATCTGGCCACCTTGCTCCGTCTCCGCTGTCGGAGGCGGATCCACCGGCGGCACTCGTCGACCAGCTGGCAGCTCCGCTAACAGCCATCATCCATCACATAGTTGACACCAAATAAGGCGTGACATCAGAGTCGGCTGTTCATCGTGAAAGGCTGTGGCTGCGCTCATGCGCGACGTCCTTCGACAGCTTGCGGAAGAATGGGTGTCTGGAAAGACGGAGGAGCCGGTGTCAGTTTGTGCACGCACGGCGACAGTTGTTATTCATTTTGATATGATAAATTAGACATCGCAGGATACAGACGTCTTTCAACCTCATGTTCAATTAGGGCGTTTTTAGTTGGTGACTTCATGAGTTTAGTGCCCCCTCCCGGTCACCGCCCCCGCCCGGTCACCGCCCCCGCCCGATCACCGCCCCCGCCCGATCACCGCCCCCGCCCGATCACCGCCCCCGCCCGATCACCGCCCCCGCCCGGTCACCGCCACGGTGTGCGTGGGCGAATTTTGCCAGCCTGCCACCGTGTGGTGATATCTGCTGGGCACCGCCACGACCGCCACCGGCAGAGTGGTTAAAACCGGCAGACGATGGCATTGGCCAGTAAATATCAGCAAGGAGTGGTGGTGAGTGGCACACGGCACGTGTGAAGAGGTCAAGAAGGACTCTTTTGTTCTGATTTAAGGAAGAGGAACTACCAACATGATGCGTGAAGTGGTTATGGCTCCGATCATTAAAGCTGCTGTCAAACAAGCGGCCGCCGACGAAGCTGTGGGAATAAAACCAGCCTCATAGAGAAGTTGAGGACTGGGTTACACGAGGTGAATTACCAGCTCAGCCAGCTCGAACAGTATTTGAGGCGTAATTGGCTGGACATTACGAGGATATTGATAGCCATGACAAGCCATATCTCGGTTATATTCATAGGCAGGCATGCCTACTCAACATGTTCAAAAAACCTTTCAGAAAACAACAAATACATGCATCGCACATAGACTGCCCCTTTATATATACACCCATATAGATGGCACCGCATGAACCGTTTCGACCAGCATACCCCTGAAGCATGTAAATACGTTATTCCACTATATTTCAATTAACACTCTGAATGTCAGCATTGAGGCCAGGAAGCGGCTACAAATTGACAGCCTGCGATATTTACACATTGGAAAATCTAACGAAAAATAACTTCAGAGCAATGCACCGCGCACCCCAGCTGAAATAACGGAAGACCACGCACCTCAGCTAAAGCAGCGAAGGATCATGGCCTCCAGCTGAAGCAGTAAAGAATCATGCACCCCAGATGAAGCAGCGAAAGACCACGCACCCCAACTAAAGTAGCACGCATCCCAGGTGAAATAGCGAAGTCAGCTTGGTCAGATAATTGGGACCCGTCAAATCGCAACGCACTTGAAACAATTAATCCAGGGCCTTAAAAAACAGCAGGAGACCCAAAAAAATACATCCGAGCCTGCACAGTCGCCATGAGGCCAATAATATCACGTTAAGGAGTCACCACGCACTTCAAATCGCGTACAGACCCCGCAAAAACGCTCCTGGACCCCGGCAAAAATGTGTTGCAGCCCTGAAGTCTTCTCGGACGCAGAACATTATTCAGATTCTGGAAAAATTCAGACGGGGTCCCGAACAAATCGCTTCGACAAACGAAGTGAGTTGTCACAGACAACTCACATCGGGACCACAACTCACTTTGGAGCTCCGAGAAATCACACCCGGGCCCGACAAATAGCGCACGAAACTTGATAAATCGTGCCGGAGCCAGGAGCCTAGCTGAAAATCGCACGTAGGGCCCCCAAAAGTGCGGGGGCCGGTATCACAACGGATCTCCAAAACGTGGGCCGGGGCCCACAAATTGCGCCGGGACTCTTACAAATGAGACCCGAGCTCCTACAGTGGCGCTGGACCACAACACTCTCATGGGGTGTGCTACAAAATGTTCATCTGGGTCCCAAATCAATAATTAGTGGACTCCAGTGGGGGCCTGAAAAATCGCAACGGAGCGTGAAAAAAATACCCGGGGCCCCGGAAGATTAAGCACGAACCAGGGAAGACAAAAACAAAACTGAACAATCGCTCTTTAGGCCTTACTCATCACGCCAAACACGAAATATCGAAGGGCCCTAAACATTGCACTAGGACTAAGAAAAAAATAGTGTCGAAACCTTGCAAAGAGACCAGGACGCAGCAAAATTGAGAAGATATTCTGAATATAATATGGACCCATGCAAAATGCGCAGTGTCTTATCTCGGAAGTAATAATAATTCGCCGTCCATGGAATTTTTTTTTGGGGAAATGCGACGATTTTTTCCTCACGAAATAAATCTTGTTTTATTCTGGGTATTTAGAGCTCCGGTGCTTTGTCATTTTGGTATCGAGACCAGGTGCGTTTTGAAGGGTTCCGGTAGGTGTTCGGATTCCCCGTAAATTTGAGGATTGTGAGTAAGAAGTTCGCTAGGGAAAGACACATCTGTCGTTCTTGAAACAAAATCCTTTTTGGCATAATGGAATAAAACAGGGCATATGTATCTGGCACGCTTCCTCTTCAACCTACATGCTGTACACACAAGCAATTTGCGATGACATCAATGGGACCCGACGAGAACCATGTGTGCATAAAATTGATATTTAATCGATTTAATGTACCTCAATGGCAAAAAGCAGCATGGCGAAAAAGCACTCCAATTTTGGATCCCCGTGATCTATTGTTGCAATCAACCTGAAAACCTGAAAATTGTGCTGCCATCGATAAGAATGTTCACAACCTAGAAAAAACCTACGCTCAAGAAACGGAACAGCGCCATAAAAGTTAGATTCAGCATGATACGAAGAGATTGAACCACCAATCAAGACGACAACGCACGAACGAATCCAAATAAGCCCATCACTAGTCATCATTGCTTTTTATTGTACAATTTATGTAAACTAACCCTCCCATTGATTTCTCAGCACAGTTTCATTCCTTGACCTGATACCTACCCTCGTCCTTGTAGCAGTCTATTGAGCCAGCTCCAACTGGCTGCAATACTCTAGAATGCAACGTCCCTAATCACTACGTACTTTGCCATTCAGCTGACTTATTTATTCTCCTCCATCCTGTGCAATAATAGCCACCAATTTTTCTGACACAAACGCAAGGTTTTGGAGCCCTGAAGCGAGTCGTCGGGGTTCTGACGCGAGTTCTCGGGGTCCCGGCATCAGCTTCCTGAGTTCGACGCGTTTCTTCGGGACATCTGTTTTTTTTTGCAGAACACGGGTCGCTTTTCAGGATTGCCACGCGATTTTTATCTGGGTGCGACTTCCTTTTTCTTAGGGCCGGGAACATTTTCTTCAGGGATTCCAGAATCGGCTGGTGGGGTTAGGGTTCACGCAACAATCTCTGTACAGCATAGGACTCTGGTCTATAAAGTCGTCTCATGAAGAATTCTGACTATTTGCTTTAATAATGCAAAAATAACTAGTCAATCTCCCATGGAATTCGAACGAAGAATGTGAAATTCGGGGGTAATTTCGTGCTTACAGATGTGATCAATATATTCCAGGGGTGTTAGATCCACTGCAAACATCGATGTCAGGAATGTTAACACCTGAATCAACCCGATTTGTCTTACATAAAATGGATGCTTTAGCAAATGGAGTTTTTGACAAATGGAGTTTTTGGCAAATGGAGGCTGCTCGAATACATGGGCAAAAAGAAATACAGTTAGTGGCCAACTATGTTAGAACTCAAAGATCTGATTTCTTATCATATAACTACGTCTGCATGAAATCGGATGACAGGAAGGATCGAAATCTCATCAACGTTCGCCATCTTGTTTTATGTCCATGCACTGAGCTATGTACTGTACTGAGGAATATTGTACCGTTTGCGAGCGCGGCGCTTGGGCAGAAAGCAAACCGACAAATCCAGAAAGGGAAGGGGGATTGGAGGAGGTTTGAAAGGTGGGATTTCATAAATCTGCGATTTCTGGAAAAAAAAACCTTAAGATTTCAGCAGCTTACCGGCGTCGGGTCTGATAATGGAATGATTATCTAATAATGTGCTCCTAGATTTGAGTAAGTGCCATTTTTGTGTACAATTTCGGAAAAAATCGCCCTCTTGGAGGGACGTGAGCCCCCTAGATAAATCCTTGAGGCGAACAGCACATATATCAGCTAGTTTACATTCCTGTGTTCCATTCAGATATCCGAACCACTTTTATCCATTTTTACGTTATTCGAAGCTTACCATCCTATCAGGATATGTTTGTTAGCTGTGGATGGCCTCGTAAGTAGGCAGTAGGCAACAACAATGCACGAACATTGGTCGTACTTTGTAGCCATCATGGTGATTCACCAACTTGACCGTTCGCTGTGGCCTTCGAAAGCAGCTTCAAACCGAACTCATTTCACCATCCGGATCCGAAGTTAAAAACCAGGCCGAAAACCTAATTTGCACGGACTGCACTCAGCTCCAATCCCTATGAACGTCTCCCGAGGGTATCAGTGTCATACACGCGCCGCAAGAGTCCCGCACCCCCACCTGAATAGTTCCTTACACGCGTCCCAAGAGTCCCGCACCCCACCTGAACAGCTCCTTACAAGCGTCCCAAGAGTCCCACACCCCACCTGAACAGCTCCTTAAACGCGTCCCAAGAGTCCCGCACCCCACCTGAACAGTTCCTTACACGCGCCCCAAGAGTCCCACACCCCACCTGAACAGCTCCTTAAACGCGTTTCACAGGTGGGACGCGGAGACGCGACCCACCTGAGTATATACCGGGGCTTGCATCTTACCTAAGTGTTTCCTTGAGCGGGATGCGCTGTGAAGGCTCGTACTCGAGCATTCTCTGGATGAGATCGAAGAGATGTACGTGCTCCTGTTCGCTGCTTTGCATGTACCGCTGCAATATCACGGGTCACGTCAAACACGAGGCAGGGCTGGCCCCCACACCAGAGGCACAATTATCATTATCACCTCGACCAGGCCAGCACACCCGGCGGTAACAGGTTGGCTGTCAGCGTGGGGTACAGTGGAGGGCTGACACGTATGGCGACCCATCTGAACACGGACTGGCTCGGTGTGTTCAGTGTGCCTCGGCCAACAGCGTGCTAACTACTGCAGACAGCCGCTCACCCATTCACACACGAGAGAAAATGTGTGCCCATCAGGGTTATACATAGCGGGTACAATATAGCGGGCACAGTGTTATACATAGCGGTCTTTATATTTAACGCCGTAGAGACAACAACAGAGAATGATACTAGGTTATGTCACTGTTTCGTTCTCTACAGCGCTAAATCTAAAACCATTCTCCCCACAACCTGCCATTTAATTGCAACGCATACAATTTAAGAACATTTTGAAAGATACTTCTTTATGCTTTCGATTTTCCAAGTTCATTGCCCTGGTACCTGTGAAGAAGGCGAAGCTCAGAGTAACTATCAGGATATAAGTCGGGAACCTTTCGACTTCGATAGATTTAGGGAATGGAGAGGGAGAGCTTAGGGCGTAACGGTATCCTTTCGCTACTTGTCGCAAATCCGTTTGGATACAAACGTACTTACCTTACCATTGTACTATCGGCTTACTGGGTTAGTGCCCACGGCCATAGCGGAATATAATGGTTAATAATGTTGGTGATGGCTGGCACACACAGTGCTGACGACAATAGCAGCAATGGTAGTTCGTACCTTCAGGGGTTTGCAGTTGTCTCGTACGTAGCGTGCCGCCGACGTTTTCTCGTCCCAGTCGAGACGGCCACGATAGTAGTATTTGGTTTTCGTCTTCTGACTCATCCTAAAACACAACACACGTGTACACGAAAAGTGGAAGACTACCAGCGACAATAGTTTCTTTCGCAATGAATGAACCCACACCATGTTATGCTATGGTGTCATGTTCGATTGTTTGCCTTGATGTTCTGGTTGCTTCGTGATTTACACGCACACGCACACGCGCACGCACACACGCGCACGCACACACGCACACACAGACACAGACACAGACACAGACACAGACACAGACACAGACACATATACAGACACATATACAGACACATATACAGACACATACACATACACAGACACAGACACAGACACACACGCACACACAGACACAGACACAGACACAGACACAGACACAGACACAGACACATATACAGACACATATACAGACACATATACAGACACATACACATACACAGACACAGACACAGACACAGACACAGACACACACACACACACACACACACACACACACACACACACACACACACACACACACACACACACACACACACACACATATACATATATATATATATATATATATATATATATATATATATATATATATATATATATATATATATATATATATTCGCTTACATACATTTACTTACGTAGATTTGCTTACGTACATTTTCCATACATACATTTGCCATACATACATTTGCCATACATACATTTGCCATACATATATTTGCCATATATACATTTGCCACACATACATTTGTCCTTCCATACATTTGTCCTAGAATCAACGGCCGGACGCCAAAACGCCCATGTTCATGCACGTGTACACCCGCCTTGCGCATTTGTCGCATTCGCCATACTTCGTGCGGTTCTCAGGTTTTTGCTAGGCCTCCTACGTTTTGCTAATTGCTTCCACATGACAGACTTATTCCATATTTAACATCTGGAATGCTCAGTATGGGGATTCACTGGGATAATTCTATAAATTCAATTCGGTAATTAGTTTTTTCCCTTCCACACTTTCTGGTGATTAAGAAATCCCAAACCCGCTGAGCTTTGATGCACCTCATATCTTTGGTTAAATACGCTGCCAGATTGGCTACTGAACCGAGGCCCTATCTAGGTGTTTCTATTCGCACACGTTGCAGAGACCCGGCACATTTTTGACACCCAGGCTCTTTCTCAGAGCTTTGTTGATATTTTGTGCACCCATAATATCGTGAGGTACTGGAGCGTTTTCAAAGACCCCGATATGTGTATGTAATGCCCGGTGTTTGTGTTCCATTTTTGGACCATGTCTGTTTTCAGGGCGCCAGCCTGTTATTGATCCCATGCGGTCTCACAGCCGCGGTGTGCTTGGAGGGCGTCCGTTGCATTAAAACAAAATCTTCCGGTGCATTTACTTAGAGCTGGGAAGCATGTTTTAGTACTCTGTCGACTTTTGCGAGTCTCGGGACGCTTGGGAAGGTCTGATGCATTGTCGGGCTCCCGTTGTGCTCTTCTGCTCATGCTGTGCCTATTTAGGGATATTGACGCGCATTTGTGGGACTCCAGCATGATACATAGGGCTCCGTATTTTATCGGGGTCCCGGCGCGACTTTTCGGGCCCAGGCGCATGGCTCCGAGGAACCCGACGTAACGGTTGTAATGCAACGGTTGTGTGGCGTAAGGCTCGTCACGCAACGGCTCTGATCACATGACCCCGCAAGCACACGAGACACCCTAGGCTCAGTTTGTCACACCGTGAACAGCCGGCACCAATGTCCGTGATGTAACGGTTATGGTCACATGACCCCGGGAGCACACGAAACATCTGGAGATTGGCCAGGTGATGCCAACTAATCCACATACCGATGCATCTCAAACGCCACAGGAGTCTTGGAGGAAACCGGTCCGTCGTGTCTTGTGTTGCAATATTCTTAGCGTCTGTAATATTGTCACGCTACAGAGAAGCCAAGTAGTTCACTTGTCAGAAAGCAACTCGAAGCGGCCTAGCTGACACGGAGCGGTGAGGAACTTGAAAAATTGCCGGTGACTAAGCTGTGCAAGGATCCAGGGAAAACTGACTGGGGGCATTGTCAGTACCTGGATATCGTCAGTACCTGGATATCGTCAGTACCTGCATATGCGGAAGATATCCGGGTGCGAACGGTCCTCAAGCGTGACTCAGGTGCAACTTCAGAGCATTGTGCCAGGAACAATCCACAAGCATGACTTACCTATAAGGCATGGGCCCCAAGATACGCTCCATCATAGCCAGGTGCTCCCGATTATCGTGTGTCTGGAAGAGCGTGAAGCCCAGGTAGAGCTCGAAGAGAATGCACCCGATACTCCAAACGTCACAGGGCTGCGACCAGCCCAGTTCTGAAACGGGTCAACATCGTCACCGCTACGCCAGCCGTCGCCGTCAAATCGCATCGCGTGGGACACTTCCGTCACGAGACAGTCAGATTTACAAATGACGTAGAACTTCCGAAAACGTGTCGATGGATGCAGTTTTGAGGTTAACTCAGTTCATGCAACATTTTAATTCGGCTTTTCAAAAAGTGCAAGCCATGTGTCCCGCGCCCCTGAGGAGCAGCGTGGAAATGTTGTCAAAGTTGAGAGAACCACTTTCTGGGGACATTTCGTACCAAAAATCGAGACTTTTTGGTTTAGAGCCATATTTATCGTACGGTTGACGAGCTTACGCTTGCGGTTTCCATATCAAAATCCGCCTAGTTGAGTGTGATATCACACGAAAGCACTCGAGAGCTATTTTGCCAAAGGAAGCGTCTGATATTTTTTCCAGATCAATAACGCCATTACATAGGTATAGGTAGTATTCTCTGTCATTGCAGGATGCTCCTTCAATATACTTTGCTCAGGTTCCTGAGGGCATAACCAAACTTGAACAGAAAATGTCATAAAGGCATTTCCACGTCGAACAATTAGATGCCATTCGAGGTCAACGATCTCGTTTCGCTTTGAGAAGGCATTCGAATAATCGACATGGTCACTAGTCAGAACATGTCCAAGAACATGAAATGTCAAGCATTTGAGAACATCCGCTCGACTAAGATATGGAGAACCACCACTTCAGAGTAAATGCATAACGCATGACTCAATAAGAAATGTCATGGCTCGGCCAGCCATCATGATCTGATCACACATAGATGAAAAACCACAAATGATGCTATAGCAATTATGGAAACGGCGGCGCGTTAGCTGGCAGCTTACTCATGGTCGCCAGAGCACCGGCTCGGGTGGCATTCATTCGTCGGATACGACATCCGGCATTCCGGCCGAGATTGCTGCAACGAATAACTCTTAATTGCAAACTAAATCCGTTTGTATTGTACTCGGATACCGTCCTCGTTAACACTATTATTTAATCCACACTAGTCAGCACAGCATGCAAGCGGTCGACAACCCCCGTTCCAAAACATGGCAGAACCGGTGATCCGATGACACGAAATCCCGTCCAGGACAGGACAGGATCGGTGATCCGATGACAGGACAGGACCGATGATCCGATGACAGGATAGGACCGGCGATCCGAAGACAGGACAGGACCGGTGATCCGATGACAGGACAGGACCGGTGATCCGATGACAGGACAGGACCGGTGACCCGATGACAGGACAGGACCTGTGATCCGATGACAGGACAGGACCGGTGATCCGATGACAGGACTGGACCGGTGATCCGATGACAGGACTGGACCGGTGATCCGATGACAGGACAGGACCGGTGATCCGATGACAGGACAGGACCGGTGATCCGATGACAGGACAGGACCGGTGATCCGATGACAGGACAGGACCGGTGATCCGATGACAGGACAGGACCGGTGATCCGATGACAGGACAGGACCGGTGATCCGATGACAGGACAGGACCGGTGATCCGATGACAGGCAGGATCGGTGATCCGATGACAGGACAGGACCGATGATCCGATGACACCACACGCCGTCCAGAACAGGACAGTACCGACGGACAGGAGTCGGTCGAATACCGACGTCCGAAAGACAGTTCTAGCTGATGGATCAAGCAATTTTCTATTTGATCGTCATCCTACTTTGCATGCTTTTCACAACACTAGGAACACAATGCAGCTATCATAAAGGGTAAACCCGCTCCGCTTCATCAAAATGATGTTGGAAGATATTGGATGGCGTTGGCCTACACCTACTAATCACTGATTATGTTGCTCTATGCCTACGTATGATTGATCACGCCAGCCTACATGTGCGGATAGCTGACCATGTCTCCATGCACATGTTGATAATGATTGCATCAACTGTTGCACATGCACAATTTATGTCTCATGCAAGAAAGCTCCTTAAAATTCCACAACAAGACTGGCATTCCATGAAAGGAAATCACCTGAAATCATGCGCGCCTGATCCAAAATCCATAGCTTACATCCAAAGCATCCCTGCAATTGGTTATTTGTTAGCAGTCCCCTTTTTGCAATATCTCCATGACATCATCAAAATATTGCAGTACTTGGAGCAGGCGTCCTATCCACCCTGTTTCATCACAGTATTTTTTGGAGGTCTCCTATGAGACTTGCCAAACTATCAGCAACGCATATGTGCATTTCAATTGCATCACTATGTGTTTGCCCAATGTAGGTATTTTACCAGTCATTTAATGCGAAAGGTGCAACACTCACTAATTAACATAAACTTCGCATGCTATTCACTGATCAGTTATAGTTATCGAGTCCTTACATTGGAATGCAGCTTGCAGTTTACCCTGGTCATGGAATGCCAGTTATGGAACTAGGCATAAACAGCTTCTCTTTTATTGAAGGGGATGCTATGATGTTTGTGAAACTTAGCCACAAATCCTTTGTGCCATTGTCTTTTGCATTATTCTACTCATTTTCCCCATAAACACGGTACAAGCTTTTGTTGTTTGTACACGCGCCGCATTGTGCCTGATTTGGAATACAAATGTTCACTGTTTTCATTACCACCATAATGGATAAGCTACCTCCCCAAGCTTCATGTTTCCATGAAAATTAGTAACATTTCAGTATCACAAAACCTTCCCGTATTATCCATTATTCGAGTCGGTTGAAAAATTTCGCGTGGGAAAAAAAACTGTGTGTTTCGGGCTTCGCCGCTTCGAGACTCCTTATATGTGACGTCATCGCTTCGAGAAGAGTTTTGGAACGATGACAAGCCTTAACTTAATATATTAACCAATACCGTAAATGCACTCTGAGCAAAACACTTCAGTTTTCTCCATGAAATAATACTACTGTTTTTTTCCGCAACCAAAAACTCGTTATATCAAACTTGTCCATTATAATTGTCATAACAAAGCATACCATGCGATAAAATGCCTACATGTATTTTAGGTTCGACCGATACGTTTTTCTTTGGCAACATATATAGCAATCGTTACAATCGCTATCCAACACTCTGCTTACGCAGGCACACAGACCGCTCAGCGTAGTTGACCTTGTTGTTGCCAGGCAAAGCTTGGGCTGCACGTCGCTGCTGGTCGGGTACCACGTGAGGCAGACGCTCCGCTCCGTCTGTCGGCCAGCCAGATAGGCTCGCGTGGATGGTGCCATACACACTGTTACATGCTCTGAAAGTTTTCCTCGTTTGCCTTGGCCGAGTCCAGCGCTACCGACACTACGTAAGCCCGTCGTCACTGCGCAGCGTGACGTCACTACGAAGGCTGACGTCACTACGTAGCCTGACGTCACCGCATAGCCTGACGTCACTACGAAGACTGACGTCACTGAGTAGCCTGACGTCACTAATTAGCCTGTCGTCACCACATAGCCTGACGTCACCACATAGCCTGACGTCACTAAGTAGCCTGACGTCACTACGAAGGCTGACGCCACTATGAAGGATGACGTCACTACGTATTCTTACGAGGTGGTTAAGTAGGTCGCCACCACTTGACGAGCTCACCTAGTAGCACCTCCGGCGCGCGGTAGTGGCGCGTGGACACCACAGTGCTGTGGTGCTCGTGGTCAAACGTGGCGCTGCCAAAGTCGATCAGTCGTATATGAGAGTGCTTTACCACTCGCAGGTCGCGCCTCTGCAACGACATCGGGTCAGGTCAGGATAGGTCAGTCTCAGCAACATACTGCGGCCAACAGCAGCTTCTCGGATAGCTGCACGGCGTGCAAGTCTGAACACTGGCGGGCGGCAGTTGTTCTGATCGGATCTGTACACATTCCGATCTGACACATTGTTTCGCCTTGAAAAGTGAACTCGGAGAATGCATGTGGCTCAAGACGAGAGGAGGAAGTCACGTATCGCAAAAGACCACACATTTTAGAGCTTACAAGACTCGATGTTGGAAGGTAAGAGCCCTATCTGAGCTATTCTAACCGTGATCGGCCCTGACCGACTCCCCAGTCAGTTGTCAACGTCTGGCTCGCCCTGACTGACTCCTCAGGCAGCTGACGACGTCCGGCGCACACTACAGGCGGCTCGCATGACGCGCCGCCCGCCGCCAGAGGTACCACTGGCACTGGCGGCCCAGCCATCTGACGTCACCGCTTGTTGCCGCCAGCCGGCGTTAACACTGGCGGCCCAGCCATCTGACGTCACCGCTTCTTGTCGCCAGCCGGCGTTAACACTGGCGGCCCAGCCATCTGACGTCGTTAAAAAAATTCGGTCACTATTACCATGCGGCGAATCATCCTTCCGGATGAGCTTCTCCGAACTTTTATGTTTCTAGCCTGTATGATACAAGTTCACCAGCAAAGATAAAAATATACAGGCTTTATAATTAAATCGTGGCATTCCGCGCTTGCTTGCAGTGACCTGCATCTTGGGGTTGTGTGTACTAGCTTAGCGCTATTAGCTTCATTCTTGAACAGCATAGGATATATTTAACCGGCATTAAAATTAATTCGATTTTGCATACTTCAATGCCACCTAATGCCTTCCCCAGACTTCGGCAGCGAGACAGAAGGCACGCCAGATCCGCACATGGCCACCAACCAAGTCACAGCCAGCACGACAGCCACGAACACCATCCTCGTCCGTATCCCTCACAATCCACAACTCACCCATTAGTCATAGCTGGACAAATTGAGGCGAATGTAGCTCTTAACGGGCACCCCATCTCTTATCCCGTCACTCTGACCTTCCGCCATAGGTTCGGTGGCACTAACAAGGAGCGACGAGCCAGGCTGTTGCTGGTGCTACATTCCGTGTCGGCCAGGTGCCGCACGTCTTCTTACCCTTTTGGTGTCATACTGGACATCATAGCTGCTGTCCACGAACAGGATGTTCTCCGGCTTGAGGTCGGTATGTGTCAGCTTATGGGCGTGCATGAAGCTGACGGATTGGCACAGTTGGTAGCCAATGTGGCGCACTTGGTCCATTGGGTACGCCTGGTAGTTGTTGTCTTTCTGCAGAACACGACAAATCAGGTGAGGAGGGAAAGCCTCGCCACGTCCCAGGCCCATGTGACAACAATTTGCTGGCGATTTTCATAAGTATACATCTGTTGGAGCAAATTCGTCCTGCGTCATTCGACGTGACGTCTGACGAGAGTTGAATCTTTAACACGTAAAATCACAGAAAGAAAACATGCAGAAAATGGGAAAATGCATGATTTTTCGCTTACGTCAGCTTGATAGTCTTAGGTCACAATGATTTTCCTCTTCAGAAGTCGTCAAGGCAACATTTGGAGTACATTGGTCCGTGTAACTTGTTCGCTTAAAGGGAATAAACGTTTTCTTAGGTATCACATTTTGAACCGCTGAGTTAAAAATTTCGTAGTCTACAATTATGTGACCTCTGGTTTTCCTTAATTGTCAGGCTTTTTGCATTTTAAACAATCATCAAGGCACTCAACAAATAATGCTGCACATTTCTTGACAATTTCTGTCTCTTAGACAGAAAACGATGGATTTTGCAACACATTTCCAACGTAGTTTTCCATGCGTTGTTCTTGTTCATCAGTTCTCGCAATTTCGTCAACATTCTCAGTAGTTAAATATGCCCCAGGAAACTACCCCAGGGGGCGAAGCTCGCCAGTGCAGTGGTGGGTGCAATTGAACAAGGTGGTCGCACACAGCAGCAGCCGTTATTCTTAGCAGTGTTACCCAGCTATGTTGGTATGCACGAACATACCTAATGTGTAGCTGACAGGAAGACGTCGGAATAGTCATAATTTATCCTCAAATCGATCTATATATCAGACATATCGCACTGGCCCTGATGTTTTTCCTTCAGTGTACGTCAGTGTGAAAACGGCCCTTGTCCGTTTCTGTGCGAACATCCAGAAAGTCAGCGTTGTGTTCCGCCCCATAATGAACAGTGAAGGCTAGACCAGATGTAGGTATTCTTT
Source organism: Imbricaverruca yamaguchii (assembly GCA_034440575.1). NCBI lineage: Eukaryota > Metazoa > Arthropoda > Thecostraca > Neoverrucidae > Imbricaverruca > Imbricaverruca yamaguchii. The sequence goes on from JAOTOL010001232.1 coordinate 127,382, forward strand.
ATTTTAGCTTTGGAGTTGTGATAGCGCCGTCATATACAGCGATACGCTTGAAAATGTCTGTTGGATGGACTAAACGTTCTGTGCTGTAATGCATTGTCGAATAAGCAGAGCACATCGATAATAATTGCGTTTAATTTATCGGTATGATAGCTAAGTATGAGCTTATAATAACAATGCACATCTGTTATCATTCTTGCTCGTATATACGTACGCAACAATGCAGAAAACACCATTGGCGCACTTGCCGATGTTTACGCCTGGAGCTCACCACTTACCATGAAGTCGAAAACGCTGAGGCCGAGCATTTCGAAGGCAATGCAAATATGGCCGTGGTAGTCGAACCAGTCGAGCATCTGCACGCAAAGGCTGCAACAAAGTCGAGCAGGTGCGGCGTCAGCGGCGGCACGCTGCGGCCATTGGCGACATTCCAAACGCCGCGTGCAGAGCAGGCGCGGCGGTCAATCAAAGGTATTGGACACTGGGCAAGGTGGCGTTTCATGAAATTGATTAGGTGGGTGCATCACCTTCGTTTAATACGAACTGAGGATTAATCGGAATGTGATACAACCTTGTTTGCGATGCTCAAGGGTAACATGCGTTCAGCGGAGTTCGGGTGGCGGTCTGAACTTTTCTAAATCACTTTGGGCGAGCACAATCTAGTTTTGGAGTCGCTTGTGCCCTCCAAAAGCATACTCAATTGTATTCGGAACATACCATTATCAACTTAATTTCATGCATCAACAAACAAATAACTAGATGCGTCGGGGACGAAGAAACATAACTTGCGCGCTGATTAGGGTTGTTCTTTGTGTCCGATGCCGGTTGTTCGCAATTGTCGCAGTATCTTGAGTATGGACAGCTGTAGTACTTTCGAGGCGGAATATCAACAATCAGCGTGAATTCGAGGATCCTTCAAAAGCGATCAAGTTCTGTGCGAATATGAATACACTTTGTGTTGCTACAGCCTGAGCGCGGTTATCCCTGAGAACTTAGCGCCCGATGGCGAAGGGTGGGGAACGATAGGCAAATGTGCTGCATGCCCGAGACTGAAGCAGATTTCTGTCAATTTCAATCTGTTCAGATCGGACCACATTTAATGGAGGAAATTGCTAGCTGTCCATAAATAGATGGATTAAGAAAAAATTGGAACTCTGATGATGATTACAGTCAGGGTCGCACACAAAAAAGTCATCAAGGAGATAAATACCACTGTTCTTTACCTACCCCACATGGGAAAAATCTCAGTCTTTTACTGTTTGGGTGGGCAGCGGCCCAATTATGTGCTTCAAGGGACTCGACTCCCATCCCTTCAATATAACCCAATTATAGCATGCCCTCAATGGTTTTATTTAGGTTACCAGGCTCAACGCCGTTTAGCCTGGCACGTTCTTCAAGTTCATTAAATTTTCAATTATGTGCATGCCTCCTTTATCGAATTTCATGCGTCAGCCTGTGTGTGTCACAGTTTTGGACACCTTATTTTGTGCGTATTTATTATGCAATTTGAGTAATCTATAGTGTGCTGCATTAAAGAACCTTGGGTCCTGTCATAATGCATTCGACTTTACGGTCACGCCTACCTCTTACTTCAGTTGATCGCGAATAAACTCGACGATTTTCAATTAAATAAAGGGGTAGGTCCATTTCCATGCATGCAAACCTTGGCAAATGTACCCAGCCAGTTGGGAGAGTGGTGGGCAAATAGGGCTGGAGAGGGAAAAACAACAAATAAAACATAAAAGCCTACCAACTCATTTCGACAACTTAACTTCTAAGTATGCCTAAAACAATATTAACATCAGTACAATATATTTACAACTTGGCAAATATGCCGAAAAGGCCAACATTTTATATTTGCGTGGCTCGTCGCGGCTCGCACGACCCCATGGATCCGCTAGTGTATGCAGGTAGGCTATAGCTCACACTCCATTGGACAAGTGACTTGGCAGAAGCCAGAGCCAGATCAGCCGACATAACAGCGGACGTTAGTTCACCTCAACGGCACACCTGCAACATCTCCCAGGGATCGATGTCCTGCGCAAACAGGTAAACAGCACTGACATACTTCGAAATTTCCCCACGAATCACATGGTGATATTCAAATGACGACTCATGTGTTATCAAGCATTACACCCACTTCTTTCCGTGTGGGTCCTCGTCGTTGAGCTTCTCGAGGACGTTGATCTCCAGCTTGGCCGCCTCTCGGTACTTCTCAACGTTCTTGATTATCTTGAGCGCCATCATTCCGTGCCTGCGGCAGTGGCGGCAATGGCGATTTAGGTGGGGAGGGGAGGGGGAGGGACATGCAGCACGGCGGTACCCCATCGGAATGTCGACGGCGCCGCGCCAGCAGAAGCGAGACTCGTGTTCACTTGGGCTGTGCACGTGTCTCGCCATGCCAGGCCGGTCAGTATTAACGGTCGTCCGTTGCATGACCGTCAGCATATGGGTGTGGCTGGGTGCCAGCGTGTGATACTATGTGGCGCCGCCGCTCCGCCGTTCACATGTACTAGCGACCAATCCGGTGGACATTATGTATAAAACACATTACAAAAAGTATTCGATTTAATTTGAGGTGGTTTATAATGCGCTTCTAACACATACTAATGTACTGTGTGTATATATATATATATATATATATATATATATATATGTTGTTAATATGGCCTGTTAATATGGTTTTTGGATGCCGCGCGGACATCAATGGATTATAAACATAGATGCTTCGAAAGATATGTACTTGGGCTTGTCTGACATTGGACATCGATGATCCCAGGCTTGAATCTCCATCATGCACGGTGTATGGACAATCTTGTTTCGTTGAAGGCTTAACGATATAAACTGAAGTACAGGCCTTTCAAATATACATTTTTATAATCCAGTGAAGTCCGAGAATCGTTCCAAAACGAAATATTTGCCTGGATATAACGACTTTTAAGGACTGCATGTGTCTGTCAATATTTTCGCATTGAGATGAGACCGAACTGGTGCTAAGCTAAGTCAAAGTCGGAATGATCGTGGTGAAGAGCGAGCTTGATGTAGATGGCAGACATCAGGAGATGAATGATCATGATGACTCACATTTCAGTGAGACAGTGGACTCTAGTGATGACGCAGAGGAAGTGGACACTGGTTATGACTCGGATAACGTGGAGTGCTGACGCGGGCAGGGCACTGGGAATTTCAGTCTCATGACATTCCCGCGTCCCGTGCACAACACTACGATACCAGTCGGTAACGTGGCCACTCAGCGTCCCGTGCACAACACTACCATACCAGTCGGTAACGTGGCCACTCAGCGTCCCGTGCACAACACTACCATACCAGTTGGTAACGTGGCTACTCAGCGTCCCGTGCACAACACTACCATACCAGTTGGTAACGTGGCCACTCAGCGTCCCTTGCACAACACTACCATACCAGTCGGTAACGTGGCCACTCAGCGTCCCGTGCACAACACTACCATACCAGTTGGTAACGTGGCTACTCAGCGTCCCGTGCACAACACTACCATACCAGTTGGTAACGTGGCTACTCAGCGTCCCGTGCACAACACTACCATACCAGTTGGTAACGTGGCTACTCAGCGTCCCGTGCACAACACTACCAGTCGGCGACGAGCGACTTACTTGTCAAGATCCTTGACTTTCACAACCTTGCCGAACGTGCCTTCGCCGAGCGTGGATATGATGCGATCTGGAAATGAGGACACTGTCAGTTATGCATAATGGGCAGAACAGATAGCCAGCAGTAGTGGTTAATGGAGAGCCAGCGGCAGTGGCTAATGGATAGCCAGCAGAAGTGACTAATAGATGGCCAGGAGAAGTGGTTAATGAATAACCAGCAGAAGTGGTTAGTGGATAACCAGCATTAGTGGCTAATGGAAAGCCAGCAGTAGCGGGTAATGTTCAGCTACAGTCCGAAAACTCCTCGAGTATATTCGTCAAGTTTTTTGCAGCGGTCGTCGCATGGCATGCTACCCTATCCAGGAATGGCTGGAAAGGGCCTCTTATTGACCCCTTCGTCCTTCCCCACCTGCGTCACTGAAAATCAACAATGAATTGAAAAATATCAACGACAATGCTTTTTGTACTGGTTCTACTCATCCCCAAACACTCTCACCGACAATGTCACTTCTCGTACGACGGTCCAGGTCACACAAAATCAGAAAAAGACTGAATATTCCTTCCAGAAATCTTAATGTATGTGGAACACGCATGACTGATAAGGAAGCTTTCAAACTGGCATACAAAAATGATCCGATTCTTATGCAGTACAAGAAGGCTCTTCAAATATTTCTTATAATTTCAGCTCATGGATGGATCTAGAGCACTTCACTTATGGGATACAAATAATTACTACGTATGATTGTTGCGAAGTATGCAATCTGATTTCGGAGAGCAATGGGTATTTACGTACGTTATACACTGTAATGAAGTGCACTTCTGACATGCACTGGTAATAAAGCATGCCGCATAACTATGGCTACACCTACGTATGCGGATTTATGAGACTCTCAGGGCGGAAACCTCTGTTGGTCGGCCGGCGAGCGGGCCATCTTTGAGTCGACACGACCGGATTTACGTCATCCGTCGCTCCGGCTGTAGCGGAGGCATCCCAAAACAGTCTTCATCTGTTTTTTTTTACGTCCGTGAATTTGTTTTCTAAATGCCATTTCGAAAATGTAACGTACTGGTCAAATGCGAGGGTCCGTTTCGCTGCAACGCTCAAAATTCATGGAATTGATGACAAAGCACCCCTTAACCCGTCCCGTCTCCGGGAGGTCTTCAACCACCCCCCTCAGGCCTCAGGTTTTTGACGGATAGTGGTCGAATGGCGCGCGGCAGCGCGCCCAAATTTGGCATACTTTTTCCCACGTCAATTTGGCATCCTGTTTCAAACTTTTGAAGTCAGGTGATCTTGGGTCAACGAGTTAGTCAAGGTCAAGTGAGGTCACCTCCAAAAAAGTTCAACCAGTCGTCCCACTTTAACGGATACAGATATTTTAATGAAACTTTCAGTGTTTGCTTATCTCTAGAGATATAACAAAACGAACGAGTGAATTTTTCTTCTTTTTTTCGCTTTTGACTACATATAAATTTTGCATATTTGCCAATTGCAGTTCAAATAGAAGATTCTGGCTAAAAAAAGCATTTTTTTATTAGGGCAAGTTGACTTCCAACAACGTTTCTCGGTCTGCTCTACCAACTGGAAAAGGAAAATTAAAGAAAATCTGAACTCAAAATTGTGAAATTTCAAAAATATATAATTTTTATTTTTGGGGGCCAAAAAATGTTATGGCCCTGATCGATTTCACTGTCCTTTTCTCATTCCAAGTAAATTTTGTTTTTCGTATATCGCCCAAAATTAACTCTCCAGAGCCAAAAACATAATGTAAGTCGTGAAAAGTCGTGGAAATCTATCCCTCTGGTGACGTCACTTTTGGGGAAATATTGTTTTGGAGGGTGAACCCGGACCCTACACGTCGAACACTTTCCGATGACACCTCTTTCGTTTTCGTGCGATGCTCAGTTTGGATTTTAGAAGGGGGTTACTCCGCTCCCCCCGAGACGGGGTGTGAGGATCTGACCGGAGAGACGACACGGGTTAAAATCCAAAATCAGTTTGGAACGGCGTACATCGACAACATAACTATGTACCCAGATAACCTTGATGGACTCTTTGCTCATCTCGAGGAAGTATGTCCTCGACTGCAGAAAGCAAAGCTAAAATTTACACTGTCCACATGCGACTTTCTGAAAATACAAGGTCAGTATCTGGGACACATCGTTTCGGCTGATGGCATTGAACCAAATTCTTTTTAAAAAAATCGGATCGGTTCAAAACATGGATGAGCAAAAAAGAACATCGTATCATTTATCGGTACGAGCTCTCTGGACTGCCCACACGCCTATTATGCTATACCACACACCATTTACGTCGGGCTTCATGAAGTTGCTCCGATAGAAGTTGCGCTACTCGTTCGTCCTCGCCATAATTATGGACGGGATCTGTTTTAATCATAATTTAATTTAAAGAGTTTTATACACAACCAGTCCCCAAATTAAGGGGGGGGGCTGCACACCATTCTGCCCATTGAAAGCTCGCACGTTTATTCGTAAGTTGTACGAGTTGGAGGCGATATGGCTAAAATCAGGGATGAAACGTTGGTGGACTGGCAACGTCAGACTGGTGCATGGTCAGAAACTATGCTTCGCTGAACCAAACACGGCCTGGGGGCCACCGAAAGATGACGTAGAACCTATGAACCAAACACTTGGTAAAAAAGAAAATCTACGGACCCTCACCATAACGTGTACAACCGTCCAGTAAGGTTAAACGGAACTACGCGTGTTCCCCATGCTTGCCCTTCAGCTTAGACAACGACGTCTATTTTATGGATGTTATTTCCCCGCCGAAGAAGAATGATGACGAAACTGCCAAGGTAATCATGGATAATTTCATGCCTGATTCTGTGAAACCACCACCAGCTGAGCTTAACCTGTCGGAAAATGCATCTCACTCGCTTGACGGCAGGGGCAGAGCCCCCACCGGGGTCCAGTGAAAACAAAAAGGATATCCATCCATCGCAACTGGCTGAACGAAACAAGCGGCCACGGCTGTGGAATGATTCAGAGGATAGTGGCTTCCATCATAATTGGCTGAACGATGCAAATGACCGCCGCAGTCCAGTCGTTCGAAGGATGATAATCCACTGTCGCAATTGGCAAGACGTTTAAAGCCCCAGTCTAGTGTCTCGGAAAACTACATTCCCTTGTTACAATTGGCAACACGCTTGAAATATTTGGCTGATATGTCAGTCAGACCTGACCTGACTGATAAGCGGCCGGTACACACGTGACTCATCCGACGCTGGTCGTCCCCCGGACAAAGCTTGACCCCATGAGGATTCATCATCCATAGAGTACGACGCCGACGTAGAAGGTGTTGAAGTCAAACAAAAGGACATTAGCTAACATTGGTTGCTTTTGCGGAGAAACAAAATCAGGCAAAATGACGATTGGACTGAAATAATGATAAAATGCAAAAGGATGGCCTGGCGAAGCAAACCTGGCGAAGCAAAACGCTGCCATGATGGCACTTATGGAGACACAAAACGGGGAAGTGAGGATACAAGCGATCGCACAGATGGAGATGTTTAAAGCGGAGTTTATGAATTCATGAATTCGTGTGAATCTAGTTAACATGTGTGACACACATGCTAACCAGCTTAGCTCACCAAGTATTTTTACAACCAAATGCTGTACTGTGTCGCCATTCAAACTGTGAAGATGCTTGTACAGGTTTCCGTCGAGGAGAAAGGCAGAGAGTGGTGTTTCTCAAGATGTTATGCTATGCTTTAAGTTTAAGTTAGGTGACGTGAGGGATGTGAGGGAAGGATATGGAAGGTGATGGACATTTGGTCGGCATCGGGTTCGGGCCAAATGATGATGGATACGACGGTGACTGTGTTTGGTGTAGGTTGACAACGGACTGCGGAAGTACATTTTACCAGTGGCACCCACGGAGTGCGGCGTGGCGCGGCACACATGTCACCAGATGGAAATCTGGACAAATCCCCACTGGTTTAACATAGGGTTCGAATGGCTTCAACAGAAAATGTGCGTAGTATGTCTTGACTCACATGGGGTCTACTGAGCCGTGGACGGCGCAACAGCACCCATTGCAAGCACTGTGCACCCATTGATGTTGGTTTCGCTGCGGCTGGCCCTGCATGTGGAAAGCCAGGGACGAGGAGTCTCCTGAGTGAGGAGAGATCGAGTTGAAGCCAAATCGACCAGCTCACATCGACTTAACTTAGGAAACGGCATTTCTAATGTATGTCCTTAATTAAAATCGGTGTGCCGGACGGTGAATGTGCCCAACATACCTCGGCAACTACTGAACGAATCAACTCGAAACAAATACCGGCTCTGCTTTTCACCCAATTCATGTCCCTATTACAGACCAGTCTCCGCTCAAAAATGTCCCGCATGTGTTGCCCCGACCAGTGTTCCTACAATGTTTGGTCCACTCCCCGCACTGTCTTGAATCCTGGCGCGCCAGCGGACAGCTGAGAAACAAATGTGCCTGAGCTCCGTCAGTTTATTTGTGGAGAACCAGACCAGCAAAACCAGTTCTGCTTCTCGCACCATTGGCGTCCCTATAACAATTTTCCATTTTCTAGTAATCGATGACCTGCGATTCGTATTGTATGGCCACAGGCGTCACCAGAGTTTTCACCAGGGGTACTCGAGGCCCCAGAGTGCACGGCGGTACACCGGGTGGTGCGGCGCACGTAGTGGCGGCAGTGGCGGCTAATATAGTTCGAAGCTGATGAAGATAATCATCGAGGCTTGACCTCTTGGCTTGATCTCGGAACCGTGTAAGGGACAGGGGTATGGGTATGCATACGACAGGGTCAGAAATGGATGCTTCAGTTGTTAAGTCATGCGCCCCATGGTAACAAGTTTGGTTGCCTAAATTGCTCCGCTGCATAAATTACTTGCAACGGTTAGCGACAAAAGTGAAGAATCCCTCGTCACCCAGTGCTCGTACAATGGTTGGTGCATCTCCCATGTGTCTTGAATCCTAGCCAGCGCACAACTGGGAACAAAAATGATCAGTACTATGTTTGCACTACTATGGGAATAATCGGTGCCATGTTTGCACAAATATGTTGTCTTTACGCACTTGAAAACACTCAAAAGACCGTCGGAACATCTGGAGCAACGTCTGAAATATGACGACGCTGAACTAAAATGATATCGTGCGTGTCCTCAGGTCCTGCAGCTTCAAGTGGCTTTACTTTTACAAGTGATTCTCCACAGCTTCTGCGATTATTGTTCAATTTCATAGCGTATCGTTAATTCTAGGGTAACATTCATTGCTTTCACATGCGTTTGCGTTCCCGTTGGTAGAAATGCACGATGCTTGCTTGCTTAAAGAGGCCATCACACTGCGTCACATTGTAAAAATTGTCAAAATGTCATATTATGGCAATGATCAATAAATATTTCACATCTGCCTACAATGGCACTATACTACACCAAAAAGTAGTGTAAAAAAATAATGTGATAACGTTCCTTGCCGAATAGTCCCCACCTAATTTCATTTCAGCCAGTCTTTTAGATGCCCTATACACACAGCCTGCCGTTGGTGCCGTCCACCACATCTCGAACATGGCCTAACACCCTCCTGTCACAGATTTGGATGAAAATTGGTATACAGGGTTATCTGAGGCCCTGAAACAATTTTTGAGCTGTTTAGCTCAATCGGAGCAGCGGTTCACGAGTTATTTCCTGCGGCGTTTTTCTGAGTTCGCACTGAAGGTCAAATTTTCAGAGCCATATATTAGTGTGATGTAGAGATAGATTATGAAAATTATATCTCGTTGGAATCGCAATGAGCTCATCTTCCGATTCCTGCAGTCAGTTTTTTATTTGTCCAAGTTTGGAAATTATGACCCCGTGACCTCGGATAACGTGACGTGTGGTGACCCTAGTACAACGATATTGAAATAATTGTTTCCGTAGAACGAAAGCCTCATCATTTATCTTTCTTATGAAAAATAAAAACCATGTATATGAAGCGACTAATACCAATTTCTGTCACAAATATTGCCTGACTTATGCGAAAAAATGCTGTTAGGCATTTTTTTACGCAGGCATTTTAGGCAAAATGCTGTTCAGTAAGCTTTGTTTTCAGGTTCTTCGAAAGGGTGCAACATCGTAGTGTGCAACGGATGTGTTTGGCAAATATTGCTATGCCTCTTAATCTTATTTCCAACACTAAACTCAAATTTAGACCAGGCTTAGATACGATGAAATGTCAGATGTGCAAACATTACCTGATGCCCGCCGGTAAGTACACACGGGCTTCAGAGGACAGTTGACGTTCCGCAGTCGACATCCACACAGACTCCAGTTGGTATGACACGGGATAACGTTATCTGTGAACTTTGATCCCAGTTTACGCTGCCTTGTCGTTTATCCTCGCTGTCAAGGGGATGGGGAGGGGTCTAGTTACGCTGCGTAAACCGACCGGGCTGACTCGAGGGGAGCGATAAGATAAGTGATCCCCTCATGAAACCGTGAGCGTGGAATCGGAATAGTAAGCTCCTCAATCTACGCGAGACACGAGGTGACGAGGTCTGGTCCTTAACACAGTGAAACGGCGGTCGCTTATTCTGGTATTTCGCAAAGCCGGTGGTAATTGGTACGGCGGTGCTATTCGGATCCAATATAAGTGCCATAAATCTCATATAACTAAAGGTGCGAGGCCACCATCTGAGCAACTGGTCGAACTGGTGAATGACAGTCGAATTCAGAAGGACGTTTTCCTGTGCACGAACTGCATTGGACGGTTGGTTAAAGATCCTACAATTATCCCAATGCAAGAGGTATCGCCGGTTGAATTATGTGGCTCCAGCAGCCAAACGTCCAGCAGAAATACGCAAGTCCTGTGTCTGGCGAGAACTATGCACCCTCGGATGAAACCGACCATGGAGCAAGTCATCTTGATGCCAACGTGACCTTACCCATACTAGACGTATCGCCGTTAAGAACAAGTGGCTTCTTACACACAAACACAAACACAAACACACACACACACGCACGCGCGCACACGCACACGCACACGCACACGCACACGCACACACACACACACACACACACACACACACACACACACACACACACACACACACACACACACACACACACACACACACACACACACACACACACACATACAGATATATATATATATATAGCGAATTACCTGCTTGTTGTGTGCATTGATTAATAATTGGTGTTCAGATGCTCGAGTCAAGATACATCAACCTCTATACATCTTTGGTATAGAGTGGTATATGCATGATGTGAAGTATGTCAGCTCTGTCAAATTCTTTTTTTGTCAGCTCCCAAGAAGTAAAATAAGCGGCGTCTTGTCTCCGACAGCGATTCTCGAGAGCAGTTACGGTGAAAGGTACCCAGCGATTCCACAGATTCTCGCCCTTAGACCTCACGTCCATCGCGGTGCACGAACTCTCCAGTGACGCGGGACGTGTCATGAGGGTGAGCAAAAAGTGAAGAGCTATGAGAGAACGCTATCTCTCTGGATAGTGCATGTGCAATGGTGCATATGCATGCACTATGCAATGAATAATAAAATGGCTCATTTACCAACATACGTGTATGCGTGTGTGAGCAGAAAAAAAGTTTTTGAACTACAGGCGTAATTGGGCGTCTCATGTCTCAATATGTTTGTGAAATATAGTTCTGCTCAGTGAATTATGCAAGGAATGAACATATTTGTGTTTGATTTAATTACGTAGCCAATCTGATGACTTGCAAAAACGGCGTATCCTCGTTGTTTCGCCACACTATTAATCCAGAATACGGCGTGAAAATTTGATGTCTCTTGCGTTTATGCCGCGAATTTCCGGTCATAGTGTTCATGTCTAGCTTTCTGAAGCGGACACAGACTTAGGAAAATGGAAGGAAAAATTGCTGTTGGCTATATCAGCCATGCTTACTCGAAATATGTCTGCGCTGGATATGAGAAGCAAGTGACCAAGCAACATATGCAAAATGTCTTGGTACCATACTTGGTATTGTACGCTTCAGACGCACCGGCGAGACAAAACTTACTGAATAGCCAGCCAATTTGGGAGTCTTATTCGCATAGGTCACCCAATATTTGTTGCAGAAACTGGTATCAGGCTTCTAATATACATGATTTCTTTTTTCGTAAAGATAAATGATAGGGCTTTCGTTTTATATTAATAATCACATCAATCAATCATATCAAAGAGGGCGTTAATTTTGAAAACTCGTGTTTCAGATACGGTGGACGACACCCGCTGTGTCAAGCTATTCGATCTATCCCCAATTTATCATCAGGGCTAAGGTCTTTTAACTTTTGTAGCGTTTGTCTATCTGATTCGAAGAATTGTTTTTACTTCCCTTGTCAGCCAAGAAGGGCGTCTATCCTTGTTGATTACATGTTATATATTGCAGTTAACTATCCCGAACCGAAACCTACTTGAAATGAAGTGAATTGAACTTAAATTACCTTTAGGCGGCAGACAATTCAGGACTTCAACATTTGATATACATGTAAACCTGGTCCGTAATTAAAAGTCCATTTTCCACTAAATTGCGCCCAGGAAGGTTCTGATCGGATCGCGTTTTCCTATGATTATGATTTTGAGATTATGAGCAAAATTTTGGATCACTGTCCTCTTCCTCTTACCGGGATAGCAAACATATTAGGAAAACGCATAGAGTTACGATAAATCTTCTAAGGTTTATTAAGGTCAAGGTTACTATCCTTACATCATGTGCACAAGTTATCGCTTGTAAGTACAAAATATAATGCTTAATGTCCCTTGTAAGTTCCCGCACCAGTAGAAACCAACAAAAGTTATCAATACAAACAAGTAACTCACATATTTAGCTCTAGTTTTGTCCTCGAAAGCCGTGAAATGGAAGCTTCCCAACCATACCATCCTGCCATACACTCTCGGACTTCTTTCTTTCTGCATCTGTCGGCTTCCTCACCATAATCTGGTGGCCTGTAGTGTGTCACAATAATTAATTTTGTTTCATTCCTCAACGTAAGATTCAAACATAAATATTTCACTGACTCTCCACAAGCAACATTACCAAGAGTATGCTATTTCATAGCTTAGCACATAAACAAGAGTATTTCACCTCCCATCCTTCACATGCTTTGACGAGAATGCATGCATCAAGCCAATTAAAATTCCTGCAAATCAACCCAAAAGATTCATTCATTAAGATTCTATTTTCTGAAGTCATTCGTGACATTTCATCATTATTCAGTTTGCGTACTCTTTTATCAGCAGACGATGTCAAAAGCTTCCGCTACATTATATCCTCAGCTGACGGAGTGCGCTTGCAGGGATACCTCATTTGCTGGCATGCGTGGCCCGTTAGATGGGTTTGGAACTAAATTCGGCAAAATCAGAATCGTTCACGATGACTCAGGCTTTCACCAGTCCAAATGATGTAATACCGCTTAATGTGGGAATGCAGTTTACATTAACCCGCCCAGTCTCTCCGGTCAGATCCTCACACCCCGTCTCTGGGGGGGAATAGTAACTCTCCTCTAAAATCCAAACTAAGAGTCGCAGCACGAAAACGAAAGATGTGTCATCGGAAAGCGCTCGACGAATAGGGTCCGGATCCACCCTCGAAAACAATCTTCCCCCCAAAGGTGACGTCACTAGGGGGCTAGATTTTCACGATTTTTCACGACTTACATTATGTTTTTAGCTCTCGGGATTCCATTTTTGGGGATATTTTATTAAAAATATCTTGAATAAGAAAAGGACAGGGAAATCGACCGGGGCCAAAACATTTCCCCCCCATTTTTTTTTTATCATTTGGAAATTTCAAAATTTTGAGTATTCAAGTTTTCGTTATTTTTCCTTTTCTAATGGGTAGAGCAGACCGGGAAACGTTGTTGTGAGTCAATTTGCTCTCATAAAAATGCCTACTTTAGCCAGAATATCCGATTTGAACTCTAATAAGGAAATACGCAAAATTATTAAGTAGTCAAAAACGGAAAAAATGAGCAATTCCTCTTGCACGTTTTATTGCATCACTAAAGATAAGCAAACGCTGAAAGTTTCATTGAAATATCTGTATGCGTTAAGGCGTGACGAGTGGTTGAACTTTTTTTGGAGGTGACCTCACTTGACCTTGACTAACTCGTTGACCCTAGATAACCTGAATTCAAAATCTTGAAAAAGCATGCCAAATTGATGTGGGAAAAGGTATGCCAAATTTTGGCGCGCTGCCACGCGCAGTTCATTCACTATACGCCAAAAACCTGAAGGGGGGCGATTGAAAACCCCCCGAGACGGCGCTGGTTAAGAGACATGTAGGGGAAAGTGAGGTTAGTTGAGCATACAGGCAAGTTGATCCATCCCAATTATCTCACCTCCTATATGGTGTCATGAGAACTGATAAGCCAGTTACCAACATTTCGAAGAAAGTTTCATTTTTTGTTGGATGGAGGGCGGAGAGCGCTAGTTATTTAGTGAACACTGAACAGAAATGTGCTTTTTAAGGTCTGAAGTAAGTTTTCCTTGACTTGGAAATGTGTTTATTTTCCTTAATTGGCAACTGGTAGGAGGCTTCGGATCACAGCACACAATTATAGGAGTGTGGTTTCTCTTGATGTCCACCAAAGCCACATCTGGGTGGGATGGTCAGGAGATGGACAGCCATACATTATGTGAAGTGAGGTGGGTATGTGGCTAGTTGAGCAATCGACACCGGGGAAAGATGAGCCGTGGCTGAGCAGTGGCCTATTAATGTGCTAAGCGCTGCTGATGTTTTTCTCATGAAACATGACATAAATTGACATAAAATTGTTGTTCAGCCTATTGCCGTTGGTCAGATTGTTCTAGGATGAGCTGTGATGTGACAATACCAGAGTAAAGGGCGGATAAATTCTAGGTCAAAATACATTACATAGTATTTTCTAATAGTATTCATGTTTTCCCGCCAGAACATGTGAAATGACGAAAAGTGACGACAAAATGCTTGCAACACTAAAAGTAACACTCACAAGTAGACGCCACAGCATTTGTTTACATATATAAGGTTCCTGGTCGACTTACCCCACCCCTAGGATCAACTTTCCACACGCCCGGGGTACGTTGAGACAAAGGTGATACGTCAGAACAACTCAAAATATCACTGATTTACAATTGTTTGGAAAAAAATGTTTGCGTGACTCATGTATGCCCAAAAGATCACTCTTTCAGAAGGTGTGCACAACAAATAAATCTGTCTCACCACATGTGCTCAAAGCCTACTCAAGTAAAAATTGGCTCAACTTACCCCAACTTCCCCTTCTACGCTATGTTGGACTTTACTTATTTTCTTCATTTTACATATCAGATTTGTATCAATTTTTTTATCTTAGCGTACATTACCCATCTACATATCTTTAGTGATGTGCTTAAACCTTGACTTCAATTGTTAGGGGAGTAAGCCTCTGTTTGTGATCTGCGTAAATAAACACAAACATAAACATTATTGAATCACTTAGCTATGGATAACAAATCTAGTTTGTCAGACAGCACATCAGTATAGCCATGAAGTTCCCCAGTTGTTTATAACACTTTTGACATTTGCATAAAACACCATAAGCCATACGTCTCCTTTCAAGCAATATACGACTTTATTTCCATCGCTCCGCACACACCATGCGCTGCCTGGTTTCCTTGTCATGGACGACTGTGCAGTATCTCATGCTACGTACCATCTCCTATTATCCACTACTTAGTAGCTTCACTCCCTTCTTGCTTAGATGAAGCCCATCTAAAGCAAGGGTATCTAATCACCCCAAAAGTCACTCCAACATCCATAAACCATAATCTTGCTTTCCACCCATAACTTACCTAGTCCAATAATATTTTATCCGCCCCTGGTGTACCAATAATTACACATTATACTCTGTGAAGGATTGATATCAACACGCCTTTTCTACTTGTAACTAATCTGCCTATCAGAGCTCTATACGCTCTGTAGGCTGTGTAGGCTTCCCTGTTATCCAGATGCTATCATGTCAATTGGAACTGCCTTTTGGTTCAGAGTCAAGACACGGAACTTCAAGTTTCACATGCTTCATATGAGGTGTGCGTAAGGATTGTGGCCGACCAAGTTTTGTCCAAGAACAAAGTAACCTGCGATCTGGTCAATTTCTGCCTGTAATTTGGCTAAAAACATCGGTTTTCCTCAGATAAGTACCTCAAAAGTCATCATTCGAGTTTTACATCTAACTTTAGCACAACTTGAAATACAGCTCTGAAATTCAGCTTAGACTTCACATCGTGGTAATCATGACTAGGTTATGTTACTTGAAATTACTTATGTGCTGTGTCTTTGTATTCTGACATTTTACTATGAGCTGACTGAGTTTGTTAATCGCAACAATAACGGGAAAATCCCCCACGTACAGGCAAAATACGTCCTTAGCATGTATTTCCGGTCAGCTCATCACACACACACACACACACACCGTCACAGTGGGGGTTGATACAAACCCTCACTCTAATCTCTATACCAGGCGTCGCACGAAAACGGCAGAGGTGTTATCGGAAAGCGCTCGACGAGAAGGGCCAGAACCAATCCCCAAAATTACTTCTCCCACCCAAAAGTGACGCCACAAGGGGGTCTATGTGTTCACGACTGACTTCACGTCTTTGGATCTGGAGAGTTTATTTTGGGGAGATTTTGAGGAAGAAAAATTTGGAATCAGAAAAGAAAGGCGACCATGGCCCTAATATTTCTGCCCGCGAATTTTTTTTTCTCCTCAAAATTCAAATTTTAGAGCTTTCAATTTTCTCTAATTTATATATTCTTTATGGATAGAGCAAAACGTAAGACGTTGTTTGAAGTCGACTTCCTCTCGCAAAAAATGCTTCTTTTAGCCAGAGTCATCGATTTTAGCCCCAGTGGGCAAATATGCAACACTAATTTATCATCAACAACTAAAAAATTATCTGGTGCGTTTTGTTTCATCCATAAAAACAGCAAACACTGAAAGTTCCATTTAAATATCTTTATCCGCTAAAGCGTGACGACTGGTTGAACGTTTCTGGAGGTGACCTCATTTGACCTTGACTAATACGTTGACCCTAGATGACCTGACCTGAAAACTTTTACACAACATGCCAAATTAATGTAGGAAAAGGTATGCTAAATTTCTGTGTGCTACCACGCGCCGTTCTTTCAATATCCGCGGACAACCTGGTGGGGGAGAGGGACATATCAACCCCAAGGGTTAACGCACCACTGTACTATCACATAAGTGTGACAACGAATCAGGTGAACAAGAAAAACTACTGCGAACAATATTCATGAAACCACGGTATACGTGTTTAGAATGGCTTAAAACAGCGAAAAAAACATGAATTTCAAACAAATTAAGGTGCAATGTCAAACATATGTGAAAACGAAGTTTCGTAAAAAGAGTGAGAAAAACGGCAAACATCACCCAGGCAGCATACAGCTGGCAGCGTGTTTAGTGTATATATATGTATATATATATATGTATATGATTCCTAAAACCCAGTTGAAAATCTTGCACGTATATATCCTAATGACCAGGAAAAACGTCACCTAGTCTTCAAGAAGCTTTTAATCGGGATTTCAGTCTTTGTGTCTGCCATCTCTAATCAGAAATAGATTAGACCAGCCGCTTCTCGAAGCCAGTACTGGTACCTGTGCAAAAACAGTACAGGGCAATAATACAAACAGGTGTAGAAGCAAGAAACAAAGGGCGCTGGGGGTTGGCCGTGATGGTAGAATCATGCGACCGCTGGCAGTTTGGCTCTAAATGGCCAAACCTGGTCGACGCGACCTACAACTCAAATGTCCAACCGATCGCTGGCAGTGGACGCCAAGTTCGTCGACTCGGTTCACTTCCAACGTTCGCATGGCCGCTCAAATGGCGTCCGTAATAACATATTAAAGACCAACTTGAAGGCCACGAAGTTGGATGCATGTGAACACCCGAAAGGCAGGTCAAATCAACCAGAGTATTACTCTCGCAATATGTCGATGAACCGAAGCAATCCGCTAGATAATACCATCACCTGAGTAGTTGGGTGTTGTTAGTAGTGGATGCTTTCTATAACAAGTCCCGTATTGGTGGTGGATATATTGGAAATCAATCTTAATAGCATCCATATTTCAAGCATGTAACAATATACTGCGCCGACCGGCTGCCAATGGAAGCCAGATCTATTGCGACCTCTGCTATCCAGTGCACTTACATCGACTTTGTAGCACGTCACCATTCTTGTAGATCAAATGACCATCTTCGTCATCTTCTACCGAAGGCTCATGAGAGTTCTGCGAATGACACAAGGCAGAGCTAGGTGGCGTGGTGATGCCCATGAGCACAGCATGCACAAAGCACACACGTGAGCGCGTTACCAATCAACACGGATGTCCGCGGGTACGGGAACACAAAGCACACTTGTGAACAATTTGGAGAGCAACACGGATGTCCATGGACACAGCAAGCACACAGCACAAAGTCAATACATTTACATAAGCTGTGCGTCGTTTGTCTCCACTATGAAGTTACTTTGTACGCTGCCCGATGTTGCCTAATGCTGTACACCATTGCTCGGATAAATTCGCTAAGGTCGCCAACGTCTTTTGTTTGCACAAGACGTCACTGGGCTTGACCGTATTATACGCAGGATAATGATTACCGTTCTCCATTGGCTGTACCATACGCATGGGAAGGGCTACCGTTCTCCATTCTACATTGCTACACACAGTGTTAGGGTTACCTTCTCCATCTGCCGGACAATACGCAGGGTAATGACTAGCGTTCTCCATCGGCTATGCTACACACAATGTCATGGCTACTATTCTCCATTGACCATACTATGTCAAGGGTAATGGCTACCGTTCTCCATTGGCCGTACTAGATACAGTGCCATGGTTGTCGTTCTCCATTGGTCATACCACACAGTGCCATGGTTGCCGTTCTCCATTGGCTGCACTATACGCAGGGTCACGGCTGCCGTTCTCCATTGGCTGCACAATACGCGGGGTAATAGATACCGTTCTCGCAGTAATTGCCGCCCGCGGGGGCCGTGCGATGCAGCAACATTAGTGAATGCCATGCGTGGTGTGTGGCAGAGGCCTGGTCGTGATTGGCATGTCACCGTGTCGAACCGACTGTCACCAGCGGCCGGTTCTGTGTAGCCAGGCATGCTAACACAGAGCGTGTTGGTCCGGACAGGCAACGGGCACTCAGGTAGACGGCGGGCACTCAGCTGGGCACTCAGGCGGGCACTCACCAGTCGTCTGGTGGCGTGCAGTACCGAGCGTTGGTTAGTCAAGAGGCCGGGTGGTACGTCCTGCGCCGGTGGCGGGCACTCACCAGTCGTCTGGTGGCGTGCAGTATCGAGCGTTGGTTAGTCAAGAGGCCGGGTGGTACGTCCTGCGCCGGCTAGTGACGTGCCTACAAATCCTCCTACGCCCTCACACATACAAAATAAACGAGCGCAGGAAGATTCAAATATCCGTGGCACGTCCCAGCAACAAATGCTCACGTGGTAGCTGAGCAAACTGTTAGTCGTGAGCAAACAGGATCTACCCCGACTGATTACGGAACCACAGAGGACTAATTACGGAACCACAGAGGACTGATTACGGAACCAGAGAGAACTGACCACGGAGCGTCTACCTTCAACTCGGGCCGCGCCACCTCGCCTTTCCTACTGGGGTTGGTGGAGCGCGTCTTGGCCTCCTCGCGTATCCTCCTGTAGCGGCGTGCCGATGCCGCGCCAACGAAGACGTCGTCAACGTTGGAGCCGGCTGCACCGGCAGCGCTCAGCTCACCCCGACTGGTCGAGCCGCCCCAATACCGAGACGTCGGCTGAGCTGCATCGACTCGCGAGTAGATGCCGAATGTTGGCTCATAGTCATTGAGGCGCATTCTGCCGCTGAAACTGTCGACAGCCCCCGCCGGCTTAATAATGGCCGAGGCGGATTTTTGCAACGCAAGCATCGGATGCCGAGTGTTGAAGTCGGCTCGGCGCGAACCCAGCTCATCGCTGTTGCCCTCATGCGACCTCAGATTGAATGATCGGATGGAATCGCTGTAGCCCGACAGGGCAGGCCGGCTCCTCACACTGGACGGGTGTTTGTCAAGGCAGCTGGTGGGAATTCCGAGGCTGTTGTCGCTGGTTAAGTGCCTGTCAGGGATGTTGCTCGATGGAACCAGAGTGTCGCTAGATAATACTCTGTCGCCATCAGCATCTGGTACGAAGAGAGGAGGACGAGTGCAGAATACTTTTCTTCTCCGCTGTTCCTTCTCTAATAGCCGCATTTCTTCTTCCATTGTTTGGATTTTCCCTTCCGTAGGAGTTCTGATGTTTGCTTCTATTTCGAGTTTCGCCGGAGGTAGCTGGAGATCAATTTCCTCCTCCACCTGAAATTTGTCTAAAGTAATGCTCATATCAGTCTCATTTGGCTGTGATAACTTCATTTTATTAATTTTATCTTGACAAATTGCTTCAATGGTCTCATCGCTGGGAATCAGGGTAGGAATTTCTTCGTCGTCTTCCGATGACGAGCTACCGTTCTTCGCGTCGAAATCTTGCACCACCGTGTCCGTCTTTTTCATCGTCGGTGTAGCTGCACTTTCCGTAGCGTTCATCTCTTTTTCAATCTGCATATCTGTCACATGTGTTAGCTCGTCCACCCCGATATCACCTTCCTCCTTGACGTCTCCTTCATCCTGCTTCTTCTTATAGATGAATGGACTGTCCATCGGTTCCTTGAGCGATACTTTATCGCCACCTGTTGAAGGCTTGGAGCTGTATCCGACGGAGCCACTCGTCCGCGGCAGAGTTCCAGCATCTTCTGACCGTTGAACGTGAGCAGTGGTGGCGATGGTCTCCGAGCGAGGTGACAGTCTATTTGTTGTACTCGTATCCCATCCCGCTGAGTGTAAGCGCTTGGAACTGCTAATTAGCCATGGCTGATGCGATAACATGGCATCTGCTTCCATTCGAGGGATATGTGACGTTGTGCTACTATTCTCCAGCCCCAGAATGTGTGAAGTTGTAGCACAAGAGTCTAATCCCGGAATGTGTGACATTGTAGCGCTGGTATCCAGTCGCGAGATGTGTGGCGTTGTAACACTAGCATCCGGACGTAGAATATGTGACGTTGTAGCACTAGTTTCCAAATGTGGGATGTATGCCATTGTAGCACTAGTATCCGGACGTGGAATGCGTGGTGTTGTGGCACCGGTATCCAGATGCGGCATGTGTGACGTAGTAATTGTGTCCATATGTGGGATGTGTGACGTAGCACTGGTACGCTGACGATGAAGACTGGGACTGAAGGCTACCAGTCGGCGACGCAGTTGCGGACTGGCCCGCACCGGGCTCGCATTGTCGGTCGACAGGCGGTCATCCATGCTCTCAGGCACAGTCTGAGTCAAGAAGCGGCTCCTTAAGCGTCGGTGCAGTTCCTTCTCCAACTCCTTCGCGCTCACCCTCCAGCTGGAGACCCGGCCGAGCGCTGCCTTAGCCGACTGATGGGGCGGCCGCCCCTCAGGCACCGCCAGACCCAGCGCGGCGTCTGTGTGCGGACCCAGTTCGCCAAGTGCAGTGTGATCTCGACCGGGTCGGCCAGTGCTGCTCGTTGTTGTCGAGACATGGTCGTTCCGGTGCCGGTACGAGTTGCTCCTACTCAGGTTTCCCACACCCAGACCTCTACTGATGGCCGTGGAGTGGTTACTGTCGTACCTTTGGCCGGCGTCATAGCCGCTGTGTCGCGTATCGTAGTCGCCGTGAGCAGAACGTGGTGCGCCATGGACGTTGCTCCTGCTGCTCGGCTGGCTCGATTCTGAGGCTGACGCCGTCTCAAACCAGCGGCTGGCGGTGCCCGAGTTGGGCCTAGTACAGTGGCTGGTCTGCTGAGAGGTGGTACGCCCGGGCTTCTGGCGCCAACAGGGCCGCTCGTGCAACTCCTGCCAGTCGCACACGCGGCCACGGGCTGAGCTACGCTCCGGCACCGCGTCCGCATTCAGCTTGGCCAGCGAGGTGCCGCCGACGGGCGGATCGTACCTGCCACCGCTCGTCGCCGGCCGGTCCCGTTCCACGCGGCTGGCCTCGTCGTCGCTCACCGGCTTCCGCCTGTACTTCTCCTCCCAGTGGGCGAGCTTGCTGCCGGTTGCCTCCAGACCCAGTCGGTCCAGTTTGGCGTACTTGTACACCAGCGGGTGGTACGCGACGTCGGAGCGGAACTCGGGCCGGTGTTTGGAGGCGGCCTGCTGCGGCTGCGGCTGCGGCTGCGACTGCGGCGGCTTCTCGCCGTCACCGTCCGGGGCGGAGGAGACGCCACGCACACGCGACGTCAGCTGGTGTACCAGGCTCAGGCCGCTCTTGAGGACACTACCAGACTCGGAGTCGGCGACGGCGGCTGAAGTGTCCGAGCCGCGCCGCCTATCGCCCGACTCCATGGCGACGCCGAGGGTTGTGGTGCGTGAGCGGCCGTAGGCGCGTCTGGAGCGGCTCGACATGCCTCGGCCGGACCGGCGTCCCCTCCGCCGCTACCAAGATCAACACACGGCGCACCACTGGTCGACGAACAATACGACGCCGGCGCCGGCCGCTTTGGCACGCAGCGAGACCTCCGATGGAAATAGCACCAGTCAG
This sequence comes from Imbricaverruca yamaguchii, assembly GCA_034440575.1. Classification (NCBI taxonomy): domain Eukaryota; kingdom Metazoa; phylum Arthropoda; class Thecostraca; family Neoverrucidae; genus Imbricaverruca; species Imbricaverruca yamaguchii. The sequence continues at coordinate 149,625 of JAOTOL010001232.1, forward strand.
CGTCGGCAGCCAACCGGTCTGGCAGAGTTTGCCGGCCGACCACGCCGCGGCGCCATCGGCACCCAGCACCGTAGATCGACGCGGCGCAGCCAGGCCTGCCACCGTCGACGGCGCCGGCGCCATGACCGCGCCGTCTCGTTGGCCTGGTTTCGTCGGCCCAGGGGCGGCTAAAAGCCCGAGACGTCAGCCGAGCTGGCGCCGGAGAGTGTCGCTGGTTAGGGGCCGCTCCAAATGCCCCACCTGGCCAGATAACCTGGCCGGGTGAACTCAAACATCCAGCCGACCGGCCGGTGACCTGGGATTACAGCCGGTCACCTAGAGCGACATTGGGATGTCAGCCGATGCCAAGCGGCAATGGTGCCGGTCAGCTGCCCTTCTCGGCTCAGGGGCACGAGCGACCGTCGGCGCCTGCTAAATATACCGCTCTGGCTCAGTGGCGAGATGTCGCAGAGGCGCACCCCACGCCGTGTACGATGCCGGCCGGGTGTCATTTCAGCCGGGCCGAACGGGGCCATCAGCCAGGACAACAAGTGGCTGTTGGTCCATGCCATCTGGAGACAGCCAGTTATACCCAACGGTGGACCGCCAGTCTGACCCATCTGTGGACAGCCAAAACGACCCATCGGTGGACAGCCAGCTCAACCCATATGTGTACAGTCAGACCGACCCATCGGTGGACAGCCAGACCGACCCATCGGTGGACAGCCAGACCGACCCATCGGTGGACAGCCAGACCGACCCATCGGTGGACAGCCAGCCCGATCCATCGGTGGACAGCCAGCTCAATCCATATGTGGACAGCCAGCCAAACCCATATGTGTACAGTCAGACCGACCCATCGATGGACAGCCAACCCGACCAATCGGTGGACGAGTCCGACCCGTCGGTGGACGAGTCCGACCCATCGGTGGACGAGTCCGATCCATCGGTGGACGAGTCCGACCCATCGGTGGACGAGTCCGATCCATCGGTGGACGAGTCCGACCCATCGGTGGACGAGTCCGATCCATCGGTGGACAGCGAGTCTGAGTCATTGGTGGACATCCAGACCGATGCAGCAAGTCAGTCTCCCCCGTGATGGATCAACCGCTTTGGAGCCAGCCCAGCAGCGGCGAAATCCACACAATTGGCAAAGGGCCATCTTAGCTGCGCCGTTAGGAACAGACATAAATATAACAGCAGCGCCCTAGAAGACCATGAATAAGGCACATACAGCTCTAGCCTCGCGCCAAATTACCAAATTCACGCCGCTCGGTCTCTGTATAATGGCATTGTGGGATGTTGGTTTTGCAACTATAGCACCAATTCTGGCGTCCCATCAAACATGTATGTTTCAGCAATCATCGTTCGGCAATCGCTCAGTACACGCTGTTAATCAGTACTAGTTCGTTGTATTTCGCAGGTCGTGGCCAATCCTTTCGTCGTGCACCACATCGGGCCATCCTGACGCCGGCACGCCACTGCCACGCTTCACCGAGGAAGCAGCAGGAAGTTGCCGCTCCGGTAGTTCAGTTGTTTGGAGCGCTGGCCTGCACTGGTCTCCCCTGTCCTGGCAACACAGGGTTCGAGTCGCTTCGGGCGCTCGCATTTATCCCCCGGCTAGGAGTATCAGTTGGCAGCCGGCCCGATAAGGCCGGAGACGAGCTACCGGGCGGCCGTGCTAGACGAGCTACCGGGTGTATTGACGGCACGTTGAACTTTCGATCAAAATTCTGCCGTTGAACTGAAATTCACGGATCGGGTGGTGGGGCCAGGGTTCACGCAACAAGCTCTGCTTAGCAATAGAACCCTGGTTCCTAAAGCCACCCCAGCAACAACTCGGACTAAATAAATAGTAAAAAAAGTTGACGGGAAGCACGACTACGCGACCTTAGAGCTCGGGTCATATTTTGACGATGCCGGCAAAATTAGTCAGTAGTGATAGGCGCGGTTTTGCATCGCGCTTGTGCATGATATGGACACTCATAGTGATAGGTAGTCCAATTAGCGATCACATGTATACAGCTGGCAAGGGTTTGTTATCTGTTTCCATGACAATGATATACTAGTTGTTTCGGGCCTTGATTAGTTTGGTTAATCTCTACAACCAACGAGACGTTTACGATCATTTTCGTACCAGTTGAACCAGTTGAAATAGCACCTGGTCGCCAATATGAAGTGCACAACGGTCAGTGTGCCCGCCCTCGTCTGGGCAGATCCTGACACGGCCTATATGACAAGGACTGGCGCCACCAGCCGCGCGCCGTGATAATGGCGCTCAGTGACGTGTGCTGCTGGTCAGCGACCCCTGTGCGGCCGGTACGCACGTGCGTGTGGGCGTGCTCCAGACGGAGCGTGCCGGCACACTGTAGCGGTGACGCACCAACTCAGAGGCACGTGTCGGGAACGGTGCCTCATGTTGGCCAACACGGGCCTGGCGCCAGGTGAATCACGCAGGTGACGCGTGGCAATATGGCCGACTGTGTAGCGGGGCTGCTCCACTTGCGGCAGCGCTGGTACTACGTGTCACGGACAGCACCTGGCAATATGGCCGCTGTGTAGCGGGGCTGCTCCACTTGCGGCAGCGCTGGTACTACGTGTCACGGACAGCACCAACATGGCCGCAGCAGAAGGCCTACAACTGTTCGTTTTCACGGTCGTAGATGCGGATTACGTCACGATAGCATGAGGAGAGGAAGCTTTACGGACGCGTTCCTCTGCTCTGGTTTATTTCAAGCAACTCGGTGTACCGGTTCGCTCCCAGCACTAACATACAAAGGTAACGACGAGCAGTTCTATCGAGCTTTTGTGCCCAAATGGGAGACATGACTTCTTCGATTTCAGGTAGAACGGCAGAAATTTCGTGGCTTAGGTGTTCGGTGTAATAATTTCACAAAATATCTGAAGAGACGGGGGAGGGGACAGCACCCAGAGGAAGCAAAACTCACAAATTGGCTTCCAGAAAGCGGTGGCTGTTTGTACACCACTTTAACCTGGATTTTATTATTTTGGGCAGGAACATTCTCGTACTCCAATAAGGATGCCGCTAATTGAAAAGCGTATCCAAGGTGAGTAGAAGAAGAGGGGAAGATCATTCTGCATGGATACATTTTCTACTCGGATGGAATAGCTGAAAAATGCAACGAACGTGCATCCAAGCGTCCACCAAGCCTCCCGTGCCATTGTCCAGACAGAGGGATGCCGCATAACTATGTGACTTCCATGCACACTTGGAATTCTGGAGAAATGGAATTTCCAACCTGCTGAAACAAAAGTTGAGTTGGTGGTTGGAAACGATACTACAAGCAAGGATATTGTTGAAAATGATACCTGCAAACATTTAGCCATACAAACGGTTGACAATATTTACAAGGGCTTTTAAACATGGTTTGAGACCCAAGACGTTATACTCATAACAATGGTGGATATGAAGTGCTTCTTTTTTAAAACTACTCCTACGCATTAACGCCAGGCTGACAAGTGCCCAAAATGTAACTTAAAATTTGCTTTCAGCACTTTTTTACCGTTCAGTTCGTATCAGCAATCAAATTAATATGAAGTTTTAGTTTCGAACAAACAATGTTCAGAAGCTGATATATTAGACCCGCCATAGGGACCTATGTGAAAAATTGCAAGACATATTAACAGCCGCTTTTCTGAGCCCAGCACTTTCGTAGGTAACGTTGGTCTACTTTGCCTACATCAAGGATATATATATATACACATATATATATATGTATATATATATATATATACATATATATATACGATATATATATATATATATATATATATATATATATATATAATATATATATATATACATATATATATATACGTATATATATATATATATATATATATATATATATATATATATATATATATATATATATATATATATATATATATATATATATACAGTACATTTGGGCTTCCATGAAACATATTTATGGCATCCACATCAAGAATCTAAAGCTAGTACGTACATACCCACACAATAACCGACCTACTGGGCAGAACAAGAACAATTTATACTTCGAAATTTGCTTTGCGATATCTACCATGCATCGACAATGCACCAGTCTCCATCGGGTAATGTCACCACGCGACTGCTATGATCAGATGACTGGCTGACAAGACACATGCCCTTGTCTGTAGTCCGATAGAGAAAGCTGCGGCGACAAGCCGCGTCCGAACACGAGGCAGCTGCGGCTGACCTTTGCTGGTCGGTCCGGTAGGCCGGGTGGGCGCAGATAGAGGAGCGATCCACGTTCTTTTTAACGCAGTATCTGTGACGTATTTGGCGCGGTCAGGATATGGAGCCTAATAGCAACGGCATGTCCCTTGGTGAAATGGGGGGATGGCGCCTAATCGTAACGTCATATTCTTTGACGCAGTGAAGGATGGCGCCAGGTCGTAATGTCATGTTTTTTTTTTGGCGCAGTGAGGGATGGCGCCTAATAGTAACGTCATGTTCTTTGGCGCAGTGAGGGATGGTGCCTAATCGTAACGTTATGTTCTTTGAGCACAACGTCATCACATCTTCACCATCCGAGCTCTCGCAACGTCTGAGTCATTTGTTCGCGCCGGCTTAGCCAGTCACGATGAGATATTCGGCCATGGTACGACCTTCTGAGCACGGTCTGTCTGCGCTGCAGTGCAGCTGCCCGATGCAGTACCTCGCATGAAGGAAGACCAACGCTCCGATGGGAATGCCTTCCAGGTCTGTGGCGACCGCCTGACACATCCTCACCAGGCCGAGTAACAACGTGCAACATCGCTAAGCGCAGGGATGGGGATCTCTTACCAAGTCGTGAGGTCTATATATACTGATTTTCATGACATATTTTCAGCTTGAATAGGAAAACGCACATATAAATATTAACCGGGGATCAAACCAGGCGGGTTCAGGTTTCCCCGACACACCCGGAATCTCCAGCCATGGTTGAACGATTGTTGTAATATACTTATACCATGCTAGTTGGGGGTCGATGGTGACACCTAGGACCTGAGAGGTGATAGGGAAGTTTGAAGAGGTGAAGCTTTGTCAAGGACTCATATTGGAACTTTGACAACTGTATTTCAACACGATTATTTCCGTTCTCGGCATAATTATTTTCGACCTGTTCTGAATAAACTGTTTCACTGCCAGGGAGAGAAACTGCTTTCAACTTGCGCTTCGGGAGCTCAATGTTTGATGGTATGCGAGTGTCAAGAAGCTGGACGTTATCAGTTCACGGTCACTCTGTCCCGGGGTATTTACTGCATGAAGTCATTGGCAAGAATCAGGAACAAGACTAGGCCCAATATAGACCACGAATAGCACCATACTTCACTCAAAGATCGCCGGATGATCCCCTCGCATTGCCTGGGTACGTCCCCGTGGACAGTCACGTACAAATCAGCCGAGGTTGCACACCATATCAGCTGAGGTAGCTCAGGAGACTCGAAGCTGTTAGACACTCTCGAGTTGCCGACGAGTGAGGTCATCATCATAGTGACGAGTGAGGTCACCATCCATCTGATGATGGGTTCCACAATTTATCGACAGACTAATAAGTTGCCGGTCGGCTATTTTGCAGTCCCTTGCAGTTTGCTTGTTTATACTAAAATCAGCCATGTGTATTAGCATGAAGAACAGCTCTGCCAACAGGGGGTCCTTCAATTCCAATAGGTTGCCATCACGCCGCATCTCGTGTATTGCTGTGGTGATGGTTGAATATTTGCGGAGTGTAGATATTTTGCATAACTGTTGTAAAAGCCATTGAAAATCACTAATTCTTTGGGGTACTGTTTTATTAAATCTATTGGTGGGACCGAAGCTTGACCTGTGATCGTAGCCGGAGTTCCTTCAAAGTTGAGGTAGAGGTGAAATAAATATTGGTAGGATCTCGGCTACTATATTCCCTCAATACGAAAAAAAACAAGCTTTTTTCAAGATAAATTTGTCGTCAAACTTACATTCTCCCCAAGCTTACGTGCGGTACCGTCGCTATGACCGTATCAGTATGAGACTGTGACCAATTGTTGCACTATGTGCTGATGCAAATGAACCGTCCATTAAGCTGCGGCACAACCCACATCAATCATATTTGACTGCGACTTTCAAAATTGTAACACAACCAATACAATGCAAGCATTGTGGCCCGATGCATTTTTTTTATCCTGATGAAAATTTTTGGGCTCGAGAGCGATATGCGGTCTTCAGGGAGATCTTTATCAGGAACTCCGGTGCAATTTATCTGGTATAGGTGCAAGTCTTCAGGATTCCGACGCCAGTTGTCGAGATTCCGATGCAAAATTTTTGAAATTTTCTGTGCACAACTCAGTATTCTTTTTCTGGGATTCTTCCGATTTATTTATGACAAAGGGGTAATTATTTCGGGCTCCGACGCGACTTGTGGCCCAGGCTTTATTTTCGGAGGACCTGGCGCAATTCTTTCTGTGCCCCCGCACGTGTTTTCGGGGTTCTGTGACATTGTGCAGGCCTCTGGCGCGACTTGTGACTCCACTTAGCAGTAAGAGCATCAAACAGGGCCAACTGTTGTGAGATCACTTCGACAGACCGCACAATGTAGTAGCTTGGATATACCGTATAAAGCATCGATCCCAGTAAACTACGTCAAATATCAGCTTCATCAAACCATACCAGCACTGGTTTCGCCAGACCGTACTAAGCATACACCTTCACCAATGAGCGTAAGATCCAGTTCGGTCAAGCCGAGCTAACTGGGATATGCTAGCCGGACGATGTGGTTTTGCTGTGGCGCTGTAGCGACGGCGATCGAGTGAATCATCTGCCTGGACGGGGGCCAGGAGGTGACTGGGGTCAGCAGGAGCCGCAGCTGTGTGGCAAAACTCAGAGGAATGTTACCTGACGGCGTGATGGGCTATCTAGGTGTGCCGACGCAGCTTGTTGGCAGCACAGCCGTGCCTCTCAGCTGCGCCGCCGACCCATGCGGCGACTGCGGCCACGTGCTCCGAGCATGGGCGAGCACCGATCGCTGGTGCCATGTCAGCAGGACGTTGGAAGCTGGTGGGGATCTGTCATATGTGTAGGACACTGGAAGCCGGTCGGGATCTGCCAGGTGCACAGGACGCTGGAAGCCGGTCGGGATCTGCCAGGTGCACAGGACGCTGGAGGCCGGTCGGGATCTGCCAGGTGCACAGGACGCTGGAGGCCGGTCGGGATCTGCCATGTGTACAGGACGCTGGAGGCCGGTCGGGATCTGCCATGTGCACAGGACGCTGGAGGCCGGTCGGGATCTGCCATGTGTACAGGACGCTGGAGGCCGGTCGGGATCTGCCATGTGCACAGGACGCTGGAGGCCGGTCGGGATCTGCCATGTGTACAGGACGCTGGAGGCCGGTCGGGATCTGCCATGTGTACAGGACGCTGGGCGGTCGGGATCTGCCAGGTGCACAGGACGCTGGAGGCCGGTCGGGATCTGCCAGGTGCACAGGACGCTGGAGGCCGGTCGGGATCTCGTGCACAGACGCTAGGTGTACAGGACGCTGGAGGCCGGTCGGGATCTGCCAGGTGCACAGGACGCTGGAGGCCGGTCGGGATCTGCCATGTGTACAGGACGCTGGAGGCCGGTCGGGATCTGCCATGTGTACAGGACGCTGGAGGCCGGTCGGGATCTACCACGTGCACAGGACGCTGGAGGCCGGTCGGGATCTGCCATGTGTACAGGACGCTGGAGGCCGGCCGGGATCTGCCATGTGTACAGGACGCTGGAGGCCGGTCGGGATCTGCCATGTGTACAGGACGCTGGAGGCCGGTCGGGATCTGCCATGTGTACAGGACGACTGACGGTATCCGACGCAACTTGACTGACACAGGAAGCCGACCGCCAGCGCCGCAGTCGCGACTGCAGTCCTGTCCTCCAAACGGCACAGATACTCAACAAAGCCAGCTCGGTGAGAAAAACCAAGGCTAACCAGATTGTACCACTCGGGGCCACCCACCAACCGGCTACAAGCCATACCGGACGACGGATCAGCCACATATAGCCGCACACGAGACCGTGTAGCGCAGCGCGCCGACCGCCTGCCCGCCGGCGACTGAGCGACACGCCTGCCTCCAGGGGAGTGGTACATGATCTGCCAGAGGGACGTGTCGCGCCGCGACGTTGCACCGCCAGCATGGGTGGGTCGGAGTCGTCCAAACATCCAGCAGAGGTACAGGTTAGGCCGGATAGACGTGTCGTACCGCCAGCATGGGTGGGTCGGAGTCATCCAAACCTCCAGCAGAGGTACAGGTTAGGCCGGATAGACGTGTCGTACCGCCAGCATGGGTGGGTCGAGTCGTCCAAACCTCCAGCAGAGGTACAGGTTAGGCCGGATAGACGTGTCGTACCGCCAGCATGGGTGGGTCGGAGTCGTCCAACCTCCAAACAGGTTAGGCCGGATAGACGTGTCGTACCGCCAGCATGGGTGGGAGGTCCAAACCTCCAACAGGTTAGGCCGGATAGACGTGTCGTACCGCCAGCATGGGTGGGTCGGAGTCGTCCAAACCTCCAGCAGAGGTACAGGTTAGCCGGATAGACGTTGTACCGCCAGCATGGGTGGGTCGGGTCGTCCAAACCTCCAGCAGAGGTACAGGTTAGGCCGGATAGACGTGTCGTACCGCCAGCATGGGTGGGTCGGAGTCGTCCAAACCTCAGCAGAGGTACAGGTTAGGCCGGATAGACGTGTCGTACCGCCAGCATGGGTGGGTCGGAGTCATCCAAACCTCCAGCAGAGGTACAGGTTAGGCCGGATAGACGTGTCGTACCGCCAGCATGGGTGGGTCTGAGTCGTCCAAATCGGGCAGATACCGTGTCTTCAGGGCCGAACAGCGACGATTTGCAGATTTGTAGTTTAAATCACCACACCTAGGTTGCGGCGGCTGGCTGCCTTTTAAGGCGGCGGCCGACATCACGGAGCCTTGAGTGGCTACCGCCGGCACTGGCAGCGGCCCGTGGTGGACGCGATGGCGAACTGTGACCGGTCATATGGGATCCTGAGGCTGGCTCACTGGCCATTGTTCCTACTCTCCTTCAGTCGGCTGCGTTCGAGAAACGCCATCAATTGTCGGATAAACCTCTCGGACTGAAGGTTTCGCTACAGCTTCTGCTGATTTCGCCCCAGCTCCGGACGAACTTCCACTGATTTTGCCAGCTGCTGCGCAGGCTCTCGTTGATGTGATCAGCTCTCGGAAGGCTCTCGTTGATGAGGTCAGCTCTCGGAAGGCTCTCGTTGATGTGATCAGCTCTCGGAAGGCTCTCGTTGATGTGATCAGCTCTCGGAAGGCTCTCGTTGATGTGATCAGCTCTCGGAAGGCTATCGTTGATGAGGTCAGCTCTCGGAAGGCTCTCGTTGATGAGGTCAGCTCTCGGAAGACTCTCGTTGATGAGGTCAGCTCTCGGAAGGCTCTCGTTGATGAGGTCAGCTCTCAGCTCTCGTTGATGAGTCAGGCTCTCGTTGATGTGGTCAGCTCTCGGAAGGCTCTCGTTGATGTGATCAGCTCTCGGAAGGCTCTCGTTGATGAGGTCAGCTCTCGGAAGGCTCTCGTTGATGTGATCAGCTCTCGGAAGGCTCTCGTTGATGTGATCAGCTCTCGGAAGGCTATCGTTGATGAGGTCAGCTCTCGGAAGGCTATCGTTGATGAGGTCAGCTCTCGGAAGGCTCTCGTTGATGAGGTCAGCTCTCGGAAGGCTCTCGTTGATGTGGTCAGCTCTCGGAAGGCTCTCGTTGATGAGGTCAGCTCTCGGAAGGCTCTCGTTGATGAGGTCAGCTCTCGGAAGGCTCTCGTTGATGAGGTCAGCTCTCGGAAGGCTCTCGTTGATGTGTCGAAGGCTCTCGTTGATGAGGTCAGCTCTCGGAAGGCTCTCGTTGATGTGATCAGCTCTCGGAAGGCTCTCGTTGATGAGGTCAGCTCTCGGAAGGCTCTCGTTGATGTGATCAGCTCTCGGAAGGCTATCGTTGATGAGGTCAGCTCTCGGAAGGCTCTCGTTGATGTGATCAGCTCTCGGAAGGCTATCGTTGATGAGGTCAGCTCTCGGAAGGCTCTCGTTGATGAGGTCAGCTCTCGGAAGACTATCGTTGATGAGGTCAGCTCTCGGAAGGCTATCGTTGATGTGATCAGCTCTCGGAAGACTCTCGTTGATGTGATCAGCTCTTGGAAGGCTCTCGTTGATGTGATCAGCTCTCGGAAGGCTCTCGTTGATGTGATCAGCTCTCGGAAGGCTCTCGGTCAGCCCGGAAGGCTCTCCATCGGCTGCCACCCGCAGATTCAGTCAGTTATCTGGAAAGCTAACGTTGATACGCCACCCACCCACCTCCGCAGCTTCCATCAGCTGCCACCGAGCTCCCGCAGGTTCAGTTAGTTATCTGGCAGGCTCCCATCCATACCCCCTTCCCCAACTTCCATCGTCTGAACAAAGCCCTAGGCGATCTCACCATCAGCATCACGTCGGAAGGAAACATGATACGCTAATCGCGTCCAGCCTCATGTATCTCAGTCGCAATCGATCAGGTTGAATGCGGATACCGATACCGGCTATCCCTGCCAAGCGTATAGATTATTCGGACTATCCTCTTCTCCGTTTGTGGACTACCACTGCCAATAGTGTGTTTATGAGATATTACTGATGTGGCTCCCTCGTGACGGCAGACTACCGCCGCCGGTATGGCGTCGGTACGACAGACTATCGGTGTGTTTCCCGGACCGCCGCCGGTATGGCGTCGGTACGGAGACTATCGGTGTGTTTCCTCGTGACGGCAGACTACCGCCGCCAGTATGGCGTCGGTACGAGAGACTATCGGTGTGTTTCCCTCGTGACGGCAGACTACCGCCGCCGGTATGGCGTCGGTACGAGAGACTATCGGTGTGTTTCCCTCGTGACGGCAGACTACCGCCGCCGGTATGGCGTCGGTACGAGAGACTATCGGTGTGTTTCCCTCGTGACGGCAGACTACCGCCGCCGGTATGGCGTCGGTACGACAGACTATCGGTGTGTTTCCCTCGTGACGGCAGACTACCGCCGCCGGTATGGCGTCGGTACGAGAGACTATCGGTGTGTTTCCCTCGTGACAGCAGACTACCGCCGCCGGTATGGCGTCGGTACGAGAGACTATCGGTGAGAGACTATCGGTGTGTTTCCCTCGTGACGGCAGACTACCGCCGCCGGTATGGCGTCGGTGCCGATTTGACTTGATTTGACCATCTTCTAATATATGCTGTACTTTTCCACAGTAAAAAATTGCGACGGTCAAGTTTCAGGAAGTTGGCAAATACCTTTATCTCTCAACTTCTTTCGCTCGGAATTTTGATTCTTTCTTATACTAACATGCAATCAAGCTCCTTCGACATTACTGTATTAAGGCCGCTCAAAAAGTAACATGGGATAGCGTCTCGTTCTCGAATTGCAATGTGTGGCCGTAGCTTATTCTCCTGATCTATTTTGCTTCTGTCGGTGCCAGCGGTGAATCGCCGTTTCCATTTGTGTGCCAACGCGTGACTCTGCAACGCGTATCAATGCATAACAAACATCAATACCAATGATACATAGATGTATATATGAACGACGCAAATAACCCATGCCGCTGGCTTACCTACCAGAGCAGAACAGACTCAGAGATATTTTACGACGTGTAGCGCGGTGGCCCACGGAACAACTTCGATTCGTGAAATTTATTAGCTTGTTGGATCCATTTGCTTGGATTACAGTGGTCCAGATTCTCATGAGGGAACTTGGGTTTTGTTGGTGAGATGAAGCCAGCATTTGTTAGACTAGTTTGTCAGCATTGGAATCTGGAATGTTATAGCCGCATTGACATCGACGGCGCCGCCGACGCCATCCAGCGGCGGCGACGCATAGCTTTACGTTCGAGCTCTGTCGCCAGGGCGTCGATACCGACGACTCGTCGCCTGGGGAAAATACCACCGTATAAAGAGGCCATCTTGCACATGCGGGTAATGTAATCACACCATTTTCTGTGTAAAAGAGCATCAAGGAATGAGGAAAATGATTACACTTGACACTTACAGCATGCTTCAGCAGAAATTTACTATCCTGTCAGGAGATAACTCCCGGCGTGTGTGTGAGTGCATCAGCCAAGTAAAACAAGAAGTGCATGTATTTTGTAAGGAACTTTTGCAAATCCTTTGCCTAGTCGGGTAAGGGATTTGCAGATCAAGAACATCAACAATATCTAAGTGCTTAATGCGACAAGTTTTATTTTGTGAACTATCTCTTGGGGAATTTAGGTTTGGCCCTACATTGGCTTTCCCCGTTGTTCTCAGCATCTTTCAATGCAATGGATAGAGAGGCTTGAGTATACGGGTGAATACACCTACAGTGGAATACGTGACATGCATCGATTTGATGAAGCATTATCCTAAAGAAGTTTATACATCAGGTGCCATTTCGCTTCAGCCGTTCATGCACAGTCGCTTGGTGTTACTGAGCATGCTGCCGACTCGTAAAATAGTAGCGCGTTAAATATCGCCTACAAAAAGTAAACCTAAAAATGTTGATGTCCAAAAACATGGAATGACAACTTGAATAATGGACCGTAAAATAGCAACTACTAAAGATGCAGAAATATTGTCAACCAACGATTAAGCCAAACCTCTCTACAGATATACGCCGAGACAGATACAGAGACAAAGAGAGATAGAGACAGCTGATTATTTGGGTTTAAGGGCAAATAATGAGCTGTCTCTGTATCTGTTGCTATCTCTGTCTCTGTCTCTGCCTTTTTCTCTGGTCGAGAGAGACAGAGACGGATACAGAGACAGAGACGGGGGAAAAGACAGAGACATAGACATAGACAGAGACAGAGACAGAGAAGAAGCACAAACACACGGGCACGGATACGAACACTAACACTAACACTAACACTAACACGGACAGACATACAGACAGACAGACAGACAGACAGACAGACAGACAGACAGACAGACAGACAGACAGACAGACAGACAGACAGACAGACAGACAGACAGACAGACAGACAGACAGACAGACAGACAGACAGACAGACAGACAGACAGACAGACAGACAGACAGACAGACAGACAGACAGACAGACAGACAGACAGACAGACAGACAGACAGACAGACAGACAGACAGACAGACAGACAGACAGACAGACAGACAGACAGACAGACAGACAGACAGACAGACAGACAGACAGACGAACAAATAGACAGAGGGTCAGATGTTACAATAATGCCAGATGAGGACGCTTAATTAAATGGTCCTATGTTGACTGCCTGCCTCGACCTCAAGCCAGATTTCAGACCGCGTGGTGTGAGTTCCTTGTACTTGTGTCGACTGCGTGGTGGGAGTTTTTGCAGATAAAGGTGTATACTACACGCAAGTCGCGGGCTGGCGTCGCAGGGCTGACGATTCAGATATGGTGTCGCAGGCCGAGCTGGCGTCTGCATAAACCAAACAGAGGTGTCCATTTCGGTGGGAAGTCGGGGGCCTACTTTATCCGGACGAAATTTGAGGGGACGGTTCCCAGATGATATAAAGTTGGGATGAGGTGGGGGACGCCCCCCCTAACCGCTAGAGTGTGGAGCCGCTGTCCACAGGTTGCACCTGTACCCCCAAAGGTAGCGATAAGTGAGTCTATACAAAAGGTGCCCTCAGTAATATTTCACGCGCCTCCAAACCGAATTGTCTACGCCTGCTGTTCTCTAAAAAGTTAGTATTCCACGAATGAATACTAACTTGAATGAAGCGTGGAGAGACTTTATTTTTTTTCCGAAATACGATAGCAATTTCCCCGAGTTTGATACACATATAGGGGCGGGAATGACCGAGTGATTTAAAGTGTTGGGCTCTGGGTACCAAAGGTCCCGGGTTCGACACTCGCACCACTCGAGACATTTCCCAATCCTTCGGCCCGCCGGGGAATCAGTGTGGGCGACGCCATTAGCCGTGGATGTGCGAAAAGCGCGTCGTAAATCACCCAATAAACAAACAAAACAATTTGATAGACATTGAAATATCCGCATTGTTTCAACGATACCTCCGAGATATTGTGCCTGGACCAGGGAGGCGCCAGAGCCCTCGGCCCTGGCGTTGCGTGGATCACCGGGTGTCTGTGAATGCTATGGCTCTGACGTCACGCATATGATCTGCGGCAGCTACCAGCCACGCTGTGCCTCCACCTGCCCCACACTCTGCCTGGCAGAACAGCGGCTGTGACGGAAAACGAGCCGGCCACGTGGCTTTCAAGATGCTCAACATGGACCCACCCGCACATACGAAGGTAACACGTGATGGAAATCTGCGCGCGATGCACAAAGAAAAAGCCACCTCTCGACGTTCTTTTGCCACTAGAATAGCCGACTGGCGTAATATGGTGGTTGGTGCTATTTGCAGGACATGGGAGGTACGTTTGTTGTTTATTCCATACAGGATGAATGGGAAGTCAATACGAATCGTTGAAATGTTGTCTTCGATTACGTGAAGAAAATGCGTGATACCGTCCTTAAAAATTGCGTTGATTGTATGCTCATTTTTTCCATAGCTCTCCCATTTCCACAGAAGTTCAAGGGTGGATCCAGACATATTCATGGGGGTTCACCTTGAGAGACACCACTGAGAAAGTCTCGGAGGGATGACTTCTACGGGAAAATTCCTTGAGCGGGGTCACGGTATACGGTGGAGGTGGGGTGGGGTGCACTTGAGTGTACTAAAGTGGTGCCTTTTCTTCTGAAGGGCTCGCCGAAATAACTGTTGAGCGAGAAGTGGCTGGCCTGCAAATTATGAGTAATGCGTTTGAGAAATACATTAGACAAAGAATATAGTCTCGCTACTACGTCCGTGAATCTAGCAACAGCCGCAGCAAACGGCTCCAGCAACACGCACCGACTGTGACAAATGTCATGCAATGGGGTAAAATTACATAGCTATACATTCCACTGTGTCTTGTTTCCAATAATACATATAGGATGGCCTGTAAAGTTCACCAGAAAAGCATAAAAATTGCAACAGCCACCGCAGATGCCACCAGTGGATGGCCCAGAACGTCTTCTGTCGTCATCTGCCGCAGCAGCTACTAACTTCACGTCTGCTGGTGACCTCTAGATCAACTTATTGGGAAAAACAGTCACAGATCCATGCATTAATCTACCACATCATATCAACTTAGTTAATACCATTGCTTGTTGCTGAGCTCCAGTAACAAGCAAACAAGCAAAGTGAGAAACAACGTCTGCTGTGGCTGTTACTGAATTAAAGGACATCTCGCTGTCCTGCATTGTCACTATCAGTTCAGAGTCATGCCACTATCAGTCACTATCAGTCACTATCATGTCAATATCAGTCACTATCATGTCACTATCATGTCACTATCATGTCACTATCATGTCACTATCATGTCACTATCATGTCACTATCAGTCACTATCAGTCACTATCAGTCACTATCATGTCACTATCATGTCACTATCATGTCACTATCATGTCACTATCATGTCACTATCATGTCACTATCAGTCACTATCAGTCACTATCAGTCACTATCATGTCACTATAATGTCACTATCATGCCACTATCATGTCACTATCATGTCACTATCATGTCACTATCATGTCACTATCATGTCACTATCATGTCACTATCATGTCAATATCAGTCACTATCATGTCACTATCATGTCACTATCATGTCAATATCATGTCAATATCATGTCACTATCATGTCACTATCATGTCACTATCATGTCACTATCATGTCACTATCATGTCACTATCATGCCACTATCATGTCACTATCATGTCACTATCATGTCACTATCATGTCACTATCATCTCAATATCATGTCACTATCATGTCACTATCATGTCACTATCATGTCACTATCATGTCAATATCATGTCACTATCATGTCACTATCATGTCACTATCATGTCACTATCATGTCACTATCAGTATTACTGGCAGACGACAGTCGCTGAACACTGTTAATGCATCTTCAAGTGCACACCGCTTGTATATGTCGATTTTAAAAAGAACAGTGAGCTGCTGCACAGCTTGTGCAATGCACGTATGCGATTTGTGACACAGTTTTTTCTCGAATAAATGTAAACTAAAGAGATCAACTTGCAAACACCTGGTTGCACGACGGCAACTGGTATGTACGGCAGCGGGTGGAATGTGCGACAGCAGCTGGTATGCGGGACGACAGCTGAGTGGCAGACGATAGCAGCTGGCATGTAAGACGACAGCTGAGTGGCAGACGACAGCAGGCGGTATGTAAGACGACAGCTGAGTGGCAGACGACAGCAGCTGGTATGTAAGACGACAGCTGAGTGGCAGACGACAGCAGGCGGTGTGTAAGACGACAGCTGAGTGGCAGACGACAGCAGCTGGTATGCAAGACGACAGCTGTAGAGAAGTGGCAGACGACAGCAGCTGGTATGCGAGACGACAGCTGACTGGCAGACGACAGCAGCTGGCATGTAAGACGACA
Source organism: Imbricaverruca yamaguchii (assembly GCA_034440575.1). NCBI lineage: Eukaryota > Metazoa > Arthropoda > Thecostraca > Neoverrucidae > Imbricaverruca > Imbricaverruca yamaguchii. The sequence goes on from JAOTOL010001232.1 coordinate 166,090, forward strand.
GCTGAGTGGCAGACGACAGCAGGCGGTATGTAAGACGACAGCTGAGTGGCAGACGACGGCAGGCGGTATGTAAGACAACAGCTGAGTGGCAGACGACAGCAGCTGGTATGCAAGACGACAGCTGAATGGCAGACGACAGCAGCTGAGCACTGTTAATGCGTCTTCAAGTCGCGCATACCTCGCCACGGCGTCCATGGTTGTTTCCCAACGGCCCCAACGGCCCCAACGGCCCAGGTGCCAATATGGCGCGGGCGGGCCGTGACACCCCCTCCCAGCACATATGATTCCGAGGAGATGCGACATACAGGCGGACTTCTTGACGGTGGCGACCGCGTGCTGCTCCGGTATCCCTTGTGACATGCGCCGTTATCCTAGAGGGAAGGAATGCTACCACGTGTGCTCCTCCGTCGACGACACAGTAATACGATGAGCTCATCACACGGGCGCCAGCCAGACGAGGCCAGACTTACAGTGGCGAGACCACAGCGTGAGGCAGGGCATGCACCGCGGTCGGGGGATGCCGTGGTCCGGGGATGCCGTGGTCCGGGGACGCCGTGGTCCGAGGATGCCGTGGTCCGGGGATGCCGTGGTCCGGGGATGCCGTGGTCCGAGGATGCCGTGGTCCGAGGATGCCGTGGCGTGTGGCCGAGCATGTGCCGCGGCCAGGGGACACTGTGGCTGGGAGATACTGTGGCCGGGGGATACTGTGGCCGGGGGATACTGTGGTCGGGGGATGCTGTGACCGGGGGATCTGTGGTCGAGGGACACTGTAGTCGGGGGACACTGGTCCGGGGATGCTGTGGCCGGGGGATACTGTAGTCGGGGGATGCTGTGGCCGGGGCATCTATGGTCGGGGGATACTGTGGTCGGGGGATACTGTGGTCGGGGGATACTGTGGCGTGTGGCCGGGGATACTGTGGTCGGGGAAACTGTGGCCGGGGAAACTGTGGCCGGGGGATACTTTGATTGGGGGATACTGTGGTCGGGGGATACTGTAGTCGGGGGATACTGTGGTCAGGGGATATTGTGGTCGGGGATACTGTGGTCGGGGGATGCTGTGGCCGGGGGATCTGTGGTCGGGGGATACTGTGGTCGGGGGATGCTGTGGCCGGGGATACTGTGGCCGGGGAAACTGTGGCCGTGGGATACTTTGGTTGGGGGATACTGTGGTCGGGGGATACTGTAGTCGTCGGGGACACTGGTCGGGGATGCTATGGCCGGGGGATCTGTGGTCGGGGGATACTGTGGTCGGGGGATGCTGTGGCCGGGGGATCTGTGGTCGGGGGATACTGTGGTCGGGGGATGCTGTGACCGGGGGATCTGTGGTCCGGGGGATACTGTGGTCGGGGGATGCTGTGGCCGGGGGATCTGTGGTCCGGGGATACTGTGCGTCGGGGGATGCTGTGCCGTGGGGGGATGCTGTGGTCGGGGGACACTGGTCGGAGGATGATGTGGCCGGGGGACCTGTGGTCGGGGGACACTGTGGTCGGGGGACACTGGTCGGGGGATGCTGTGACCGGGGGATCTGTGGTCGGGGGATACTGTGGTCAGGGGATGCTGTGACCGTGGGATGCTGTGACCGGGGGATCTGTGGTCGGGGGATACTGTGGTCAGGGTATGCTGTGACCGTGGGATGCTGTGGCCGGGGGATCTGTGGTCGGGGGATACTGTGGTCAGGGGATCTGTGGTCGGGGGATGCTGTGACCGGGGATGCTGTGACCGTGGGATGCTGTGACCGTGGGATGCTGTGGCCGGGGGATCTGTGGTCGGGGGATACTGTGGTCAGGGGATGCTGTGACCGTGGGATGCTGTGACCGTGGGATGCTGTGGGCGGGGGATCTGTGGTCGGGGGATACTGTGGTCAGGGGATGCTGTGACCGTGGGATGCTGTGGTCGGGGGATCTGTGGTCGGGGGATGCTGTGGCGTTTGGCCTGGCATGCGTGATGTCGCCGTCCCTTGCCTGGGGGCGTGGCGTCCGCTCTGAGCGTAACGCCGCCGTCAATCGCCTGGGGGCGTGGCGTATTTCCAGAGAACGGCCGCACCGTCCTGAGTTGGTTTAACGTACGGACGTACAATTGACCCTCAGCCAATGCCATTGCACTGAACATTAGGGATTTTTTTCTAGGTTCGTAACGCAACGATGGAAGTCCATGCACGACAAACACGGACATGCGTGCAGGTGGACATATATATTAAAAAATATATATATATATATCCATCCCGGCCACACGCCATATCCAACAGCGTCACGGGCAGTGTCGTGGCGTTCTGATCGTGACCGTCAATTATCTGAGAGCCAAATGCAATGTCACTGATTATTCTGAGTCGGATCGAACAGACAATCTCTGGTATATCACCGTCGATGACCTGGAGCAGCCATTGTACCTTGGGGTTCCACAGGTATTTTTTTAACGTTGAATTAAAATTAAACAACTATTTTTACATTAGCCATGTGCCAACAGTGTGCAGTTGTCGGACGTTGATCATCATTACTTAGACCATACATAATTAGTAGTATGGGAGCTTGGGGTTCTTGGGATGCTGTCTGCCCAGAAATTTTAAATCCGGAGGTCTGATTGTGTTCGCTGTTATCGCAATATTTGCTAAGGAGCGTGTTTAAGCTAAAACTGTGCAGGCCAAAAAAGGGTAATGTGCCAATGTTGACAAAACCACAGATGTTAAATCAACTCCCTTGACCAATCCCTGTATCATCCCTCGAAATGCATAGTAAGCACCCGCTCTCTGTGTCGTTCCGTTTTCCGGTTATTCTGCAAACAAAACTGGCGGAAGACTGGCGAAGACGATCCGCCAGATCATGTACCCCTCGACACAGCGCGGGTTAAACCGCCAAGCAACGCGGGTTAAACCGCCAAGCAATGGTGTCAGTGGGAGTGATGGAAGGGTGTCACTAGGAATGAGGTGAAGCCCAAGTGAGCTTGCATCCGTATATACCCCAAACAAGTTAATCTGACCGACCCCGCCAGGCCCTATTTCCACGTTTTTAAAAGCACAACCCTATTACGGGAGGGGCCAGTGTCGCGCCTACCGTCCCCCGCTGTAGCTTTTGTGGGTGAATTCTGAACGCTGGAAGCGATGATCCTGAAACGTGGCAAGTGTTCCTAACTCTCTTTTTTACATAGGGCGCAGCTAAAAACTTTATACTTTGTCATGGATGTCCCCAGGAGCTAGTTTTCGAAGGCAGGTTCGGAAAATTTTCTCATTTTGTTCTGCCGTAACTTGTTTCGAATTTACCGCTTGTAACTTGGAAAGTACTCAAGTATCAATGGTTTCTCAGTATCACTAATTGTATGAACTTAGGTAGTAAACCTTTTACTCCAAGTATTATCTACTCTGGATGTCCTTCTGATAAGCATAGGTGTTGCAGCATCAAAAGCCGACTGGCGAATAGTCTCGGCATTGGCTGCTGAGACTATTCGTCAGACGGCTTGAGAAGCTGCAAAACCTATGCTTATCAGAGGGACATCCAGAGTAGATAACACTTGGAGTGAAAGGTTTACTACCCAAGTTCATATAAGTATTGATATTGAGGAACCATTGAGTTGCATGGGTAATTATGGGAGATTTGAGAACGTCATAGGTTGATAATATATAGACAAATATGGGCATATTTGACATAGATTATGGATACTTTTGACAGCATATCTCAGCCAAGAATTGCTCCATGATTTTTTTTAGGACAAAGGAAGACACTTAATTGCCTTCGTTCTGATTTCTTAAAATTACCGGGGAACTGTAGAGCACCTATTATAGGACTATTGAGCAGAGTATCTGACTTATTAGCAGGTTTGTTCTTGCCAGGAGCAGATGCAGAGCGGTAGAGATAGATGGCTGTGTCTGCCTTGCGGGTGCATAGTTATTGAGATTCAAGTTCTTTACTCCCACATAAGCATAAGATCGACATTCGGTAGACGTTTTGCGAGCTATGAACTTCACAAATTCTGAGATCCTTCACATGATTTTCACAGATCCTACGTGCTCTTAGTCCTTGGCTTCGGCAGCTGACTGCGGCTGCTTTCCCAGAAAGTATGCAGACTGACCGCACGGCGATGGCCCACGGAACTCTCTGCTAGTCCCACCCGTTTCAGACATCTCTATTTTTCCTAATTATTTGTTTCCGAAGACCGAAGACTGAGGCCGTCTAGCTCAGCCCATTCCTGCTCATTACACAGAGTTGCGGTGCGTGTCTGAGTGATCAAATGGGGTTCGGCATAGCTCTACCTTCGAAAGGAGGTATGCCGAAGTCAAAATATGGGTCAAATCCTCACGGCGTTAGGGCTATTCTTGGTAGATACGCCGCCAGCAGGAATCCAACAAGCATTCCTTGCATGGCAATATGCCTGAGAAGCAATCATCTTGAATCTTTTTCCCGCTGACGTGGCTCAAACGAAGGACCGGCCGAACCCACCTGGCTATCGTAGCTGTCGCCCTTGGCGCGACGGTTGAGCTTGTGTCGGTGTCGACGCGTCGTCGACGATGGGCTCGAGGAGTGCCGGCGTCGGCCGGAGCGGAGAGCGTGACTTCGCTCACCCCCTCCGTCGTAGCGGTCGTAGCGTTCAGAGCTGGCGGACAGAAGTAGTGATATCAGCCGTAGTCGGCGTAACTTCTCCAACAAGTGCATGTTGTGCCAGCTGGACGTGGCACAATGGCCGGCCGGTGGAGGTGGGGGGACGGCACGACACCGCTGCGCCGTCGCCACCATGTAGCACGTGCCTCTGGTGCTCACAGCCAGACCCGACCACCCCATCAACTCGACGACGCACACGTGTCGACGCAAGTGAGCCCAGTTTGCAGTCAGGTGGTGGTCAGACCTCGCCGGCGCACTGGCCGACACAAGTAGCCGACACACATCTGGCGGACATGAACGCCAGGCACGCTCGGCACAACCATCCTCCAGCCTCTAGCCACTTCACAACGCCCGGAAACGTCTCCAAGCTCATTCTTGGTTGGGTGTCAGATCACGCAAATGAACATCTTGTAGCTATCATATCACGCAAATGAACATCTTGTCGCTATCAGATCACGCAAAGGAACATCTTGCCGCTATCAGATCACGCAAATGAACATCTTGTCGCTATCAGATCACGCAAATGAACATTTTCTCGCTATCAGATCATGCCAATGAACATCTTGCTGCTATCAGATTACGCAAATGAACATCTTGTCGCTATCAGATCACACAAATGAACAGCTTGTCGCTACCAAAGAAATGAATACGATGTAGGATTGCCCATCTTCATTTTGAATCATACCTCATGTGAAAATGTTGGCTTACCGTGTCGTATGGGGTCCCATATAAGCTTAAGTTTGATACCTGAACCATATATGTCGTGAGCGACTTCAAAGATGTCATTCATATTGGCTAGTGAGAGATAGCAATAAAAAATAAAAATAGATAAATTACGATGCATGTTTCCAGTTGTGTCGCTAAAAAAATCCGAATTTTGACATGCCCAGCCACCACCGACGGCACCCGGCCGTCTGTCATCCCTGTCATGCCGACCAGGCATGTGGCACCCGGCCGTCTGTCACCCCCGTCAGGCCGACCAGGCATGTGGCACCCGGCCGTCTGTCACCCCTGTCAGGCATGTGACATCCGGCCGTCTGTCATCCCTGTCAGGCATGTGACACCCGGCCGTCTGTCACCCCTGTCAGGCCGACCAGGCATGTGGCACCCGTCCTCATATTCTCACATCCCTAGTAGGCCGGTCAGGCATGTGGCACCCGGCCTCGTGTTGTCCCATCCTTATAAGGCTGGCCAAGCATATCGTGTGAGGCGCAGCAGTGCTGCTCTTTCGCCTTCTTACCAGTCAGTGCACATACACAGTATTCCACTCGGCTCCAGATCCAATCCCGTGCCGACAGCGAGGTTTAGCAATGCGACTAGCTGACAGAGCCGACTGGTGACGGCCCCAATGTGGACCGTCAGCGAGGTTTAGCAGTGCGACTAGCTGACAGAGCCGACTGGTGACGGCCCCAATGTGGACCGTCAGCGAGGTTTAGCAGTGCGACTAGCTGACAGAGCCGACTGGTGACGGCCCCAATGTGGACCGTCAGCGAGACTTAGCAGTGCGACTAGCTGACAGAGCCGACTGGTGACGGCCCCAATGTGGACCGTCAGCGAGACTTAGCAGTGCGACTAGCTGACAGAGCCGACTGGTGACGGCCCCAATGTGGACCGTCAGCGAGGTTTAGCAGTGCGACTAGCTGACAGAGTCGACTGGTGACGGCCCCAATGTGGACCGACAGCGAGGTTTAGCAGTGCGACTAGCTGACAGAGCCGACTGGTGACGGCCCCAATGTGGACCGTCAGCGAGGTTTAGCAGTGCGACTAGCTGACAGAGCCGACTGGTGACGGCCCCAATGTGGACTGACAGCGAGGTTTAGCAGTGCGACTAGCTGACAGAGCCGACTGGTGACGGCCCCAATATGGACCGACAGCGAGGTTTAGCAGTGCGACTAGCTGACAGAGCCGACTGGTGACGGCCCCAATGTGGACCGTCAGCGAGGTTTAGCAGTGCGACTAGCTGACAGAGCCGACTGGTGACGGCCCCAATGTGGACCGTCAGCGAGGTTTAGCAGTGCGACTAGCTGACAGAGCCGACTGGTGACGGCCCCAATGTGGACCAACAGCGAGGTTTAGCAGTGCGACTAGCTGACAGAGCCGACTGGTGACGGCCCCAATGTGGACCGTCAGCGAGGTTTAGCAGTGCGACTAGCTGACAGAGCCGACTGGTGACGGCCCCAATGTGGACCGACAGCGAGGTTTAGCAGTGCGACTAGCTGACAGAGCCGACTGGTGACGGCCCCAATGTGGACCAACAGCGAGGTTTAGCAGTGCGACTAGCTGACAGAGCCGACTGGTGACGGCCCCAATGTGGACCGTCAGCGAGGTTTAGCAGTGCGACTAGCTGACAGAGCCGACTGGTGACGGCCCCAATGTGGACCAACAGCGAGGTTTAGCAGTGCGACTAGCTGACAGAGCCGACTGGTGACGGCCCCAATGTGGACCGTCAGCGAGGTTTAGCAGTGCGACTAGCTGACAGCCGACTGGTGACGGCCCCAATGTGGACCAACAGCGAGGTTTAGCAGTGCGACTAGCTGACAGAGCCGACTGGTGACGGCCCCAATGTGGACCGACAAATGACTGGACCAACAGCAGTCGATCGGCCAGGCGGTGGCGACGGAGAACGACCGCAGCGGCTGGGCATCCCGCACCTACCGCCATGGCACACCTTAGCCAGACAGCCCGCACCTACCGCCACGGCACACCTTAGCCAGACAGCCCGCACCTACCGCCATGGCACACCTTAGCCAGACAGCCCGCACCTACCGCCACGGCACACCTTAGCCAGACAGCCCGCACCTACCGCCATGGCACACCTTAGCCAGACAGCCCGCACCTACCGCCATGGCACACCTTAGCCAGACAGCCCGCACCTACCGCCATGACACACCTTAGCCAGACAGCCCGCACCTACCGCCATGGCACACCTTAGCCAGACAGCCCGCACCTACCGCTATGGCACACCTTAGCCAGACAGCCCGCACCTACCGCCATGGCACACCTTAGCCAGACAGCCCGCACCTACCGCCATGGCACACCTTAGCCAGACAGCCCGCACCTACCGCTATGGCACACCTTAGCCAGACAGCCCGCACCTACCGCCATGGCACACCTTAGCCAGACAGCCCGCACCTACCGCCATGGCACACCTTAGCCAGACAGCCCGCACCTACCGCCATGGCACACCTTAAATTTCGCGGCCTGGCGTCGGCTCACAGTCTGGCAGGCTAGACATGAAAACGGACAACTGATACAATACAGACAACGAATGTGCCTTATTTACGCGCCGAATTAAGCGAAGTAGCTCAGGACGAAGTACTGTGCAATGCAGGGTGAAGTATGCAATTCCCTTTCCCAAATATAGTGAGGCACCTTTCCGCCATCTATAAACTGACGTAGATATGATCCGCTAGGGCGGTGAGAAGAGCAGGAAAACTGCCAGAGACCAGGAAGACAGGGAGATGCTCGGGGACTGTTAGAAATTCGGAATACTCGGCGCTCTGGACAAGGAGAGACTGTTCAGCAGTGAGTACTCGAGTGACATGTCGGTATTCAACACTGGTCACTCTCCGTCCGTGTATGGCATTGCACTGCTCGCCAGAGTCCATCGACAAACACAACTGACTCGGGAGTGGATCTATGTATCCGCTCGTAGCTACCAATGGCCATTTAACCCTGTACAGACCGTCTGGGAGTGAGTTGAATGTGCCGAATCGCCTATACTCACATATTTCGGTTAATATTGCTGAACATCAGACAAATTGTCCACGACCTGTCATCAAAGTTAAGCCACATAAGTTCAACGAGTTAACTAGATTGCCTCGATGTCAACGACTAGCATGAGGGGTCTGCTCGGCTCTGACATCGCTACAATTCTCCCTCAATGCTGATTCTCCTTCAATGCATGCAAATGTTAGCGTGGGATTCCATAAAGTCCCCCCCCCCCAAGTGTTCCCGTGCCTCATGGATAATACGTTTTGCGCACCATACCCAATTTATTTGATAATAAAGACACCCTTTCCTCAGCCTGGTCTTTTAGCCCCTTACCCTTTCCTAACAGTCCATTATCCTTGCCTAATAGCACGTTATCCTTGCCTAATAGCCAATTATCCTTCTCTGATAGCCCATTATGCTTGCCTAATAGCCCCGTAGCCTTAGCTCCTTGGCTTTATTCTAATAGCCTAACAGCTAATAAAGAATAGCAATATCACTGGCAACTGCCGACTTGAGGGTAATAGTGTCCCGTCAGTCCGACACGGGATCTAGTACAGTCGGCCAGGCACCGAATCCAGTCCGGTGGTACATCCACTTGATCCAGTCTGGTCGTTCGGCACCGGCACTCGATACAGTCCGGTCAGTCCGGCACTCGGTACAGTCCGGTCAGTCCGGCACTCGGTACAGTCCGGTCAGTCCGGCACTCGGTACAGTCCGGTCAGTCCGGCACTCGGTCAGTCCGGCACTCGGTACAGTCCGGTCAGTCCGGCACTCGGTACAGTCCGGTCAGTCCGGCACTCGGTACAGTCCGGTCAGTCCGGCACTCGGTCTCCGGTCCGGTCCGGTCAGTCCGGCACTCGTAGTCCGGTCAGTCCGGCACTCGCAGTCCGGTCAGTCCGGCACTCGGTACAGTCCGGTCAGTCCGGCACTCGGTACAGTCCGGTCAGTCCGGCATCTACATTATTCGGTACAGTCCGGTCAGTCCGGCACTCGGTACAGTCCGGTCAGTCCGGCACTCGGTACAGTCCGGTCAGTCCGGCACTCGGTACAGTCCGGTCAGTCCGGCACTCGGTACAGTCCGGTCAGTCCGGCACTCGGTACAGTCCGGTCAGTCCGGCACTCGGTACTCCGGTCGTCGGATCGGTACAGTCCGGTCAGTCCGGCACTCGGTACAGTCCGGTCAGTCCGGTCTCGGTACAGTCCGGTCAGTCCGGCACTCGGTACAGTCCGGTCAGTCCGGCACTCGGTACAGTCCGGTCAGTCCGGCACTCGGTACAGTCCGGTCAGTCCGGCACTCGGTACCCGGTCCGGTGGTCCGGCACCCGGTCCGGTCCGGTCAGTCCGGCACCCGGTCCCGTCCGGTAGTCCGGTGGTCCGGTTCGACAGGCGCCCGGTCCGACTGGTATAATCGACGCCGGGTTCACGGCAGGTGATGGGTTTGGTTCGGCTGGAGTCCGGTCCGGTCCGCTCCGGCTCAGTCGGCGCCGAAGACCGGTATGGGAACCGGTCCGCTGACCTTGACACCGATCGCCATTGTTTGCAATCCTTATCGAGCCGGGTTGACGCTGCACCGCGTGTGCCAACACATGCCTAGCCGGACCCGCCTTGACTTTGACATGGATTCGGCGACGACCGTCTGCTGGGTGAATCAGCTGCTGACCCGAGGAACTGTATCAGCTACCATCCGCAGTTAGCTACCAAAGGTCCGATCCCAGCGTAACGTGCTCCGCTGGGTAAATCAGCTGCTGGCCTCGGAAACTGTCTCAGCTGTCGTCCGTGATCAGCAACCATAGGTCCGATACTGCACCGAGGCCATGCATACCCTCCAACTCTTCTGGAATTTGGCACCATGCCAGTGAGTGTTGCATGCAAAAATGTGGCCCGAAATTGTTCACATGGCCGCCTCGTGTTTTGCTTGTGGCGCGGCTCGTGCGGGCTATCGAATTTGAACGATCAGAAAACCAGTGTTAGAAATCGGACGCCAGTGCGGACTATACCGATGAGACGGACCCGGCGTCTGCTGAACCGGACCGGGTGCCGGACCACCGGACCGGACCGGGTGCCGGACCACCAGACCGGACCGGGTGCCGGACTGACCGGACCGGACTGGGTGCCGGACCACCGGACTGTACCGAGTGCCGGACCACCGGACCGGACCGGGTGCCGGACCACCGGACCGAGCCGGGTGCCGGACCACCAGACCGGACCGGGTGCCGGACTGACCAGACCGGACCGGGTGCCGGACTGACCGGACCGGACTGGGTGCCGGACCACCGGACTGTACCGAGTGCCGTACCACCGGACCGGACCGGGTGCCGGACCACCGGACCGGGCCGGGTGCCGGACCACCAGACCGGACCGGGTGCCGGACTGACCGGACCGGACCGGGTGCCGGACTGACTGGACTGGACCCAGGGCCGGTGCCAGACGACCGAACTAGATTCGACGGAGGTACCACCGGACTGGATCCAGTGGCACCCCGGCGTGCCCAGGACAGGGGAGTGACATGTGATGTTTTCTCACCACCCCCTTCACCCACAGCCCTTCAGGATACGGCCGAGTCCACTAGTGTATGGGGAATGGGGATCCAAACTCGACACAACAATCCACGCCAAAAGGAAACGGCGCCATGAATACGACACCAGGCAATCACGCAATCCTTCACAGTTTTCCATATGCACCAGGCGTGAACATATTTAGAAAGTGATTCATCCTGATGCATGTACCCAACGGCTGTAACATTCGCTGTGCATTCGACTTAGCCGCCTCCGCACGCGGGGTCTGGCCTCCCACATGTCTAGTGGCCAGGGCCAGGCTCGACCTGGCCTCCCACATGTCCAGTGACCAGGGCTAGGCTCGATCTGGCCACCCACATGTCCAGTGGCCAGGGCAAGGCTCGACCTGGCCTCCCACATGTCCAGTGGCCAGGGCAAGGCCCGATCTGGCCTCCCACATGTCCAGTGGCCAGGGCAAGGCCCGATCGCTGCAACACCAGGGAAGGGCCGCCGCGAGGGTCTGTCCCGTCTAGAGTGAGTGACGTCAGGACGAGACACGCCATCAGCCGGGATGTCCGGTCCGAGGTGAATGACGTCAGGATGACGCTCGTCATCAGACGCCAGCACGCGCATATCAGACACATGCCGACAATGCTCAGATAATCTTTATGGAGCTTAAGGCAAGTCATTGCATGACGTTGCAAGTTTTCCTGCTATTACTCTCATTCTTTGGTCGCCCGTGACTCATGACTGAACGGCAGCGACGGCTGTCTTACTGTTCGGTCGCCCGTGACTCATGAGTGAACGGCGGCGACGGCTGTCTCACTCTTCAGTCCCCAGTGACTCATGACTGAACGTATGCGACGGCTGTCAGGGACTGAAGAATCATACTTATCAAGCCAACTGCAGGCTTGCCGTGAAGAGAGGTGCCAAAAACGGCAACAGGATACAGAGATAACATCAGTGAGACATCTATCGATGGCCCTGATGAGTCTTTCTCAACGGCTGTCGGACCTGACACTCCCCCCACCAGACACTCCCCCACCAGACACTCCCCCCACCATACACTCCCCCACCACACATTCCCCCCACCCCCACCCCCACCACACACTCCCCCACCACACACTCCCCCACCACACACTCCCCCCACCAGACACTCCCCCACCACACACTCCCCCACCACACACTCCCCTCACCAGACACTCCCCCCACCACACACTCCCCCACCACACACTCCCCACACCACACACTCCCCCCACCACACACTCCCCCACCAGACACTCCCCCCACCACACACTCCACCACCACACACCCCCCACCACACACTCCCCCACCACACACTCCCCCCACCAGACACTTCCCTCACCAGACACTCCCCCCACCACCATCACACACTCCCCCCACCACACACTCCCCCACCACACACCCTTGAGCTATTCATTGTTTAGTACTAGCCATAAACTGATTCAAAATTGCATTATTACTATAATTATAATAAAAATAATTATTATTGTTATTATTATTATCATTATTATTTGCTTCAGGCTACCGCCGAGAGTATGATTGGGGATTCAAAAAGTCCTTATACGTACACCAATAATTATCGATAAAATAACAGCTATCCGCAATATATTCCTGCTTTCCATCTGGCAGCAAAAACCAATCCACGACTTGATATTTCAGACTAATACGTCGTTTTATTTCCATAGTATTACGCTGTGTATATTACGCTACGCATATTATCCATATATTACGCATAGTATACGCTACCTATGACATGTCGGTCCCAATTTCATTAATTAGCGTGTGTTAGCACTTGTAGCGTTCGCCCATATCTACAGTTTATTAGTTCCCCGGTAGCTCCAGTTAATCTCCAGCCGGCAATGGACGAGCGGTAGAGTTTTATCTCCCATCCATATCCCCGTTGGAGTGATTGCGTCACATCTAACACGGAGCGACAGAATGGTATCATCGGCCTCGACCTCCCAGCAAACACGGCTGCCAGGAGGTGGTGGAATGGTGATAGTGTTCGCCTGGCTGTCTCACCTGGTCCTATCACTGGCAGCAGCCGTGACGCCCAACAGCACGGGTGCCAGGAGGTGGTGGAGTGGTGATAGTGTTCGCCTGGCTGTCTCACCTGGTCCTATCACTGGCAGCGGCCGTGACGCCCAACAGCACGGGTGCCAGGAGGTGGTGGAGTGGTGATAGTGTTCGCCTGGCTGTCTCACCTGGTCCTATCACTGGCAGCAGCCGTGACGCCCAACAGCACGGGTGCCAGGAGGTGGTGGAGTGGTGATAGTGTTCGCCTGGCTGTCTCACCTGGTCCTATCACTGGCAGCAGCCGTGACGCCCAACAGCACGGGTGCCAGGAGGTGGTGGAGTGGTGATAGTGTTCGCCTGGCTGTCTCACCTGGTCCTATCACTGGCAGCGGCCGTGACGCCCAACAGCACGGCTGCTAAGAGGTGGTGGAGTGGTGATAGTGTTCGCCTGGCTGTCTCACCTGGTCCTATCACTGGCAGCGGCCGTGACGCCCAACAGCACGCTGCCAGGAGGTGGTGGAGTGGTGATAGTGTTCGCCTGGCTGTCTCACCTGGTCCTATCACTGGCAGCGGCCGTGACGCCCAACAGCACGGGTGAAAAGCGGCCGAACGGCACGCAGCACAGCACCAGCTCCATACCGCCCTCCACAACAGCCACCACTACGTGAAGCGGCCACCCGTCTCCGGCAGACGAGGCACCGCATCCGGTGGAGCTGGTGTCGTGACATGGTCCTGACCACCACCGGCGCCGCCGGCTATCGGCGTACGATGTTCCCACTTCCGGGTCGCCGGCGCCAGTCGGCGGAAACGGTGCGCAGGATCTGGCAGTATCGCCGACAGATCCACTCAGATCCGCAATGGGTAATGGGTAAGATGCCCTTACCCATTACGAAGACAACGTGTCATAATATATACAAGTCATATCATCCGCAGTCCGTAACCTACACAAATTCAGCATACCCAAAAGGGTCGTAGCCTCTATAGTTCATAACTTCCACAGCTCACAACCTCCACAATTCGGAAGTGGTCATAACCTCCGCAGCTCACAACCTCCACGACTTCGAAGCGGTCATAGTCTATACAGCTCACAACATCCACAACTCCGAAGCGATAATAACCTCTACAGATCGCAACCTCTACAACTCCGAGCGGCCATAACCTCCGCAGCTCACAACCTGCAGAACTCCGAAGCGATCATAACAGTGACATATTGTTCATGTTCAGCAGTGACTGGCTCTAGTCACTGCTGGCTGGCTCTAGTCCTGTTGATTAAGCTGATAGTACACCCTGAAATATGCATGAAGAAGCCTCTGTCGTTGCGAGGTGTAGATCAGCCCCGTGAAGCACACATCAGGTGCCTTCAGTCGTTGTTAGCTGAAATAGCTTCCTATCGTAAGATAAAAGGTACCTCCTGAGTTTGGTATGAAGCGGCCCCGTCGCTTCCAACGTAGATCACCCTGTCGAAATCTGCATGAGGGGCCTCCTAAGAGTCATGAACTGCGAGGGTCTTCCGAATTCTGCATTAGGTTATCACGTTGCAAGCTACAGGTGTACCCTGAAAACCGCATGATAGCCTCCGCTGTCGCGAGCTGCATAGCCGTCTGAAATCTGCATAAGGATCTTCTTTCGTAGTTGTGTTGTGGTCTAGGGACGCATCATATCAGGCATAGGCCATGCCAATGTGAGCTCCAGTTGGTATTTCTTGTGATCCGTAATCGAAGTTCTTCCTGTGTTGTTCTGGGGTGCATGTTACGCTTGGAACAGGGGCGACACCACACAAATATGCCTGAGGGTGAGGGGGCGAACCACAAAGGGGATTCACTGGAGCAAAAGTGGCGTCCTGGCTCCGAAAGTGGCGTCCTGGCTCCGAAAGTGGCGTCCTGGCTCCGAAAGTGGCGTCCTGGCTCCGGAAGGGGCATCCTCGAATAAGGGGCATCCTCGAATAATAGGCATCCTCGAATATGGAAGCATACCGGCGGGTTACCGAGCAGTAGGCTTCCTTAGTTATTTCCAGTTATTTCTCGCTCTACGCATTTATACTGAAAACAAATTATATCAACCTTCAGTGGCTCCTCACTTCACTATTAATCATCACACTGTGAGAACTTCCTACTCCTCGCAGTGCGGAGGCTGGGGTCAATTTACACCCTTCATTAATTTTCGTTCGAAAATTAATATAGCACGGTGTGGTAAGCAGTATCCTACAGCTACATCTTGTTTAGATTTACTTGAAATGTTTATATCAGTCTCTTTTGGTTGACTTTACAGGTCAGGTCAAACAGGTCAAGGTATGGGTGCAGTCAGTCACCGGTCCTTTCCGCAGCTTTCGGATTCTAGTCCCGAAACAAATGCGATTTAATGCGTCAGTATTGCTGGTGTGCAAACTGAACACTTAGTCTCACACAGGTGACACATGCGAAGGTCAAGCTCACCGATCCTATCAAGGCGAAATGTTTGAAATTATGCGATGAATTGTTGAAGATGACAATTCTCGAAACATATGTCATTCAGTAGGTGGTAATGAGTGCCACTAAAGCCAAGCCAAATATCTTACACCGTTCGAAAATTTCCGAGAATAAATCCGACAATGTTAATGTTTTGCAACCCTCTCCCGCTTCCCACGAAAAGTTCAAAAGAATCATACATGCTCAAGGGGAGCATCTCGGCCCCAACCACGTCACCAATAAATTCGGCGTACAAACTTACCTTGGCCTGGCTACGCTCACTTCGTAATGCTCCTTCTGTTAGCCTGGAATGCATGTACTTTCGGGACGCTTTAGGTCATATCTCAGTGACCTAACCTGATGTTGACTTGAAATCGTGCACGCTGTTAGAGGAGGTACGTTTCTACTAAATGGATGTCGGGTGTTGAAAATATTAATCAGTAGCAAAGTTATGCACAAATACATATCCGGTTTATACCAGCATTTGACCTTGCAACCGGACCTAAGATCACATTTTGTATTTTGTATTTACATCCATCACATATCTATCCACCCCCTGTTCCACGTTTGGTTGTATCTTGTGTGGTTCGTTTAATTTGTAATGCTTCAATGTACATCTAAAACGTCCATTGAGACGAGATCGTGACTTTTTATTCACATTAGCAATTCGCCATCTTCACAGTCTAGACTTTATGTTTGCCAGAATGTGCGTTCATCGTCAGAAGGCATACAAATTGCAAGCGATAAGATTAGAGCGTTAGCGGTTCAGGAGCTGCCTCAAGGTAAATTATCAAGAGATAAAACGAGCTCCCCTACACTACCGGGATGAAGTCCCCAGCGAGCGGTCCGTAAGTCCCAAACATTTTGGAAGAAGGGATGGGAAAATGCTTCTCTATCACTTTCCCACTTACCTACTTTGGGGATATGGGACTTATGTCCACGTCTAGTGCTAAATTGTTCCCTACGGGAATCTGAATGGCTCCCGTTTTAATAGTCTTAAGGAACCTGTTGTTATTTTCTGGGGCCTTCTCGTTCAAATTATGAATCTCCCTTTGCCCTTTTGGGGCCTCCTCTTCTACCTGAGGAGGGGAGGAGTCTCGCTATCCGACATGGGGACTTCCTCTTGTTCTCAGGGGCTCCCTCATATTCTCAGGGGCTCCCTCATACTTCCTTGTACCATCCACAAAACCAGGGCTCTCCTCTTAACACTCTCACGTCCGGCGGTCCGCGCCAACTTCGCATGCCCGGGGGGGGGGGGCAGATGTCTGCCCCCCTAAGATCTCTGGAACTATGCTAGCTAGCGACAAACGGAAAACGGCGTTGGATTGCTGGTAACGGGCTCTATCGAAAGTGTCTCGGTAATTTGTTTTCGCTCAGGTCAACATTCAGGTCACTGGACCATCATAGGTCAAATTCGACCATATCAGGTGGGACTCAGATATTGACACATGTGTCAGGACCTGTAACAGATAGGAACAAATGGCGAACGCTATTCGACAGTTCTTAAAATGCGCTACCGACAGTAGGCGGTGTAATTTAAGGTACGTCAAACGAAACTCAGGTCAAGGTCATGAATTCATGACCTCAGGTCAAGGCCTAGGGAGGTCATGTAAGGTATCGATCGACACGTCTTGACGATACAAGCACAATGACGTTAATTTCAGCCTTTCTATATCAATGCAGTGCGATGTAATGCGCATTAATGTGTATCTCAGGTGACCTCAGAGACCTTGGTGAGGTCACTGAGCAAAAATGTCAGCGGTAACATTGACCATACCTTCCATCTACATGCCACAACCGTTGTGAGATCATTCCGAGCGCAAATATGTAACTAGGAAACATTTGTATATTTTACCATAGCCCTTATAATGGGGAAGCCATGACAGCGACCTGACCTAAGGTCAATGCTACGGAAAAAAACCGATATACATATTATGGTCCCTGATGAGATCATGACATGCTATAAGTTTGAAATAAATCGCCCAATCATTGTGGAAGTTATGCCACATAGAACTCCGAGTGTAGTTGGGTCACTTCGCCTGACCTGGTGACCTGACCTGAGATGACCCAGGATTAAAAATGTATGAGGATATGCGGAAAAGACAAATGAACAGCTATGCGCGATTTGACCTTGCTAACCCTATTAGTTTGGCGGCAAACGAGGAAAAACCGGAGGGGGCAGATATCTGCCCCCGGACGTGCGCGGGTTAAGCCTTGGGGCTCCCTGTCTATACTGGAGCTCTTCTACCCATCTTCATGGGGAGGGGCTCACTCCTCTTTCACTATCGGGGGCTCATTTTCACTCCACTTTACTATTAGGGATCTCGTATCCCTTCTCATGGACCTCCTCCCATATCTCGGGTACCTCTTCGGCTATCTTGGTGGTGGGAGCTCATCAGCCGGTATAGCTGTAAGTGGAAAGGGTCTCCCCGAGTTCAGGGTGGGGTGTAGGGGTGGGGGTGTGGATGGAGTCCATATGGTTTCAGAGCCATGTGTTCGCCCCGCCCCCTCATTCCTCACGAAAGGAAGCGAGCCGCCCCTCTGGTCTCCGGTGTCGCCGCCCCTGCCATTAATAATATACAAGGGGAATAGTGGAAACTGCTACGATCAGGTCCTCCTAAGCCCGGAATGCATACATATGGTTGAAAGTGGGGCCTTTTGATCAGTTCGAGGGACCTGCTAATGACAGGGAATCTCCAAACTTGTAGAGGCTTCCGAAAGTGGAAGACCATGATCGGAACTGGCTGTACTCTATTATTTGTGGAGGCACTGCATGGGCGTCCTTGTTAAACCATGTGCATTTGTGGAGGCACTGCATGGGCGTCCTTGTTAAACCATGTGCATTTGTGGAGGCACTGCATGGGCGTCCTTGTTAAACCATGTGCATTTGTGGAGGCACTGCATGGGCGTCCTTGTTAAACCATGTGCATTTGTGGAGGCACTGCATGGGCGTCCTTGTTAAACCATGTGCATTTGTGGAGGCACTGCATGGGCGTCCTTGTTAAACCATGTGCATTTGTGGAGGCACTGCATGGGCGTCCTTGTTAAACCATGTGCATTTGTGGAGGCACTGCATGGGCGTCCTTGTTAAACCATGTGCATTTGTGGAGGCACTGCATGGGCGTCCTTGTTAAACCATGTGCATTTGTGGAGGCACGTGGGGTCCTTGTTACTTGTTTGTGGTGCATGGGCGTCCTTGTTAAACCATGTGCATTTGTGGAGGCACTGCATGGGCGTCCTTGTTAAACCATGTGCATTTGTGGAGGCACTGCATGGGCGTCCTTGTTAAACCATGTGCATTTGTGGAGGCACTGCATGGGCGTCCTTGTTAAACCATGTGCATTTGTGGAGGCACTGCATGGGCGTCCTTGTTAAACCATGTGCATTTGTGGAGGCACTGCATGGGCGTCCTTGTTAAACCATGTGCATTTGTGGAGGCACTGCATGGGCGTCCTTGTTAAACCATGTGCATTTGTGGAGGCACTGCATGGGCGTCCTTGTTAAACCATGTGCATTTGTGGAGGCACTGCATGGGCGTCCTTGTTAAACCATGTGCATTGTACGTCGAAGCCATACATTCATGTCGGCTTAAAGAAAACAATTCGGATAGCAGGAGATTTCAGTGTTTGCAGTGAGCGACAGGGGGCCAGGTCCTTCCTGGCCCCTACACGGAGGAGGGGAGAGGGCGCACTGGCTCCCTGACCTCGCCGGCCCCACCGCCTACATAAGCGTGCATGCAAACTAAATCGCCTGAGTCATACAGGTGATGACGTTCCAGTTTTGGTGGTTGGCAGCTGATCAACTTGATCGCACACGCTGTAATGCCATGGCAGTACAGCGTGCACCGTGCACCGGCAGATCAGCACCAGTCTACCATGGCAGCGGTACGTGCACCTGCACGCCTGCCCTGCCATGCCATGGGAATGAGCACCGGCAGACCTGCCATGGCAGTGGAGCGAGCACCGTGCACCGGGAGACCTGCCATGGCAGTGGAGCGAGCACCGTGCACCGGCAGATCTGCCATGGCAGTGGAGCGAGCACCGTGCACCGGCAGATCTGCCATGGCAGTGGAGCGGCCCGGCAGACCTGCCATGGCAGTGGAGCGAGCACCGTGCACCGGCAGATCTGCCATGGCAGTGGAGCGAGCACCGTGCACCGGCAGATCTGCCATGGCAGTGGAGCGAGCACCGTGCACCGGCAGACCTGCCATGGCAGTGGAGCGAGCACCGTGCACCGGCAGACCTGCCATGGCAGTGGAGCGAGCACCGTGCACCGGCAGATCTGCCATGGCAGTGGAGCGAGCACCGTGCACCGGCAGACCTGCCATGGCAGTGGAGCGAGCACCGAGCACCGGCAGACCTGCCATGGCAGTGGAGCGAGCACCGTGCACCGGCAGATCTGCCACGGTATTACAACGTGCACCATGCAGCATGCACACGGATTTACCAGCGTTGCAGCTTGTTGAAGATGCGCAAGGACAATGCTGCAGGTGCTGCCTCCGGTAATGCTATAAACAGGAGTAGCAGCGGTAGATGTAAGCGCAGATGAAATGAAAATGTGTGCTCATGCACATGTACTGCGCGGTGTAGCTGGCAGAGGAAATACATCTGAGATATTTCTCAATGTATTTGGACACCACAGGCCAGGCCCAGGTGTCGGAAACCAAACAACAACTGATCGCTGGGTTGCTGCTAAATTAGTGCTGTCGCGTACGATAGCGTACCCAAGTTAATTCAGCCCAAGAACAAAGTACAAACCACCGTCAGTTGAGTGCCACTAAACGCGTCAGGCTATGCGGATGATCGCGTGATGAAGCGGCGTGGAGTGAACAACGATGGCTAATTACGCGGCATAGAGTGAATAACGGTGGTTAGCTTTCGACGGGCAGGAGCTGACAGTACATTGACTCCTGCATGTTCGACCTTCACGTTCTCCCAGCGTGCATTCAACATTTCCCGACTGCGATCTGCCGTTCTGCCGTGCAACTTGCCAATGTGTCCCTTTGACTGGAAGCCAGAGTACGCGTCGCCTTGGACGCTGAGCTGGCGGTTGTGCCTGGTCCACGGGCCAGTCAGCTGCCGAGCCGCACACCAGTCGGCCATCTTATACAATGCGTCACTCATCGCCATGGTATCAGCGTCTTTATGGCGCCAGGGACAGGAGCTGTGCGGCGACCGGTCAAGAGAGGTGACGCAGAGGAGACCAGATCAGAGAGCGGCATCAGTTTGTTTGTTTGTTTTTCGGTTGGCTGGCGTGGCCGGACCGAGCTGATGTGCTACACGCTGAGCGACCTGCAGCCAAGGTCGCTGCTCATCCCACCGGCCGGACCGGGTCCGCCGCCCCGGCCCGGCTCGGCTATAACTCAGTCATGAGCGGCTGCAGCAAACAAAGCCTGTGACACGGCGTCTGGCGCCTGGCCGGGGGCGGAACAAGGATGGGGTTTTCCTGGCGCCCTGCTGCCGGCTGTGGCTTCGGCCGCGGTCCACCGGTGACACCAGGCACGGCCGCCGCGCCGGCCTCCTGCCCTGCCTCCAGCCCGGCCTCCAGCCCAGCCTCCTGCCCGAGCTCCTGCCCAGCCTCCTGCCCTGCCTCCAGCCCTGCCTCCAGCCCAGCCTCCTGCCCGGGCTCCTGCCCTGCCTCCAGCCCGGCCTCCTGCCCTGCCTCCTGCCCTGCCTCCAGCCCGGCCTCCAGCCCAGCCTCCTGCCCGGGCTCCTGCCCAGCCTCCTGCCCTGCCTCCAGCCCGGCCCCATGCCCGGCCTCCTGCCCTTCCTCCTGCCCGGCCTCCTGCCCGGCCTCCTGCCCTGCCTCCAGCCCGGCCTCCTGCCCTGCCTCCAGCCCTTCCTCCTGCCCTGCCTCCAGCCCTGCCTCCAGCCCGGCCTCCTGCCCTGCCTCCAGTCCTGCCTCCAGCCCTTCCTCCTGCCCTGCCTCCAGCCCTGCCTCCATTCGGCCTCCTGCCCTTCCTCCTGCCCGGCCTCCTGCCCTGCCTCCAGCCCGGCCTCCAGCCCTTCCTCCTGCCCTGCCTCCAGCCCGGTATCCTGCCCTTCCTCCTGCCATTCCTCCTGCCCTACCTCCAGCCCTGCCTCAAGCCCTACCTCCAGCCCTGCCTCCAGCCCTACCTCCTGCCTGCCTCCAGCCCTGCCTCCAGCCCTACCTCCAGCCCTACCTCCAGCCCTGCCTCCAGCCCTGCCTCCAGCCCTGCCTCCAGCCCTTCCTCCTGCTTGCCTCCAGCCCTGCCTCCAGCCCTGCCTCCTGCCTGCCTCCTGCCTGCCTCCAGCCCGGCCCCATGCCCGGCCCCATGCTCGGCCGGCCAGGTATGCAGCGGTCGGCGGACCGGCGGGAGGAGGACCGGCGGGAGGCGGACCGGCGGGAGGCGGACCGGCGGGAGGCGGACCGGCGGGAGGCGGACCGGCGGGAGGCGGACCGGCGGGAGGCGGACCGGCGGGAGGCGGACCGGCGGGAGGCGGACCGGCGGGAGGCGGACCGGCGGGAGGCGGACCGGCGGGAGGAGGACCGGCGGGAGGAGGACCGGCGGGAGGCGGACCGGCGGGAGGCGGACCGGCGGGAGGCGGACCGGCGGGAGGAGGACCGGCGGGAGGCGGACCGGCGAGAGGCGGACCGGCGAGAGGCGGACCGGCGGGAGGCGGACCGGCGAGAGGCGGACCGGCGGGAGGCGGACCGGCGGGATGCGGACCGGCGGGATGCGGACCGGCGGGAGGAGGACCGGCGGGAGGCGGACCGGCGGGAGGCGGACCGGCGGGAGGCGGACCGGCGGGAGGCGGACCGGCGGGAGGCGGACCGGCGGGAGGCGGACCGGCGGAGGGGAGGCGTACCGGCGAGAGGCGGACCGGCGGGAGGCGGACCGGCGAGAGGCGGACCGGCGGGAGGCGGACCGGCGGGATGCGGACCGGCGGGATGCGGACCGGCGGGAGGAGGACCGGCGGGAGGAGGACCGGCGGGAGGCGGACCGGCGGGAGGCGGACCGGCGGGAGGCGGACCGGCGGGAGGCGGACCGGCGGGAGGCGGACCGGCGGGAGGCGGACCGGCGGGAGGCGGACCGGCGGGAGGCGGACCGGCGGGAGGCGGACCGGCGGGAGGCGGACCGGCGGGAGGCGGACCGGCGGGAGGCGGCGGGCAGCCACAGCTTGACTGCTGCACTGTGTGCGGCAGAGGCGCCACGGCTGCCGGCCAGCTTTGAGGCCGACGCCAAAGCATATGGAATGGTGGAAAGCCACAGTGCCTTGGTCGGCTATGTAGAAACTGTCGCGCCCACCCCCAACCACATGCTATAACACATCTAATCACACATCTAGTCAACACCTTCGTGTTGACGAACAACACAGCGAGAAAGAGGTGCAATTGCGAGCGAGTGTCGAGTACTTAAGCGAGTCGAGCAGAGTACTGTCGACCGCACCTAAAAGTGCGGGCGAGTGTTTAAGGAGTCGAGCAGAGTACTGTCGACCGCACCTAAAAGTGCGGGCGAGTTCCGCGAATGTCGTACATACACCTGAGTGGTCGAGCCCGCCCGGCCCGGTTGTCACGCTTCCGATTATCTCAATATGGGGATGAAGTGTTCGCGGGTGACTTTCAACAGCACATGACATAATTCAGTTGTAAGTTTCGCATACCATCCAAGCAGCATTGCGTGCCAAATGTTCTATTCTAGGATGCAGAATGAGTGTGGAAACATGATATTCTGCACTCTTGTTCGGCAGCCTCGAACAAAGCCTCTCAATTACGCGACGCATTCAATTGCATTCTGCAATCCCGTTGATTCCTGTATGTTATTTGTATATTCCATGACATTTTTACCAAGGGCCTAAGCAGTGCAATGGTAAGTCGATTATACAATACATGCTAAGCAATCGACAGCACGAAAAATAACTTACTAAACTTGTGCTGGAGAAGGAATTTCTCTGCTGGAGAAAGTCATGCTCTTTTTAGAGCATGACTTTATGGAGAAAGTCATGCTCTAAACAAATACTTTGCACGAGACCGAAGGTCTCGTGCAAAGTGCTATTCTTAAAATTCGCCAATACCATTCCTTTCCCAGTGCCATTTAATAGCATAATATTATCATTCCCAAATCCACTCTTTTCATTTTGAGACCTACGAACCTTCATCACAATATTTTTTCCCGTGTATTATCAATGCTTGATCAAAGAACAAGGTTTGCAGTGGCATTGGCCTGCTCTGAGTACAGCAGCATTGGCCAGTTCTGTTACCGTACGTCGCACTGCAGTCGGCTTGCACCATCCATCTGGAATTGCATTGCATTACGTTTGAAACAAAAATTATCTTGTTCGGATTTCGGGAGTGGTGGCGATTTTAATTCTGCTTTTATAAACGCGACTTAATGAATTTGGGGTATCTGAAATCACTTTCACTTCGCGTGCATCCTAAACCCTGCTGCGAGAGGAGGGGCACAAAGTGTGATTGACCCTCCCCCTTTCGAGTCTGCGGTTCATGGAAATATCATTCTGAAACTTCGTGATGTTCCTAACGCTCAGTTACACCGAGCCCCAAGTTCTAATTTGTCTCCGTCTCAGATTGGAATTAATTGATTTCACTTTGATCAGAGGCGTCTCTGGGAGTGGGTTTGGGAGGCGTGTTCGGATAATCTTCCTTAGATATGACACATCAGAAGCTTGATTTATGATATCCGAATCCTGGAAAGCATTTCACCGATCAAGCCTCGCGGCGGTGCTGAAAGGCCATTGATTGCACGATTTCATGGCTTATGCAATTCATATTGTTATGGGGTGCGTCCAAGCTGATGTGAATCGCGTCCAGGCTTCCAGTGGCAAGTCCACCGTGGTTGCGAAAATTCGTTCAAAATAAGAATAAATGTTTGCTTTCGTTTCGCTTGTGCGCCCTCATCAACTTCATGGCATTAATTGGAGATATTATCGCTGAACTGGCGGGAAGTATTGTGAAGTTATTTCGTAAAAGTATTTGTAAGTTGAAAGCTCAAATACTTACCGGAAGCGAATCCCGAGCTAATAAGATGGAAAATCTACATTTTTAGGTACATACAATTATTGAACTTGAGGTTCTCTACTCTTATATTTATGTTCTGGAAGTTTGAAAGTACTGCTATGATCAGAGGAAGATCAGATTGTTTGGGAAGTGTTAGCTTACCAAAGCGTATCAATTCATTCATTTTTCATAAGTTACGTCTACAAAGTTGCTATAAAGCGCACATGGGAGTTCGTTTGTTTGATGTAAATTAGCTTATCAAAGGCGATTCCTGGTAAAAGTGTTGAAACATAGCTATCAAATGTTACACCTCAGTGCAAACTTTTAGCAACGTTGCATAATGATTTTGGCCGAAGCTTTAAAATATGTGAAGAAAGTTTTGAAGTCCTAAAAGTTTTTTTTTCCGTTCTAACAAGTTACGGAAATATTATATTTCGGTCAGATCCTTACACGCCGTCTCAGGGGGTCGTTATGTTCCCCATCTAATCTCAAAATTAAGCGTCGTACGAAAACTAATGAGGTGATATCGGAAAGCGCTCGACGGGTAGGGTCCAGAACCACCCGCGAAATATCCTTCTCTCAAACAGTGACGGTTATGGGGGTTATGTTTAAGTGACGGTACTAGGGGGTTTATGAAGTTACGTCACCAGGGGTTTATGAAGTTACGTGATCAGGGGCTTATGAAGTTACGTCACCAGGGGTTTAGGAAGTGACGTCACCAGGGGTTTATGAAGCTACGTCACCAGGGGTTTATGAAGTGACGTCACCAGGGGTTTATGAAGTGACGTCACTCGGGGGTTTATGAAGTGACGTCACCAGGGGGCTTACGTGGTCACGACTGACGTCGTTTGTTTGGTTCTGGTGAGTTCATTTTAGGGAGGATTTCAAAAGCAAAACGTAATTTGAATGGGAAATGGAAGGCGAAATCGACGATAATCTGAAGAGGTTTACCCACCTAAATATATCTTTTTGCTTGAAATTTCCAAAATTCGGAATTTGGATTGTTTGTAATTGTTTTTTCTTCTAATTATTGTTGTGTACCTTTTGCTAATGATGATAGTAGAACGCACTGAGAAACATTGTTTATGCAAACGTAGCCCTATAAAAAGGGACTACTTGGCTAAAATCTTATAATTTATCCCTAATGGGTAAATATGCAAAACAAATAACGCATGAAAAATACAACACAAATCCAGTATTCCTCACGTACATTTTATTGCGTCCCAAAGAAAAGGAGACGCTGAAAGCTTCATTAAAATATCTTTATGCATTAAAGCGTGACGACTTGTTAAAATTGTTTGGATGTGACCGGCGGTACGACGGCACCGACACACGTTCGTAGCCCGCGCGCAGCAGGTCCGCCAGGAAGCGACTGGCCTCCTCGTCTCCCAGCATATACCCTACCTCTACTCCCGGTGTCGACGCCACCGACGACTCCGAGGTATCGTCTCCACTGGCACATTCGTCTGACGGTCACGCCACCGACGGCTCCGAGATATCGTCTCTACTGGCACATTCGTCCGACGGTCACGCCACCGACGACTCCGAGGTATCGTCTCCACCGGCACATTCGTCTGACAGTCACGCCATCGACGGCTCCGAGGTATCGTCTCTACTGGCACATTCGTCTGACGGTCACGCCACCGACGGCTCCGAGGTATCGTCTCCACTGGCACATTCGTCTGACGGTCACGCCACCGACGGCTCCGAGGTATCGTCTCCACTGGCACATTCGTCTGACGGTCACGCCACCGACGGCTCCGAGGTATCGTCTCCACTGGCACATTCGTCTGACGGTCACGCCACCGACGGCTCCGAGATATCGTCTCCACTGGCACATTTGTCTGGTAGTTAAAGAGGGCTGGACGCCTAGTCTTCCGTGTTGTCAAAACTAAAATTGGTATTGGAAGCGAGAGCATCAGATAGTTTACTATGGGAGGGGGTGGGGGGATAGTAGGTACAGTTGACCTAGCGTAGCTTCAGGTGGTCTACGATTTGTAGGTCCACTTGTGCAAAGTGGTTTACATCGTGTTGCTGTCCTCTCACCATCAGCTGGGGGAAGGGGCCTGGTGCTGGGCGTTTTAGGTTGAAGCGCTTCATCAGGTTTCAACTTCTGCCGTTATGGGTGAATCTATTCCATTGTCATGAGAATGACTGTCGAGAGTTTTGACGACTGTGGACCGGCGGAGTTTTGGGACTGTCTGTATGCTTACAGGTGTGCTTCGCACACACATCTTTTGCACTGTTTATGGAAGCGACTGCCCTTTGACAATCCGAGGTCCACCATGGCGCTGGTGCCCTTTCCTAAGTTTATTATGCTTCGAGACTGATTCTCGTGCTGCTGAGGTGATGGCACTGAGTAGTGCTTCGATTTTGAATTTGAACTTACAAGGTCCACCTGATCTTTAAATGTTGCCCCGTCCGCTCTTTGCGAGTTCCAAGATGGTCTGAACAAGTACTAAGATGTGGTCTGATGTAAACCAGGGGCGGTCGGCCCATGTAAGGCACTAAAGCAATTCCTCACCTGAGTAGAGCTGGGAAGTATTGTTGTATGTTATTTTCATTAAATGATGCTTTCTTCCACCGGAAAATAGCAAACTTAGAAAACTTGAAACAAATATGCCTTGGTGACTCCCAATTATGGTGAAAATTGAAATTCATTTACATACACCACTTGCATCTTAGCTTCCAAACAGCACTATCACCGGTCTGCAGAGGCTAGCCTCTCACACATTTCGCCATGTAGTGAGTTTTCGTTTCATAACAAGCGCAGGGTAGGCCAGGGCCCTCCAATATCGTTTGGCAATCGGTGACGTCACATGGGAGGACAATTGCTCAGTCCCGTAGGCGCTCCAGCGAAACTTCCGTGTTTCCCTCACGACATTTCCGATCTTAAATACCATCGAATTGGACAAAATCGGGTTCATTTGAAAGCTTGAAGAATCTTGTCCACGGATATGAGCCGTATTTTCCCTAACACTAGGATTTTTTTCCTGGACCCACGCTGACTGCATTCATGTCAAGCGCCGCAGGAATCGCGCAGTGCCACGGGTAGTAGGAGTATGATGAGATAGGCCAACTGAAGATCACGGCTGAGAAGTAGGAGTAAGAGATAACTGTTACAACATAATTCCTTCCCACTCGGTGCAGAGGCGTAAACAATGGCAGGGGTACTGGGGTCATGTGCCCCCATGGGAATGTGGGACCCATTCGGCCAGGAAAAGGTGCCAGCATTATATTTAGGCTATCGGCGGATGCACCTATACTGGTTGGAATAGCACGCCCATATCACCCATGTGCAAATACGGAGCCTGCAGCTGGTTTTCAGGATTGTTTTCCAGTTTGCATTCATATACGTCTAGACCAGGGGTCTTCTATTTGTATATTTTTGAAGGGCAAGTGTCCCCTCAATGTTGGCCCTGTCCACTAATAATTTAGACTTTTAACATCGGGTACCACTGAGCATGTACTCGATCGATGTAGGGCTTCCGATTAACTTCATGCATTTTGCACCCAAATAATCAATAATAATAGTAACAACAACAATAATAATTATGTATATATATAATATAATAATGGTAATATATACAATGTCTGTGTGCATGCCAGTCATTTCGGGTTATGAAATGGACATATATAAAAACCTCAGTGGTATATGAATATATTATTTTATTTCCCACCATCTTATATATGAAAACTTCCCGGCAATTTCCGAAGCATTTGAACAGGAGTGATAGGGTTGAAACCCACTGACTTCGGAATGACGGTGATAGGCTTGGCACTTTGCAGCGCCAGATTAAGTTGTTGATACTCATCGAACCATAAAATAATAATGGATACTTATTATATAAAATACTAAAATACTGGTCGAAATCCGGTGATTTCTTCCTGCCTCACCTCATTTGGGTGCCACGGACCGCCCTTGATGTAAACTGGTGAATTTCACTGCCTCCCGGCTCCGTCCGGTTTCTTTCCGAGGAGTGGTTATCGTCAGTCTCCCATAATGAGAACTGGTGGATGAACTTAAAACGGCAAGTCGCCCAGTTCCTATGGTGTGGTGGTTGCAGCTGACGGCGAAATGCATAGTGGTTTATGTTTACATGTATGCATGTATATAATGTATAGTGGACAGTAGTTTGGCAATGGGCGATTTTGAGACTTTACACCACGCAGTCTGACTTCTGGGTTAGCGACAGTCATCCCACCGGCGGACTATGTATGCGCCACAATGAGTGTGTCTGTGTGCGGTGCCGCGCGGCTGCGGAAGTTGGCGCGCCGGCGGCACTATGCTCCACCCTGGCCGCCCAACACTTCCAAGGTCCTTCCGCCGTACGGGCGAGCCAGCGAGCATGCTGGTGCGGTAGTCGGCCGCTGTCGCTGCGATGCAGGCCCCTCCTTGGACGGCAAGGTACGCCGGAGAGCCCAGATCTGGCTGGTACTGCAACCGACTCTTTACCGTCACCAGTACCGTCACCAGTACCGTCACCAGTACCGTCACAAGTACCGTCACCAGTACCGTCACCAGTACCGTCACCAGTACCATCACCAATACCGTCACCAGTACAGTAGTACCGTCACCAGCACTGTCACCAGTATCGTCACCAGTATCGTCACCAGTACCGTCACCAGTACCGTCACCAGTACCGTCACCAGTACCGTCACCAGTACCGTCACCAGTACCGTCACCAGTACCGTCACCAGTACCGTCACCAGTACCGTCACCAGTACCGTCACCAGTACCGTCACCAGTACCGTCACCAGTACCGTCACCAGTACCGTCACCAGTACCGTCACCAGTTCCGTCACCAGTACCGTCACCAGTACCATCACCAATACCGTCACCAGTACCGTCACCAGTACCTCACCAGTACCGCCACCAGCACTGTCACCAGTACCGTCACCAGTACCGTCACCAGTACCGTCACCAGTACCGTCACCAGTACCGTCACCAGTACCGTCACCAGTACCGTCACCAGTACCGTCACCAGTACCGTCAGCAGTACCGTCACAGTAGCACCGTCACCAGCACTACCGTCACCAGTACCGTCACCAGTACCGTCACCAGTACCGTCACCAGTACCGTCACCAGTACCGTCAGCAGTACCGTCAGCAGTACCGTCACCAGTACCGTCACCAGTACCGTCACCAGTGCCGTCACCATTACCTGGCACCAGTACCGTGCAATACCGTCACCAGTGCCGTCACCAGTACTGCCACCAGTACCGTCACCAGTGCCGTCACCAGTATCGACATAAGTACTGCCCAATACCGTCACCAGTGCCGTCACCAGTACCGTCACCAGTACCGTCACCAGTACCGTCACCAGTACAGTAGTACCGTCACCAGTGCCGTCACCAGTACTGCCACCAGTACCGTCACCAGTGCCGTCACCAGTACCGACACCAGTACCGTCACCAGTACCGTCACCAGTACAGTAGTACCGTCACCAGTGCCGTCACCAGTACCGACACCAGTACTGCAATACCGTCACCAGTACCGTCACCAGTACCGTCACCAGTACCGTCACCAGTACCGTCACCAGTACCGTCAGCAGTACCGTCAGCAGTACCGTCACCAGTACCGTCACCAGTACTGCCACCAGTACCGTCACCAGTGCCGTCACCAGTACCGACACCAGTACTGCAATACCGTCGCCA
The DNA here is from genome assembly GCA_034440575.1 of Imbricaverruca yamaguchii. Taxonomy (NCBI): domain Eukaryota; kingdom Metazoa; phylum Arthropoda; class Thecostraca; family Neoverrucidae; genus Imbricaverruca; species Imbricaverruca yamaguchii. The sequence continues at coordinate 196,002 of JAOTOL010001232.1, forward strand.
GTAGCGTCACCAGTACCATCACCAGTACCGTAGTACCGTCACCAGTACCGACACCAGTACTGTCACCAGCTCGACCACCAGTGCCGTTGGCAGCACCCAAACTATCAACTATGTCGGCGCTGTCAGAGGAAGTCCAACCAGGAAGTTAATTCGAAATTCAGACACGTTCGGTGACTGACCGATAACACCCTTGAATTACCAATGGCGTGACCGAGGCTTCTGCTGGCGGCTCTGCTGCACCGCCAGAGCCCACCCCCGGGCGGCCGGGTCCGGTGGGCAGTCCGTCCGGTTACGGACGGAGGCGCATTCACCACCAACGAAGTAGTCAACACAGGCCAGGCGAAACAAAGGGCCATGCTAGGTCAAGTACAACGTGACACTGAAGGGCGAAAAGGTGACAGTCCCTGACAATGGAAGGTAAGATATTTATGACGTACTCGCTGGTATTGTGACATACTCGAAGGCTGGTATTCAGCATCGCAACTGGAAACTCTGCATATCATGTATTTGATTCACACAATCAGCATTCACAGTATTCACAATCAAGATGATCGCGCGGCTACCTAGCATCAGCCTCTCTGTTCTTGGATCGGATATTTCACGTGTCTCATCTATCAAGAACCTGGGCGTGACCATGGACGAATCGTTAACATGGAGTGAACAAATTGGTGATTTTGCTAAGAAATGTAACCGCATTATCTTTCCTCTAGCCAAGCATGTACGTTCTCTTACTGAGGAAACGCTGTCGAAGTTAGTGCTTGCACTGGTTTTCCCCCATGTAATGTACATACTGTTGCTCAATCTGGTCTGATGCATGTGACACCGAACGCGTGCGAATCCAAAAAGTCATAATGAGGGCGGCTAGGATCATAACTGGGACCTCTCGCTATAGCCATATATCGCATGTTATCGAGCGGTTGGGCTGGCCTAGCTTTCAACGCTTTGTCGACATTAGGGATTGCTCACTGGTTCATCTTGCAGTGCATCACTCGGGAGCACCTAAAACCCTGCGTGATCTTGCGACATTGAGAAGTGATGTCAGCTCTCGATCTACGCGATCAACACCGTTTTCAGTAGAGCGCCCACGCCTGAAAACTTATTTTGCGCAACGCTCTTTCATGTACCGTGCTGCAGTTCTTTGGAACAGTCTCCCCGAGGAAGTTAGGGCCGAGAATATGCGACGGGCTTTTAAGTTTAAGCTGAAGGAGGCGCTGAGAAGAGCTGTACGTGAGAATGTTTGAGTGTTGTATGCGTGTGTTTCTTAATGTTTCAGTAGCCTCCTGTCCCACCCCCTTTTTTTTTAGCGTTTTTGACATTTGATGCTGAGTGTCTCTTGGTACCAATACAAGGAATACAATACAATACAATACAATACAATACAACCAGAAGCATTAGCAGCCTTTTCCTCGGACCATTTGAGAGGTCCGGGAGCTCGGAACGAGTCAGGACGTTTTGGTGCACGTGCCGCGTAATCCACTGATACGGACAGGCACCGGGTTACCCGCCGAGCAGCAGCACTCCACGACCTGCTACTACAGGGCAGGAAGCAACAAGTGCCGCCAGTTTCAACGTTGCAATGTAAAATCATGTGAAGCACCGTGATATTTTCCATTTAACGATGATGTACATATATGACTTCGGATGGGTGCGTTTCATTGTTTTTTTTTGTGGCATTTGTCGACATATTTTTTTCATCTCAGTTTGACTCAGGGCAGGGCAAAGCCAACATAGGTGCGAGTGCCTAACGATGTAAATACAAACGTTAAATTTACATCACATCGCAGACAGTTGTCGCCTCACTCAAAAACAAGTTTTTTCTTTTCTTTTTCGGGCGTTATAGCATCACAAAACGCACACATAACAGCGCATGCAACGTGTTCGTTGCACCAATGCCGAGAGTGTGCGATGACATGTAGTTTATGCACATAAATTACATGATTAGTGTGGAAATGATAACAAAAATTAGTGCGCACCGCATCCATGACATAACGAGGCATAACGACGTAGAATTCACGCTCAAAACTGTCAGTGTGTGGCCGGTCTCAAAGGGCTGGCAAGCGACGCTTGTACCAGCCCGACGGTCTTGTCAACATCGTAATGGTCCAGCTCCGACTGGTGCCCCGTCCTCGCCAGTGATCCGTCCTCCCGGCCGTGGTCACACACTGTGTACCAGAAGTGATCTCGCGCATTGTTCGACGGCGAGCACACAAAGCAACGCGGCCGATCTGGCCCGAACTCGCACGGAAGCGTTCCCACGCTCACATTCTACTTCAGTTCCCACCAAGGTCTTGCGAAAAGCGACTTCATGCTTGGTCAAGCATAACGTATGCAAAACGTGCCAAACTGATATACAGAGCGTGACATGACGGGTGCTGAGGTGCCGTGGATGATCAGCATTATAAGATCGGAGGCACCGCAGACAAACTAACTTTTTCAGATTAGATGCCGTATCTCATCTGGAAAAAACGAGTTGCATGCACGAAAACATTAAAAAGAAATATCCTGCTATGATTCATGGCGTCCTTGATACTCGCAATGGAGAGGACGGGTGGGCGAAATCCGCCTACTCCTCAGATTTTGTTCGCAAATAACTCCAGATTTTACCTGTCGATGTACGCCATTTTTGTGTATCTGCTTAAAAATGCCCGGCACGTCGCTTAAAACAGGAAAAAAAGATAATCGGCTGATTTTTTTCTTCTCGAGTTTGAGGCCGTCAGTCATTTCGTGGCATCAGACCGCAAAAATCGGCGCTGGTGCGCTTCCCGTATATCGGGAAAAGGGAAGTGTTCATGGCAATGCTAGCGATTTGTTTTATGCATATTGTTATGCAATATTGTTTCAAGATCATGCTAGGCCACCGAGGTCAACTCCGAGGTCAACTCAGATCCAGATCATGACAGGTCAGTGGAACCAAACTTATTCAACTGGAAGATTGTAATAAACGCAAAGGACAGTCATACGATTCAGGTCATTTTGCATGTTACCCCTGCTGAAAACTTCTGTGTTTCTCACTGTGAACCTAAGAGTTTCCATACTTCATTCAGGTACTTGAGCCCTTTCTTCGCGAAGCCGATTGCGCCGGCCGCCCGCTGGTCCGACGGGCGGCCCGGTTCCGGTAACTGGAGCCGGCAACTGACCCGATAAAGTGTTGATATATAGGTGATGTCAGGTCAAATGCTGGATCTATCATCTGTATTGCATCATTGGTTATTTGCAAAACGTAATTGATGCCTATTTTGGAGCATTTAATAATAATCACAGAGATCCATAACCATGTCAAGCAAAGCCACGCAAAACAAGCCGAATATGACATTTGTGACGTAATTTGACCTTGAAGATATTGACCTAAGGTCATACAATTTTAACACAATAGAGTTCACCACCAAACCCATCTACCCTGGCAATTTCGCTACACTAACTATCATAGGAGCCGATACCTTAAGGGGGCGGAATTCGCCCCCTCTCAAGTGTGTATTTTTTCAGAGGCTCTCCAGGGCGCGTGTTAAGCACCTTGTTTTTTTCAGAATGTTTAATTTGGAAAAAGTGACACGATGACCTACTGTTACATGTGGTATGCTGAAATAATATGATAGAAAAGTGCGTGAGGTACCATTCTACCATTTACGTTTTTTCTACTTTTGGAGGTGCATTAATTAGGATGGATCCTTTACCTGTCAGGAACGGAGTCTAATACCAGCGACGGTCACCCCTCCATAGGATCCAAAAAAGCCCCTCCAACCAGAAAAAAAGATCCTCTACGGGATGTCCGAGTGCACGTGCACGTGCACGTGAACGAATTTTTAATCCACATATCATCGCATGCCTATTAAAAATATTTCGGTACTTAGCCACGTCGAAGCGCACTTCCATACTTGAAGATACTGATCGCTACATCACGCGCGAACGGGCGTGGAGGGATTTTCTGAAGTTGACTTGACATGCATGTCGGGGAGACCTCCGCTGTATATAACGCGCAGCCGCGTACTCAGGGATCAGCTG
>JAOTOL010001232.1:205000-414182 GCA_034440575.1 Imbricaverruca yamaguchii
GAGTAGGAGAATTAACAAATTATTGGGACGGTCTCGCCCGATTCATGTTTTGATCTAGGATAAAGACAACGTAATTTCATGATTAGGAACATATATCTTCAGTGTATTGATTCCTATATAACTGAAGAAAAAAGGTAACACCGTATTGACGTATGAATTCCTATTAAAGGCGACAGGAATTGAGGTCAAGCAGCGGTCTTGAAATTGTGTAAATATTGCAGTCATGTTTACACAGCGACCACACTTTGACCGCGCGTTTTGCCTCGCTGCTTTGTCCCCTTCCCTTTGCGCGAAGATCTTTGTCTCGATTGGTTGGGTATACTCGGGTTGAGACAAAGTTTTGAGAGCTTTCCGGATAAAAACCTAGTAAGTGCGAGTGAATTAAGTGGGCGTAATTGAAGTGACTTAGGGTCCAGTAAAGGGATGTAAGTATGCTTGTAAGTAAGCGGCTTGTACGCTTTTCAGCAATCATCTTTTTTGGGGGGCTCCGACACCAGTAGCTTTCTGTTTTTTTTTAGGGGGGGTCTGAGGCCATTTTTTATATTCTCCGACTCCATGGGCAGGAATATTTTCTTTTTCTTGGAGGGCTCCGATACAAATTTTTTATTCTCCGACTCCAGGTCAGCGAACCACTTTTCCCACGCTGCCCTGGACCGTCGCCATGACGCTACCCAGACGGCGCGAGTACCCTGGACCGTCGTCACGACGCTACCCAGACGGCGCGAGTACCCTGGACCGTCGTCACGACGCTACCTAGACGGCGTGAGTACCCTGGACCGTCGTCACGACGCTACCCAGACGGCGCGAGTACCCTGGACCGTCGTCACGACGCTACCCAGACGGCGCGAGTACCCTGGACCGTCGTCACGACGCTACCCAGACGGCGCGAGTACCCTGGACCGTCGTCACGACGCTACCCAGACGGCGCGAGTACCCTGGACCGTCGTCACGACGCTACCCAGACGGCGCGAGTACCCTGGACCGTCGCCATGACGCTACCCAGACGGCGCGAGTACCCTGGACCGTCGTCACGACGCTACCCAGACGGCGCGAGTACCCTGGACCGTCGTCACGACGCTACCCAGACGGCGCGAGTACCCTGGACCGTCGTCACGACGCTACCCAGACGGCGCGAGTACCCTGGACCGTCGTCACGACGCTACCCAGACGGCGCGAGTACCCTGGACCGTCGTCACGACGCTACCCAGACGGCGCGAGTACCCTGGACCGTCGTCACGACGCTACCCAGACGGCGCGAGTACCCTGGACCGTCGTCACGACGCTACCCAGACGGCGCGAGTACCCTGGACCGTCGTCACGACGCTACCCAGACGGCGCGAGTACCCTGGACCGTCGTCACGACGCTACCCAGACGGCGCGAGTACCCTGGACCGTCGTCACGACGCTACCCAGACGGCGCGAGTACCCTGGACCGTCGTCACGACGCTACCCAGACGGCGCGAGTACCCTGGACCGTCGTCACGACGCTACCCAGACGGCGCGAGTACCCTGGACCGTCGTCACGACGCTACCCAGACGGCGCGAGTACCCTGGACCGTCGCCACGACGCTACCCAGACGGCGCGAGTACCCTGGACCGTCGTCACGACGCTACCCAGACGGCGCGAGTACCCTGGACCGTCGTCACGACGCTACCCAGACGGCGCGAGTACCCTGGACCGTCGTCACGACGCTACCCAGACGGCGCGAGTACCCTGGACCGTCGCCATGACGCTACCCAGACGGCGCGAGTACCCTGGACCGTCGTCACGACGCTACCCAGACGGCGCGAGTACCCTGGACCGTCGTCACGACGCTACCCAGACGGCGCGAGTACCCTGGACCGTCGCCATGACGCTACCCAGACGGCGCGAGTACCCTGGACCGTCGCCATGACGCTACCCAGACGGCGCGAGTACCCTGGACCGTCGCCATGACGCTACCCAGACGGCGCGAGTACCCTGGACCGTCGTCACGACGCTACCCAGACGGCGCGAGTACCCTGGACCGTCGCCACGACGCTACCCAGACGGCGCGAGTACCCTGGACCGTCGCCATGACGCTACCCAGACGGCGCGAGTACCCTGGACCGTGGCTGCGGCACTCTACGAGTGGTGGGATGACGCGAGACTGAGCTGCATCGCGGCGAGACACCATTAGAACTGTTCTTGTTTAGGTTTGGCCAGCCTGCCACCGTTTGGGCGAGATTAGCTGATTATGAACGGTAACGGCGGCATTAAGGGCACCTATCTAGACACTGTTTCCTCGTGACCAACAGTGGTCCGGTAGTCCAACGGCTTGCTTGAGCGACCAGCTCAGATTGAGAGGGTGGGGATGGGTCTGCGCCTCAGGCTGCAATTTTGGCCGCTGTTCCACAGTGGAGAGGGCATCGCAAAATCGAGACTAGCAGCGAGAGGAAATCAATTGAATTTCCAGCGCATTTTTTTCCAACACTCGTACTACCATCTAGTGTACAGGAGGAGTTCAGGCTTTTTTCACGGATCTAGCTTCGCTTTTCTAATCCGAAGCTATATTTCTGTAATTAGGGATCGGCTTTCTTCACGCGGATCCTTCCTAGCTATAAAATGTGAATAAGTGGAATAAGGGCAGACATCCAAAATTGAGAACTTCAGAGTTGTTGTTTAGCGGGAGCAAATATTGATAAAATATCGGTGTTTTTATTCGACATTTAAATTTGCGCAAACCTCGCATTGGGCCGGTGATGATTCAGAAGAAAAAATGGCTCATAGTTGGCATCGGCCACATATATTTTTGACAAGCTCTATGTAGCCCGAGCTGACGCAGTAGGCGGCACTGCGGACAGTCAGATCGTACTCACCGGTCGAAGGGGCTTTGTAGTGTACGCGCCGTCACCGTGAAGGACTTGGCCGTCGTCGATTTCTGCTTCAGCGTCGCTTTGGGTTTATTCCAAATGGCTTCGACGGTCGGGTCGGATTGCTTGCGCCACGAATAGAGGGCGCTGTTGCGCCAGGAGGTGATCGAGTCCTGCCAGTGGTCATCCTTTACGGGACTGATGTTCCAATAGTCGTCCTTCCACGCCTTACCGCCGGTCCAGTCGCGGGCTGTCTTGGCCGACTCGGTCGAGCTCAGGGACACCTCAGAGCCGCACGACTCATTCGACTTGGACGCCGTGGACGTGGACTTGCTGGCCGGGTCGCGGATGCCGTACTCGGACTTGACGCCGAGAATGCGCAGACCACAGTCGGCGTTGCTGCGAGAACGGAGCGAGCCGTAGCCTGAACTGGTGCGCGAGAAGGGCAGCTTGACGACGCTAGAGACCGGCCCGGTCGTGTCCGATGACTGATTCCACGTCAACTTGCCGACGTTGGTGCTGTCACGGTACGCCTTCTGACAAAAGCAGGCGCCGATGCCGCACGGTGCCTTGTTAGAGGAGCGGCAGTTGCCCAGCTCAAGGCTAGCCACGTGCGATGGTGAGCTGCGCCCCACGTACTGCAGTTTATCGCTGCAGTCGGAGCGAGTTTCGCCCGGGGCCGTCGTCTTGAACACGACCGCGCAGCTGGGAGGTTTGCCGCCGCCAGACAGCCGGCTGTCCACGTCCAGGGGCGGCGGACGCCTGGTCGTATTGCGACCCGAGCCCACCACACCGCGCTGGATCTGCGATATCGTCATGCTGACCTCCGTGGTGCAGCCGTGTCTGCACTGTCGACTGTCAGCTGACAGGGCGCCGGGAGGTGGGCGGCCACCGTGCTCACCCCTCCGACTCTGCTGGTGGACTGAGGGACTTAGTACGCCGCCGGCCCACCGGCGCGCCGCCCCTCGCCGCGCCGCGTCACTTGAAACCGGCCGCACGCGCTGCTTCCGTTAGCGCTGTGACGCAACACCGGCCGGACAACGGCCCGCGACGCGGTCGAGGCACAAAGGAAGCATCGTTGGTCACGCGCAATGGTCGGTTGGCGTGGCCGTCACACAGCGCAGCCACGTGCCAGTGGCAGCCCGGCCGCCGGCCACCCACCGGTGCTATGCTGGATGGTGTGTTCGGAGCTACACCGTTTGTTCACGGACAAGTACCTACACATTGGCCGGATGGCTCCCGACGTAGCGCTCCAGAGAGGAGCCCCAGTGTCGGATGTAACGGAACACCACCAGGTGGGGCGAGCCCTTGTTCCGGGCTGCGCTTTTTGTGATTCACTTGTTGGAGCTCTCCGGGGAAAGTGCCTTCGTCCTTCGATACCGTGGGACGCGCTGCGAACGACCGATACACAGCTGGCTTCTTTAGCAGGAAGTGATTATGCCAGATAAAGACGCGCACTAAGCTTACAAGGCTGGATGGTTTTGCGGCCGCTTCCTACCCATTCTTGTCGGCACTAATCAGTGCTTTGTTGCCTCTGGTGGTTGTCACTTGTGATGCGAAATTGCGCCGGATACACGGTGTGCTAGTGCCCGGAGCAGCGTTGCACAACAAAATATCAGCACGTGGAGTATCGACACGCTAAACATCGAACGCAAATTATCGAAACGCAGAGATCAATATGCTAAACAACGACCGCGAAATATCTAAACGCGTATTATCAACATAGTAAATCTCGACTGCGCAAAATGCTAACACAGCGAAATATCGACATGCAAGGTATGGACATGTGAATAACGGAATCGAATTGTACCGCATACCGAAGCATAGACTATAAAACTCCTTAAAAAACAAAATATTGACCAACAAAGTAAAGAATGATGACATAGAAAATAGTGAATCAGAGCAATATATTGAATTTAAAAGCATAGAAGTATGCCACCCACTTCACAAAACCTCAGTTTAGCTAAGCGATCCTGTACTGACAAGCTTAAAAATATCCGTGGTGTGAGATATGACTGTGACCGGTGTCACTCAGAAAGCCCGGGGAAGCTTTACAGTGGTTTTCCACGGCCACAAATTAATGGCACTTGCTGTACTATAATCAAAATGCTCCTATGAGGCCTTGGCTTCACTTGGTATGATGCAACCTGAAGGGTATCAACTATGGTTTCCAGGGACTATCTTCTATTCGTAATATCCCAATTATGATATCATCATCGTGTCTCGAAAGCTATGGATGATATATTTTAGGACAAATATGAACTTACCTTCAACCGCCAGACAACGGGGCGGGATTTCGACAACTAATACAACAGATTGACAGACAGACAGACATACAGGCAGACAGGCAGACACACGTACAGGAAAAAAGACGGGAGTGAAGAGCGAGGGAAACACGAAGCCTGTTTTCGGTCTCCCATCTTATTCCACTCCATCTGCCTTCCCTCTCTCATTCTCCCTGCTCACATCTCTTCTTTTACCTCGCAGTTTCCTTGTCCCTGGCACAGCGGCGAAGACAGGAGTTGATCAAGGGGTGGGGGTTAAACATCTGAAGAGGGCCCCAACCTATCGAGGCCCCCACTTTACCGAAACTAATTCGATTTAGATCGCCGTATTTTCGAAGGGCTCCGAAATTAGATATATATATATATCAAACGTCCTGTTTTATGATGAATGGACGAGGAGGCAAAGTCCTGTGGGATTAACGTAAGTATGAGATGTTTAACTATTGAACACACGCACCGGAGAGGGACGAGCGGAATCCGCCCACCTCTTCTGCTTTCTTTTAACGTAATGTTATAAACGGTCGGCGATATTGTAATTCAATCTTGTGAGTTTGTTCAAAATGGATAAGCGCATCCTATGGGACAAAAACCGAATTCCATTACTAAATCTAGGAACTGCAGGTCTGCCAAATCGACAGACCGGGCGGCGGCCGTCGAGAGTTCAAGGTCACAAAGGCTTCGTCGATGTGGTGAGTGGGAGATGAGGTGTAACAGCTGATCGCGACCTCATTTGACCCTGAATGCCTACGGTCATGCAATTTACACCCAAGCGAGCTCACTATATCCGGAATCTACCTTTCAAATTTTGTGTTTATAGCATCAGTAGTTTCCAAAACCTTCGGGGCAGGGGCCGAATGCCTCCCCTCCCTCTGGGCGCTAAATGGCCAACCATGGTCGACGCGCCCTAAAACCACAATCACACACACACACACACACACACCTCCCCTCCCTCATGTGCGAGTGGTGTGAGAGGCCCTCGGTCGGGCGTGTTAATCGACTATATCCTCAATTATGTTTGTATGCTATAATTAGGCCACTTAATCTGCTGATAAGACAAATGTCCAATTGATATAATGCCAAAGATAAAAACACGACCACACGTTTAGACGTCCAAGGTATCACATAAGGGGTACACAGTTTTCCGACTCAACTGAAAGCCCGAATGCAATTTTCGAAACGTTCCGTTCCATCTGTGTACAAGAGTTAACTGGCCATGTTTCCTCCATTATTCACATATCAACGATCAAAGCTACCTTACAATCTACCCAGCCACTAACACACTTGCGTGATGGCGAACTGTTCATATATAATTTATATTAATATCAGTCGGCAGACACACAGCAACACACAGTTCGGGAATCAAAGAACCGGCCATATTAACACGAATTGCACAGACTGAGACAGTGGAGTGGACTTCTTTCGGACATTCAATACAAAATGCGCAGTTCTCACATGTAGCTGTTTAATTGATTTGAGGTCACATTAGGTGTTCTTTCTTCAAGGTGAAAAGAATGAAGATATTTAATCATGATCAAGTACAGTTGTCACATAAAGCATCGTCTTCACATTAGTGCACTTAAAATCAACATCACCTGAAAAGAGGCAGTGTTCAAAATATCATGAAAATCCAAGCAACACTGAAAAACGTTTTAACACCACGGCACTCCAAGCTTGAACACCTGAGACACCAATCAATGGTGTCGGTAGCCTTCTTTGTGGAACTTGTATCGTAAGTACGTTGTTAACCCCTCACAAGGAGTTGGGCGTCGCAAACAACCTTGGCAGGTGTCAGCTCACTGACACCCCAAGGCTGGATAGTTTAACATCCCACTCCACTAACTCCCGTATCGGGTGTATTTTCGTCAAAGCGGGGTGTATAATACCCCACAAAGGTGTCAACTTCCGCATGCGCATTCTCAGTGTGTGTGTTTCTGTATTTGGCCAGCCTGCCACCGTGTGGTGATGTCGGCTGTTTCCGGGGGGCGTTTGTGGTGTCAGTATTTTGTTGCTGTTTGTTAAGGGTGGAAGGGTATGAGGAGTAATGTGGTGCGGATGAGAGGAAGCGAACAAGATTATAGTTGTCTTGTAGAGGCGAGTTGTGAGACAGTTGAGGTGACTTGAAGAATGGCGCGTAGAGGTAGTAGAAGTTGAGACCTCTTGCAGGCAGATGAAGTAGGAGTCGAAGTTGAGCTAGTGCAGAAGTGTAGAGCTTGCCAGTCCGGTCGGTGCCATGGGGTGGGGTGTAGTTGGAGGGTTGGGGTCGGGTCATCGCCAGTATTTAATTTACATTGCAAGAACATTGGTGTTAGTAAATATCACGTGGGGTTAGTTTTTGTTTCTTTTTCTTTTTTGTTGATTTTCTTTTTTTTCTTTTTAACATGTCTTCATTTTTTCTTCTTTTTTCTCCATTTTGTTGATTTTTCCTCTTCTTTTTTTTAACATATCTTTTTTTAATTTTTTTTTATCATAGTTCGTGGATCAGGCGTGTGATAGAGAGAAAGTGGAAGAGGTGCTCGTGTAGTGTTGGATGTTCATCGTTGAGAAGTGTCGTGATGTTTAGTGGGATGTTGTTCATGTTGCAGTAATTTGTGATGGGTTGTCTTTCTGTGTTGTATTTGGTGCAGTGTATGAGTATGCGTTTAATTGTGAGTGTTCGTTGACATGTTGTGCATTGTAGTCGTGGAAGTTGTTGTAAGAGGTAGGAGTGCGTGAGTGCAGTGTGTCCTAGCCGTAATCGTGTTAGTATGCGTTCCTTTTGTCTAGTGTTTTGGTTGATGGGGTGCCAGAGTTCGTGTTTTGGGTGTATTTCGTGTAGTTGCGTGATTGTTGTGTCCCATGTTTGTTGAATGTCTTTGTTGATTGCCTGGCGTATTGTGGGGTAGTAGTCTGATTGTGAAAGTGGGCAGGGTGTGGTTTGTTGTAGTGTTGTGGCTATGTTGGCTTCGGTGTCTGCGTGTTCGTTGCCGTGTATGTTTGTGTGACTTGGGATCTAGAGTAGTGTCGGTCGTCGTGATATAGTGAGTTTTTTTGTGTGGATTTGTAGTATTTTGGGTATGAGGGGGTGTTTGTATGTGGTGTGGGGTGTTATGCTCTGCAATGCTGATTTTGCGTCTGTGGCTATGATGTTGTGTTCAATTTTGGTGTTGTAGATGGTGCAGTATGCCGAGAAGATTGTGAATAATTCTGCTGTGTATGTGGATGCTGTGTTATGCAGACGGGCACGAAGGATGAACCGCGGCGATGCTGCGTTGGGATACAGCACCGTCGCTGTTCCCGTCTGCTGTGTGTGTGATTTGGAGCCGTCCGTGTAGATGATGTTGTTGTTTGGATGTTGAGCTTTGAAGTGGAGGAACAGTTGGTGTATTTCTGCGTCTGTGTAGGTGTGCTTTGGCTGGTCTATGAGGAGGTGTGTTTTGGGTGATTGGTGTTTCCACCATGCAGTGGGTGGTGGGAGTGCTTTTGCTGTGGGGAGTGTGATGTGTAGTCTATTTGCGTGTTGGTGGATGCGGCAGCCTATTGTAGTTTCAAGTCGTGTTGCGTTCATGAGTTGGTGTTTGCGTTTGGTGCGGATTTTTAGTGCCTGGGTGCATGGGTGTTGTGCGATGAGTTGTGTTTTGTAATGATATCTTAATAGTGTTTCTGTGCGTCTGTGCTTCAGTTCTGGTATGTGGTTATAGATGTGGAGAGCGAAAGAAGGCGAAGTGGTGTATGCTCCTGTGGCTATTTGTAAAGCTTGGCGTTGCAGAGAATCTATAATTTTGAGGGTTTATTTAGTTGTATTTTCGAAGAGTGGGGATCCGTATTCCAAAATTGGCCGAACGATTGATTTGTAAAGAGCTAACAGCGTGTTTCTGTCGGATCCCCAGTTTGTGTCTGATAGTGCTCGGAGGATGTTTATTCTTTTTGATGCGCGTTTTTGGATGTCTAAGATATGTGGCCGGAAAGTGAGTTTAGGGTCTAAAGTGATGCCTATAAATTTTGTTGTGGTGACGAATGGTATGGGAGTGTTGTCTATTTTTAGTGGTGGCAAGTCTGTGCATTTGTGGTAGCCGAAAAGCATGCATTTTGATTTGTGTGGTGCAATGTGTAAGTTTAGGGAGGCGGGTTTGCTATGCAGTTGTATTAATGTGGTTTGTAGTATTCCTAGTGCGTTTTGTGGTGTTTCGTGTGATGTCCATATAACTATATCGTCAGCGTATATTGCAATGTTGGCCGGAAGGTTGTCTGGAATGACTGAATTTAAACCTAAAATAAAGAGTAGGGGGCTTAGTACTGAACCTTGCATGAGACCGGTGGTGGGGAATTTTGTGTCTGACATGTGGGATCCAATTTGGACTTGAAATGAGCGATTGAGAAGATAGAAGTGAAGATAGTGTTGTAGTCTGCCCTGTATATCTATGTTGTGTAGGTGTTGTAGTAGTGTTGTTATGTTGATGGTGTCATAAGCTTGTTTGAGGTCCAGGAAGACGGCGACAGTGGAGCGTTTCCCTGCCGCCGCTTCCTGGACGTGTGTGACAAGGTAAGTGAGATTATCTAGACATGAGCGATTAGGAAGAAAACCCGATTGAATAGGAGATATTAGTTTTTGTGTTTGGATGATATAGAGAAGGCGTTTTTTGACAAAACGTTCCAATAGTTTGTGGAAGCAGCTGGTGAGGGCGATAGGGCGATAGGAAGTGCAGAGAGTTGAGTCCGTGTTTGGATTTGGTATAGGTATGAGAGAAGCGTGTAACCATGTTTGTGGGTAGGTATGTGTGGTCCATGCGGTGTTGTAAGTGTCGAGCAATGTTTGGAGTGCTGGGATTGGTAAGTGTTTGAAGAAGGCATAGTGAATGTTGTCTGGTCCTACACTTGTGATTCCTGTATGTGTGATTGCTAATTGTAGTTCTGTAAGTGTAAACCTGCTGTTGTATAGGTGTGGGCGTGTGTGTCTGATTGCAGGTGGGGGTGTTCGTGGAAGTGTAGATGATCTGAGATGGTAGTGATGTGCGAAAATGTTTGCTATTGTTTGTGTGTCTGTGACAGTGTTGTTGTTGTTGTTGTTGTTGTTTTAGTGTGATTGCTTTGCATGGCGGTCTTTGTCTGTGTTGAAATGTTCTGAGTAGTGTCCAAACTTCGCCGAGATGTGTGAATCTGTTAAATTGGGTGCAAAATTTATTCCAGGTCTTTTTTGCTTGTTTAATGGTGCGTCTGCATTGTGCTCTCTGATATGTGTAGTTAGTAGTACGCTGTTAGTGTTTCTGGTGTGTGGTGTCTTTCATGTCTGTGGCGTGCGTGGTTCCTCGCGCGGATCGCCCGGCGGCACACTTCGTCCCACCAGGGAGCCGCGCGAGGTTTGTGTTTGAGGTCTTGGTTTTGTTTGTGGTATGTGTTCGTGTGCTGTGGTGAGGATGATGTCTGCAAACTGTTCTAGTGTGTGTTGTGGATTGTGCGTTGTTTGTGCGGCTAAGGAATCTGAAAAAAGGACCCAGGATGCTTTTTTGAGGTTCCACCGGCCTGGCTGTGGGTTGGTTGGGCCGGTGGTCGGGATTTGGTCAAAGGTAATGGTGATGGGCGCGTGGTCGCTAAAGTGTGGGTCAGGGTCAGATGTCCAGGACAGTGTGAGGGCTATGCGGGAAGAGGCAAGTGTGACGTCTGGGGTTGTAGGGAGGAGGGAGCTGATAGGTACTAGATAGGTTGGTGAGCCGGTGTTGAATATGATGAGATTATGCTGTGTGGCTATTGCGATGAGTGTGTGTGCTCTGTGCTCAGGTTGTATTGTGCGGGTGTCCCATAAGGGGTGATGTGGGTTAAAGTCTCCGGTGAGAATGATAGGTGTGCGAATTTGGTCAAGTGCTTTAGTTAATTCCGAAAGGGTTTTGTGTTTAGCGCTGGTGGGTGGAAAATGTTGATGAGTGTGTAAGCTATGTTGTGTACATGAATTTCAGTTCATAGTATGTCTGCCGTGGTGTCGAAGTGTATCAGGCGGTGAGGGGTCGTGTTCCTAATGTATGTGCATACACCGCCTGATCTGTGTGGGTTGTGTGTGTCGTGTCTGTGTAGTGTGCGGCGAGGGATGTGAAAGTGATATGGGTCGTTGGGTTTGAAGTGTGTTTCTTGAATGCATAGTGCTATAGGATTTGTTTGTAGTGCGTAATGTTTGAATTCATACCAGTGTCTGATAAGTCCGTGTGTGTTCCATTGTATGATTGTGTTCATTGTCTTTGGGTGTTGACGCGCGTGTGTGGTCTTTTCGGTGAGTTAGGTCTTTTAGTTTTTTTCCTGGCTTTTGTTGTTGGTGGGTGAGGGGTGGCTGTTGATGGGCGGGGGGTGGTAGGTGGTGTGGGGATATGGTCCGGTATGTGTCTGTTGATGAGTGTCTGGTGTCAGTGTGCTCCTCTATGTCTGTGTCCCGGTCAGTGTACGTGCGGATTGTGTTTGCTGGTTGCTGTTGAGGGCGAGGACCGTGGGTAGGGTGAGGCTGTTGATTGCTGGGGTATTGGCGGTGGGGGTTCGGAGGGTGGGGATGGAGTAGGTTGGCAGGTTCGTAGTGGCGGTGGTGGTGGTTTGTGTACCGGTCGCTGGCCTGTGTTTGCTGGTGTTGGTGTGTGTGTCCTACGTGTGTTGTTGGTGAGGGGTTTTGGGTAGGTGACCGTGTTGTGCTGGTGTCGCATGGTTGTGGGTGTTGGCAGAGCCGGGTATTCGGTGTAGTCGTGTCGTGGTGGTGATGCTGTGTATGTTCCCCCCGGCTCTGTCCGGCGGGTCGGCGACGCCGCCAGCGGGCCGGTCACCATCCTCCTAGCCAGGGACAGGTAAATGCCCTCCAGGTGGACCAGGCGGAGAATTTCCTTCTCCGCCATCCACCGGGGGCAGGTTCTGTCCCCAGCCTCGTGCCCCCCCCGCAGGCGGCGCAGCAGGCCTCGCCGCTGTCGCACGCTTCGGTGTTATGTGGTTGGGCGCAGCGGCCGCATGTGTAGGTGTTGGCG
This sequence comes from Imbricaverruca yamaguchii, assembly GCA_034440575.1. NCBI lineage: Eukaryota > Metazoa > Arthropoda > Thecostraca > Neoverrucidae > Imbricaverruca > Imbricaverruca yamaguchii. The sequence continues at coordinate 217,083 of JAOTOL010001232.1, forward strand.
TGCCCCCCCCCGGAGTGGCCGTAGCGCTGACACCGCTTACAGCGCCGCGGGAGGGGTGCGCGTGGTGTAACCGGGTACCGGAGGTACCCCGCTTTTATGTGTGTTGGTGGTGTCCTGGTGTTGAATGTCAGTATGATGATGTGAGATGGTTATTGTCCTGTTCTGGGGGCCGGCTGGTATGCGGCGGAGACACCCTGTCTCCCCATCCTCGATACAAGGGTCTCCACCGCGATACCGGCCAGCTCCCGTGCGTGTATAGTGCCCTGGGAGGTGTTTAGTTTTGTTGCTGGTGTGATCGAAACGGGTGTGTTGTGGATCCTGTGTATAGTGGGTAAGATGCGACCGTCAATGTGTGAGTGCGCTTGGATTAGGAGTGCCCCCGATCTAAGTTGTTTTGCGATCAGAGGCACTCCCGTGTATTTGGCGAATTCCTCCTCCACCATCCAGGGGTCCAGGAAGCCCATAGGTTCCCCGTCCCCCCGGCGGCACAGGAAGAACTCGCCAGTTGGTTGTGCGGTGTTCATGTTTTGTGGTGTTGAATGCGTTTCGTTTGTTAGTGGTGTTGGTTAAAGAGTGGTATGGCAGGTGTGTGGCGTAGTGTTATACAGTGAACAGAGTACAGTGTTTACAAGTTGGCGGAGGGGTTCGGAAGGGCGTGAAGAAAGCCCGACAGGTGTAACAGAGGGGGCAGATAAAGACGAAGAGCACACAAAGAAATCAGTAACTATGCTTGAAGAGAGCACGAACAGACAGATCAGATAAAGATCGTGCAGAGGGCACTAGAAGGAAGATCGGGTGAGGGTTGGGGGGTTCCTGGGTGGGGGAGTGGCAGCACCGCCGGACTGACCTTGTAGTAGTGATGGCTTGAAGTAGGTAGACGGAGCTGAAGTTTAGACGAAGGCACTGCACTGTATCACTGAAGAGAGGACTTGTAGATGTAGATGTAGAGATGTTGTAGAGCACGTAGATGCAGGTACAAAGCTTGTAGAGGATGGTGTAGAGTGAGGTGGTAGAGAAGACACTGAGAAGTAGATGCAGAAGCTTGAAGTTGAAAGTAGCTGAAAATAGGTGAGCGGGGCGAGAGGGTAGTGTTTGTAGGTGAAAGTTGGGTTTGGAGCGGTGTCTGTGTGCGTTTGTTGTAGGTAGATGTATGTGTGTTGGTGTAGGTGGTGTAGGTGGTGGGTGGCAGGTGGCAGGCTTCGACTACTCCAACTTCGGCCCGAAACTTCGTCCGCGATCTCCGTCTTCCTTCTTCTCCTCCTTCGTCAACTCTTGATTGCCAGTCACTTGTGGCTTTCAAAGCGTTCTGCGAGCGTAGCGTCAAGACCGTTTTGTGAGGCGCGAAAAAACCCAGAAATTCTCTCATTCTCAGTCCAATTACTTGTGCCGGTCTGCTGACGCGCAGTCAGTCGCCTCAGCATCACGAGACCCAGAAACGAATCTATTTCGCCCACTCGCCCTCTCCCAGTCGCAACAATAGAGAACAGCCAGCCGCATACGACGCGAAGCCAAAACGCCACCAAGAAGGCTTCGACGCCGCAGGCGCAGCAAAACGGCCATCGCCGAAGTGCAACACCAAAAGCCAGGCTGCGCCGTACGCGTGCGCCGAAAGCCGGGCCAGTGCCGGCCGTTCGAAGACGCGCACCCTACCCGACTCGAAGCCACCAGACCAGGATACCGACCACAAGCCGCTCGACCAGCTGCCACCATCCCGTCTATCAGCTTTACCTTACATTGCCATCTCTACCATCTCCGCCTTGGATTATCATCTTTGCTGGATCTGCAACTTCACTTCAGGTTGGTCCGGCGGAGCCGCCAACTCGCCCCTCCAATACCGCCGATATTCGTAAAGTGTTCTCCTTTCTCTCCTGCTCCACCACCAAACCCAAGACCCACACTGAACACTCCTACGCACCATGCCTTACACCACAACAGACGAACCGACAGGTGATTTCTATCTCTGCCGCCGGGTCGCTGGTCGGCCTATGACCAGCCTCGACCCATGGAAGGTGGAGATTGAAATCACCCGTCAAACACAAGCTCCCCTACACGCACACCCTCTAAAATCTGGGGAGTTCTTGATCCAGGCCTGCAACACCACGGACGCAAACATCTTAGAGCACATCACACACCTCGTAAATAAACAGGTCACCATAACACCAGACACACACCGCAACACCTCTCAGGGGACCATACACGCATGGGAGTTGGAATGGATGCCTGAGGAGAGATTGGCTCGCATATTTGCGAGCCAGGGGATCTCCTCGGTATACCGGCCCCCTCCCACACAAAGACACCAAACACTCACATTCCCATCCTGACTTTCACATCCAAACAACAACCCATACATGTCACAGCTGGTTACATAATATACAAAGTAACACCACCACTGGTTACATAATACACCACGAACCCCTCCCTCGTCGCTGTTCCTTTTGTCAAGGATATGGCCACACGAGGGGGCTACAAACACACAAACCACACATGTCGCCTCTGTGCCGGCCAACACAACACCAACAACTGCAATAGTGGAACAAGGAAATGCGTGGGCTGCGGCGGGGACCACGGCTCCCGAGACGGGGCTTGTCCTCGGTGGAAGAAGGAGAAAGACATCCTCCGACTTATCCACATCGAGAGCATAGCCGCGTCCCGGCAAGGGCGTGGGGTGACGAGCAGTACCCGCTGCTCCCCGCCCAGCCCACGCAGACACACACAACATACAGTCACCCCTCAGGAAACCCAGACGGACTCTGCAATAGCCATTCGGCCAGAACCCACAACAAAATTCACGGCTCAAGCACAGGCACCTCTTCCCATACCACACCGCGAAGCATACAATCCACCACTCATATCACTCCCCCAGAACCACCCGAAGAACCCCAAGCAGCACACGCACGACGCAAAAAAACACCCCCTCCAGTATGGGTCAATAACAGACTCAGAAGACGAATACATTAGCCCAAACACCCCAGAAACCACTCCTTAGACTACCCAAGCACCGACAATACGAGAAACCAACAAAACAAGCACTGCATCCACCAACAGACAAAACACAACAACCATGAAAACCAGAACAAGTAACAAATCCACTTGACAGTAGATAACATCTGAAGACATCCGAACAACTCCTCAACCTATCTCCCAACTCTGCCCATGACATGAATAAAGAAAAGAAGAAGACAAAGAAACGAAACAGGCTGGTGCCAGGCCGCACAAGAACCCGAAACAGATGTAAAAATAAATGAGACGAAAAAACAAACAAACAAAAAACACAAACAAACAAAGAAAAAACAACAGAAAAACAAACAAACGAAACAAGATCAAGAAAAAGACAGACATACAAAACGGTGTATGACATGCTTCTTGCAATGGTCACAGGAAAGGCGATGCCCCCCCCCCAACTACTACCAGGCGCCGTCCGGACCACCACGTCCAACCGACCTAAACCGACGTAAGCAACCGATATCACCTATCGGTGGCAGGTTGCTATGATTCAGTCAACAACATACACCGGCAACATCCCCTCCGACACCTTTCTCACGAAGGTTATCGTTTTACACCGATGACGAAACTCCGAGAACGATACGGGAACTTTGGAATGCAATTTGACGTGCTCCGTGCTCATGGCGATTGATCCTGTCTATTAGCGCAAGCCTCCGAAAGCCATAGCAGTGTTGGAAATGGTTCTTGATGATACAGAATTGGTGCGAGAACCAGGAAAGGTATCCATACTGGTTCTCACAGTTCTTAACCGCGCATCTCATTCAGTGCAATTCGAAGCCACTTGATGGAATAGCCGTGCATGGTGAGCACAAATCAATTTATCTAGCATTGATACATTATCAGTAAAGAGAGAGAAGATGTCAGTCAAATGAAAAGTATCCATTGGACGTCTTTTTTAGTGTTGACATCTTACCAAATTGAAAGTATCACTTACTACTTTCAATTTGGAATAATAGCAACACCGAAGAAGACGTCCAATATATTTGTTCTCATTTGACTGACATCTTCCCTCTGTTTATTAATATGTCTCATAGGCGTCCGTTCTCCATGGTTTTTATGATTTTCTAATTTTCGAAATGGACGGATTTCGCGTAAGTTATTTCGTATTGGAAAACTACGGGGAATCGATCAATGAGATAAATAAGGGTGGTGTAAAAACGTTTCCTGAACATGAAATATTTGTATCTTTTTAATGTATGCCTTATAGTTTGCCTTAATAAACTTCACGAAGTTCAAGGTCACCCATCACCGATTGGTTGGTTATTGGAGTTTATGGAGACATCGACTGCGTCCGGCATGCATCGCCCATATCATCGTCAATTCACTTAGGTCAGTCGACGAGACAGCTGCATGTGAAGGGATCGATGTACGTATGATATCGTGCCGTGCATGTCATACGAAGTACGGATGGGGTGGGAGGGATGATACACGGGAGACAAACACCTCGGCTTTTATTTGCCTTTAATGGTTACCAACTTAGTTATCAACTTAGTTATCAACAGTCCACAGAGATGCAATGTTTTTCTTCAACACAAAATCATAAACCTGCCTAACACTTGATCGCTGACACAGTGATCCTCATGTGTCATGGGTACCGAACTACCGCGCCAGATACAATATGTAAGTAATGGAATCTGATTCAATAGGGTCGGGTTGCGTTATTTCCATGTGTGTTATCAATACATATCAGTTGTTCCGAAGTACAATTGTGTCGATAAGTATAGAATAATCCATGGGTGGCCTATAGACAACTAATGACCTTTAAATCCGTGATGATTTTAAGGGAAACCATACGATCTTCATTAAAAAGCTGATGTTTTTGTTTTAGAAAAAGTTTTTCAATCACGCGTCTGATGTCATTGTTCTAACTCATTCAGCTTTCCAGCCTTCACATTTGTCCTACCCGGAAAATGCAAAAGCGCAGTGATAAAGAGCGGACGGCCACATCGGATATTAATGAGAACGCATTTCTTTTTGTTTGGTCAACGAAATCATGCCCACTTTTATTTACGCCGTTAAATTTGTTTACGCCAAATTTACGCCGTCAAAAAAAAAGGTCACGAGGTCATAAGGTCACGGGATGAAACGCTTAAAATACTGATATTTTATTTCGTGTTTTTCAGTTGATCCTTCTTCCGAAACACACACACACACACACACACACACACACACACACACACACATATATATATATATATATATATATATATATATATATATATATCATAGTCAAACCAACCCATGTTATTTGACCTAAAAATAATGCTGAAGGCTATAGCTCAAAAACTGTTGGGCGAATCTGGCTGACATTGCACAACCGTCTTCAGAGCTGCAAACTACCCTGGGAACAAGTTTTAGTCCCAATCAAACATTACGGGGCGAATTGCATTGGTCGTTCTGTCGTGGAACGCACCAAATGGCATAATTGCAGCACACCCTGACTAACGGCAACATATACGTGCATACGATTGAGAGGGAAGCATTCCAAACGGATGACGTCTATTTCCGTACCGCCTTGCCTTCAATTCCTCAGAGATAAAGCCTCTCTCATATGTATGCTCTATTGCATTGCAAATACATTGATTACAGTGGAACACATTGGTGCAGACGTATGCATCATCGGTATACACTATATATTGTCCACAGTTAAACACGATGGTGCAGATGCATGCACCATCAGTGTATATTATCGTGCTCAGTTCAGATCGCCACATCGACTTTTGTCTGCCCCTGAACAAGAAGTTCTAGCACGACTCCATTTCACACCTGTCCCATCCACTTTGGCAATATCCATACACAATGGGGAGTATCACCCAGGGGGATGCCACACAGTTACTGGCACGGTAGCCAGCAGAAGCGCAACAAAAGCCGAGCGGCTGACGAGGGTGCTGCGCTGGAAATATATCACCTTAGGACCAGCGGAACAGACCGAAATTGAGCAATGCCAATCCACGAATCCTTGGAATAGAATCAACCGACTCACACATTCGTTGCCACGGTATCCGTAACGTCCCAATGAAGCAGACCGACGCGCAACAAGTATTCGTCATATCTCATTCATCTCAAGACAACTCTGTCAGGCAAGGAATATCACCCAATGTAATCACCGAACAATCGCAGAGAGAACCGCGTCCCACCTCTGATCGCAAAGGAGATGGCGGCCAACGCCGAGCGTTATCTGTCGCTTGACGGTCATCAGCGCAGCGTGTCTGTGCACACTGTTCACCCTTCCCGTACTGCAGCCATGCCTCAGTGGTCACCACGGCCCCACTAGCCCTGGATGAGTAGGTCGAGGGCCCGATCACGATGCATGTCAGCGCGCCGCAGAGCGTCCATGGCGCGCGGCTCCGGGAAGCCGAGACCCGTGAGCTGCGCCAGCGAGCTGAGGAACTCGGCGGCGCGGCCCAGGTCACCGTCACATTCCAGAAGACCCTTCTCGGCGGCCAGCGCCGAATGGCCAGCCTCCTCCAGCCGCTGCGCCGACAGTGAGAACTCGATCACCTGCCGCAGTCCCAAACAGTCAGTGGCAGGTCACAGCGTTCACTGGTGCCAGGCAGAGCCACACACGGGATAAATATTTCACCCAAAACCTCGATTTCAGTTGAAACTTGAAGAATGAATGTAAAAAACGTTACATTACTACAATGCACCATTGTGGTCGCGGAAAAAGCGAGGAGGATAGGCAGGCTATTTGGTGGTTCCCGTGCTAAAGGCGCAAGATCGGACGTCATGCACTTCCCGCTGAGAATCTGTGGATCGATCGCGACTACCCTCTTGCGGAAATTAACAAGACACACACCGTCATTGAGACATCGGAGCACTTGAATAGGTGGGGGGGGGGGGGATATGACGCGTCGCGCTGTACTCCACAGGAAAGACCGGAACAAAACCCGTTCTTTGAACAAGGAATGTGAATAAGAAGAAAAGCAACTGACAAAACATTTGAAGAACACAAAAAAGAGCATTGCGACGACAGTTTGCATCCGTAGAAATCCGAAGAGGTCTGGCAAGTAAAGAACATCAGTTGAATCGTGATACCGGGAAGGTTAGTTTTTGGATCTAAAAACATAGAAATAAAAAAGACAGCATACAACAACTTGTTAGTTATTTGAATTTAAGGGCGCTTCGACTAAAGCGTGATCATTTAGTCATACAACCTATAACCCATTAATGAGCTTAAAAAGCATGACGGTCACGCGGGTATAAGTTCGTTCGAGTCGCATGCTTGAGTCTTTCTATCGCACACAAGAGAAAACTAGCTCATTCTCACTCGAAGCGATGCAAAATACGTACTCTAGGGTGCCAAAGGCACCATGAATATGACAGCAACATGCACCAGTATAAGTCACCATTACGCGTGCTGGAACAGCGAAAATTATAGACGGGCTATTGGGCTTTCCTACTGCGCGCACATGACCGGATACCATAACGCAACAGCGAAGGTTATAGGCGGGCTATGGGGCTACCCTGCTGCGCGCACATGATCGGATACCATAACGCAACAGCGAAGGTTATAGGCGGGCTATGGGGCTACCCTGCTGCGCGCACATGATCGGATACCATAACGCAACAGCGAAGGTTATAGGCGGGCTATGGGGCTACCCTGCTGCGCGCACATGATCGGATACCATAACGCAACAGCGAAGGTTATAGGCGGGCTATGGAGCTACCCTGCTGCGCGCACATGATCGGATACCATAACGCAGCAGCGAAGGTTATAGGCGGGCTATGGGGCTACCCTGCTGCGCGCACATGATCGGATACCATAACGCAACAGCGAAGGTTATAGGCGGGCTATGGAGCTACCCTGCTGCGCGCACATGATCGGATACCATAACGCAGCAGCGAAGGTTATAGGCGGGCTATGGGGCTACCCTGCTGCGCGCACATGATCGGATACCATGCTGGAACAGAAAACTTGTGTACAGACCACACAGCGCTCTCTTATGCATATCACACAGGGTTAGAAGTCTTTCTGGATTTGGGCTTGGAGAGGATAAGTGAATGTGTCGACCTTCTTGTGCATTGTGCCTGGTCAAGGTCAACTGACTGGCTGGCCGGTCCTCACACGGCTGCCTAGTCAAGGTCAACTAACTGGCCGGCCGGTCATTACACGGCTGCCTGGTCAAGGTCAACTGACTGGCTGGCCGGTCCTCACACGACTGCCTAGTCAAGGTCAACTGACTGGCTGGCCGGTCGTCACACGGCTGCCTGGTCAAGGTCAACTGACTGGCCGGCCGGTCGTCACACGACTGCCTGGTCAAGGTCAACTGACTGGCTGGCCGGTCGTCACACGGCTGCCTGGTCAAGGTCAACTGACTGGCTGGCCTGTCGTCACACGACTGCCTGGTCAAGGTCAACTGACTGGCCGGCCTGTCGTCACACGGCTGCCTGGTCAAGGTCAACTGACTGGCTGGCCGGTCGTCACACGGCTGCCTGGTCAAGGTCAACTGACTGGCTGGCCTGTCGTCACACGACTGCCTGGTCAAGGTCAACTGACTGGCCGGCCTGTCGTCACACGGCTGCCTGGTCAAGGTCAACTGACTGGCTGGCCGGTCCTCACACGACTGCCTAGTCAAGGTCAACTGACTGGCTGGCCTGTCGTCACACGACTGCCTGGTCAAGGTCAACTGACTGGCTGGCCTGTCGTCATACGGCTGCCTGGTCAAGGTCAACTGACTGGCTGGCCTGTCGTCATACGGCTGCCTGGTCAAGGTCAACTGACTGGCTGGCCTGTCGTCATACGGCTGCCTGGTCAAGGTCAACTGACTGGCTTGTTGGCCTGTCGTCACACGACTGCCTGGTCAAGGTCAACTGACTGGCTGGCTGGCCTGTCGTCACACGGCTGCCTGGTCAAGGTCAACTGACTGGCTGGCTGGCCTGTCGTCACACGACTGCCTGGTCAAGGTCAACTGACTGGCTGGCTGGCCTGTCGTCACACGACTGCCTGGTCAAGGTCAACTGACTGGCTGGCCTGTCGTCACACGACTGCCTGGTCAAGGTCAACTGACTGGCTGGCTGGCCTGTCGTCACACGGCTGCCTGGTCAAGGTCAACTGACTGGCTGGCCTGTCGTCACACGGCTGCCTGGTCAAGGTCAACTGACTGGCTGGCCTGCCGTCACACGGCTGCCTGGTCAAGGTCGACTGACTGGCTGGCTGGCCTGTCGTCACACGGCTGCCTGGTCGCGCGGGTCAGCAGCCGATCGGGAGACGGCGTGCAAAAAATAGATCTGATGAGTATTGGATAGGTGTCTCAAGCTTAAACGCACCTGTACCGAATTGTGTCGAATTAAGAGGTGCCAGGTTGTGCCATTACCTCTTTTGTTCCACAGCCGGTGCGTTCCACGACCGATCAAACAATGCACTGCTAAAGTGCATTGTTCGAAATAAATTGTCGAAAATAGCCAGATTCGGCCAAAGATTTTTTAGCTATAACTTGCGGCATTGTTTTTAGGTCAAATAACACTGGTTGGTTTGACGATGGATATCTCATCAACAAAAAGCAGAAGAGGTGACAAATGAACAAATGACCTATTTCAGAACAAAAATGACCAACCCATGACCTACCCAAACTCAAATATCAGCATTTCCTACATTTACCTCGCTTGACCCCTAGCCCATCGGAATCAACCAATTCGACGGCGTAAATAAAAATGCGTTCTTGTGAATATCCGATATGGCCGTCCGCTCTTCATGACTGCGATTTTGCGCTTTCCGGGTAGGACGGATTTCGTGAAGGCTGTCTTCCATTGGAAAGTTGAACGAGATAGAACAATGACACGCAGACATATTATTGGAAACCCCTTTTTTAAACAAAAACATCTGTACCCTTTTGGTGAAGATCTGTTTCCCTTAAAACCATCACGAATTTCAAGGTCATTAGTTGCCGATAGGCCACCTATGGGTTATTTTACGCGTATAGACACAATTGTACTTCGGAACAACCGACATGTATTGAATAACAATACACATGTAAATAACGCAACCCGACCCTCTTGAATCAGATTGTATTACTTACATATTGCATCTGGCGCGGTAGTTAGGTACCCATGACAAACAAGAGAATCAAGTGTTAGGCAGGTTGATCGTTTTGTGTTGAAGAAAAACACTGCATCTCTGTGGACTGTTGATGACTATGTGTTAAAGGCAAATGCAAGACGAGGCGTTTGTCTTACGTATATCGTCCCTCCCACCCCATCCATACTTCGTACATATATCAGTACTCCTCATCCGTACATAGCTCAACACTATCCAGCCTGGTGGCGGTTCCGAGGGAGATAAGGACACTGGCGCCGAACAACAGAGGGGTTGACACCGTAAAGGAAACGATAATAGGCTTGGCAGAGTCGGAACAGTGTACCAATCAATTTCCGAAAACGACTGGTGGAATGAGGACGTGGTGAATCTTGTTTCGACGTACATACGCGCTACAAGCAATTGTGATAGTCATGTAGTGATTCTTATCGTCCCCAAACAAAGCGAATACCAAAACAATTATGCTGGAGTATCGGTAAGCTTCATGTAAAACGTCGCATCATCACATTATCAGAGGTGTGGCTTTGTATGTGAAATTTCCGAATTAAAATGTTTTAAACTTTATTAAAAACAATAACTCCGATTTTTAAGGTTTTGTTTCACAATCAGCGTCAGAAATGCAAATAATGAAAAGGACGTATCGAAGGGAAACTTGACGCAAACAACATTCAGAACTCTCGCGGGCTTAGAACAACAAAACATGCCAAAATCGCCAAGATGAAAAATTCAGTTTGTGGAAATGTTCGAACTCAAAATTGACTTTCAATCAAAGAATATATGATCCGTTGGCAGCTGGGTACCTGTACCTTTTGAGAAGTCTCTGAAATATGCCATATTCAAAGCTCTATACATTTCTCAATGCGCATACAATTTCAAAATTTACTCCTTAAAAACTTCAAATTAAAAAATATCCTAAACCAAAGCGATCTCCCAGAATGGGTTCCTTCAGATATCTTAAAATTACCTGCGAATATTTATTTACTATAACAAAAAGCCATTTCCGGAATTATAAGCTGTTTGACCTGCATTTATTATCAGATTCGATGCCTACTAGGCGTTGCAGTCACAAGAGATAACAGAAAACGGCTTGAGTCACAAGAAATAACAGAAAACGCGATGGCTACTTCACCCATCGCGGAAAAATACAAGGGCAAAAACTGAAGTATTTTTCCTTAGAATTTCCTATAATATTTGGGCACTTCTTAGTGTCCACGGCCCCAGATTCCATGCCCACCTTCCCCCGCAATTCGGTTTCGACGAACTTCAAAATTGACGCCGTTTGTAACAATTTGGTCATCAAAGCTAAAGCGAAACAATATTATCTGATTTCATTTTCCTAACATTACGCAGCAGTATGGAATGTCCCAAATGCGCAGTGTCCCAGGAGCGCGAATAATGAAGTCACATGAAGGTTGTGAAAATGGTGTCTCCGGGCACCGCCTACGTGCATTGTGACAGCAATGAATGGCTTGCAATAGGTATACGACTGTAAATGATGCTCTGCAGGTGGAAAGAAAACATAATTGTACTTCTTGTTGTGATGTTAACAATTCAGCACGTGTTGTAAGTAACCAACAGTTGTTCTGAAGGAAAATTACGCAGCTACACGGAAATAAGCTATGACACTATGATCATAAGATGTTCGACCATCGTTAATCAACTTTAGCTACATTGTAGAGCTACAAATGTGTGGAAAACAAGTTCTTATCATCTGACGCTAATTTCACTGTTATATTCCATATTTGTTCGAGTGTGGATTGCTTAGTGCAGTCCAACAATGTGCAATATGCAAGGAATGTACAAAAAGTGAACAATGAAGCAACAGGAAGCTTGTGAAAATTGTCATGTTTTCCGGGACACGTTTTCCCATGTTTTCCTGGCTATGTATATCGTGACATTGAGCGATTATTTGGGCTTAAGGGCGAGCCGACTACGAGGTCATTTAACGCCCATGTATACCGTGACAAAAACGCGTGCGATTGCATTGCGATAGGGATTCGACGGTACTTCCATGCAAATGATACCTACAGGTAGAATTAAGGCATAATGGTACTTTTTGTTGTGAGGCCAGCATGATCTCAGATGTGTCCATTACCAGACCACCAGATGTTCCGAAGTAAAATTACGTCATCACACGTAGCCTATGGCTGACCTATCAGTAATACATTCTGACCGGCGGTGGCAGCCCGCTGTGTCCAAGGTGCCATGCTGCACTGTCAGTGCGGCACGTACTGATCGCCTAAAGCCAACTTATCCATGAGCGAAAGCGGCATTTTGGACGTACATCTCTCTCCCCGAGAGAAGTATTAGGGGACGAGCCATGCGCGTTATCGCCAGATATACCCGGGAGTAGACTCGCCTGGGCTTCCACCGTCTACACGCGGGAGTAGACTCGCTCGGGCCTCGTCCTGGTTTCAACAATTACAACAATTACACAACAGAGACACAATAATGTCGTGCATTAGCTTATGGCGCTAGCTACAATACTTGCCAACATGGCTATCGACTTTCATACGTTTGAGGAGATATTTTACCCTCCCTAATGCTCACTTAGTTCTCTCTAATAACTTCGGCCTTTAACACGAGACATATTGGGTTGGCCCGAAATGCATTTTAGTCAGCCCATTGCCTTGATGCAACGCCGCAATACTTTTCAGAGATCAACGCCCCCGCTTGACAAACTACTGTTTACAATAGCGAACCAGGTACGCTGATGTTCGAAGGTTATGATTGTAATGCTATACAAAACCAGATAATCCGTCTCCCAAATGCTATGTGTAGTACTTTCGGAGAAGTAGGACAAGTTACAAGTCCTGTTTCCCCTCAATGCCATATTTGCTACCTACAAGCTACCGCGGTTGTAATAATTCCGTGATGAGGAAGAGCACATGCCTGTTTTTCGTCTCCATTGAACTGGTTGTAGAACCTCCTCAGTCGGTCCAGAGGAAAGCCCATCTGACTAAGCTCTTGCAGACGCGACCTGACCTCGGTGTTCAAACCCTGCAAGGGGTCGGGCACCTCTGGGTCAACTCGCGCTGACCAGCTCTGAAACACAGGCAAGCCACGATTACCTTACACTCACATCGAAGGTTGAAGGTGTGCTTTTCTTGTGTTGTTTTACGGCTGTCATCCAGACATGTATGAATATATGAAATGGGGTATTTCATCGGTTTCGTCATTACAATCACACACGCACAGTCGTATTCGCCTAGTCGCATCCATGACGTATAGTGACACATAAAAGCCATATGATGCTGGCCGAAGTACTCACAACATACATACAGTCCAATACCACGTGTCGCGTGTCTGTACTGCCAATAAAGATCGATGAATGGTTTGACATGCTTCATTCCGACATGCAAATCCGTGACAGTATGCGCCACACGGGGAACCAGGTGCGTTTTGGGATTCGGATGTCGGGTGGCACGGATCGTGCGACCATGAGGCGCGTGCATCTGTTTGGGTTGGGAGACACCGGCGTTTTGGAGGACACGAAATAAGCTACCAAACTACTGGGCACATTTCTTATTCTAAGTCCCATCTAGTAAAATTGTTCACATAGCAGAAAAAATAGTCGTCCACTCAGATAAATTCAACATCAACGATCACACTGCTCGCAGACAATGGCTGTGCATAGGTTGTAGGCGAATAAATATCAGGTTCTCGGTGAACGAACATATATAGGCTTTGGGCGATCGCATACCCCTAGGTTATCAAGCTCCTGGCGGTTTACGTTAAGGCTACGTTGGGCTACGTTAGGCTTGGTTGGGCATGGTTAGGTTTGTTTGTTATTGGTTTTACGACACATCGACCATTGAGTCATGTAGCGTCGCCAATCTCTCACGCCGATTGGTCACGGGTGAAGAGTAGCGACAAGTGAGACTCGAACTCACAACCTTTTGATTGTGAGACGAGCAAGGCCTGGTTAGGTTAGGCTAGGTCAGTCGGGTCAGGTGAGTTGAGTTGAGGTTAGATTAGGTTAGGCTAGGATAACTCAAGTCAGTTTAGAGAATAATAAACCTCCAGTCAGATCCTCACACCCTGTCTCGGGGAGGGGGGTCGATAGGGACCAATTCAATCTCCAAACTAAGCGTCGCACGAAAACGAAATGGGTGTCACCCAGGGTGGGAATTTTGGGCCTCTCCTGGAGTATGGAGACCTAAGGACATTTTATTCTCCAGGATTGTGACTGCAAATGTTGAGCTTTTTTATTCTCCGAATGAAACGTGCCAATTTATGGATGACATTTTGCTTCCAGGATCTCAGTACAGCTCCAACAATGCAGTTGCAGTTTCCAGTCCATCATACAAATAAGAAGCCTGGACAACAGAACAGAAGAGTATGGCATAGCAGGTCATAAGGCATGAAATGCAGGTTGCAGTCAATTGCCCAGGAATCATATCATGTTATATCAGAATACCTACAAGTTTGTGGTGGTTGTTTCGATTGCATTGTGCATGTGTCAAACAAACTATGTCCTGGCTCAGTCTAAGCCCCAATCAAGGCCGAACTCGCGGGGGTTACTCAGGTAATCGTTGGTGTGCACGATGCCTCCAAATCCGAACGAAACAAAAGCATCGACATAGCATAAAAACAATAGAGAACAAAATAATGTAAATTTCGAAACTAGTTATTACCTCAGCCAATTACTCTCCAGGATATTTTCACACTGGCAGGACGGCGGCCCAGCACAATCACTCTGTAACCACAGATGAATCGTCATTCGGCTTGCGCCAATCTCGTCTCATTCTAAATAACAAAGATATGAGGGATTAGGTTTTCGTATGTCTTCCGAATTCTGTCGAAATGACGTTTCAGAAGGAAATATTGGAATATACCACGATTCTTCTTCATAATTCCGGGAAATACTGGCGTTACACCAAAAAATCTCCATTACGAAACCTCTCGTCTTGCTGCCATATCTTGCGACCATAGTGGAACTCGAAATATGCACAACGACGTCATATACTCGCATATCGGACCCGAGGTCCTGTTCTCCAGCCGCATTCCAATCGGAGACTACCGGAGAACGTAATTCTGGACATCTAAGACAGTTTTCAGTAATTCTGTTAATTTCATGAAATAGAGCATTCAATTTCGAATTTAAATGCATAAAATAGCACCAGCTAGCGAACTTCATTGATGGCAGAAGACCTATTTTTTGTGATCCATGTAAATGCTTAAAAAAATGCAAAAGACCTTGGGTTACTTTGGTATGAATTCCACCTCAATTCGCAAAACTACAGTAACCCATCAAGAGAAAAGCATCTGAGTAGTAGTTTTATCACTTCAGCAACTGCAGTAACTGTGCATGTACGGAGTTATTACGTTCTCCGGGCCATTTATGGTCACAATTAGACGTCATTTAAAATAGTTACGAAAAATCTATCATTTCATCATTTGACCACCCTTGGATACGTCGCCGTTAGGACAGGACAATATCCGTACTAGAGTAGGAGAATTAACAAATTATTGGGACGGTCTCGCCCGATTCATGTTTTGATCTAGGATAAAGACAACGTAATTTCATGATTAGGAACATATATCTTCAGTGTATTGATTCCTATATAACTGAAGAAAAAAGGTAACACCGTATTGACGTATGAATTCCTATTAAAGGCGACAGGAATTGAGGTCAAGCAGCGGTCTTGAAATTGTGTAAATATTGCAGTCATGTTTACACAGCGACCACACTTTGACCGCGCGTTTCGCCTCGCTGCTTTGTCCCCTTCGATTTGCGCGAAGATCTTTGTCTCGATTGGTTGGGTATACTCGGGTTGAGACAAAGTTTTGAGAGCTTTCCGGAGAAAAACCTAGTAAGTGCGAGTGAAATAAGTGGGCGTAATTGAAGTGACTTAGGGTCCAGTAAAGGGGTGTAAGTATGCTTGTAAGTAAGCGGCTTGTACGCTTTTCAGCAATCATCTTTTTTTTGGGGCTCCGACACCAGTAGCTTTCTGTTTTTTTAGGGGGGTGGGGTCTGAGGCCATTTTTTTTTATTCTCCGACTCCATGGGCAGGAATATCTTCTTTTTCTTGGAGGGCTCCGATACAAATTTTTTATTCTCCGACTCCAGGTCAGCGAACCACTTTTCCCACGCTGGTGTCACCGGAAAGCGCTCGACAAGTATCCACCCCCAAAATTCACGAAAGTGACGTCACTAGTGGGACTAGATTTTCACGACTTACATCATGTTTGTAGCTCTGGTGAGTTCATTTTGAGGGAGATTTGAAGAAAAAATTATCTGAAAACAAAAAAGGAAAGCGAAATCGACCAGGACCATACAAATTTGGGCCACCTTTTTTAAAGTTCCAAACTGAGTTTTCATATTTCCTTTAATTTTCCTTTTCTTATGGGTAGAGTGGACCGAAACATGTTGCTCGAAGTCAACTTGCTCCAATAAAAAATGCTGACTTGAGCCAAAATCTTCAATTTTAACTCTTGCGGGCGAATATACAAAACTAATAAGTAATAAAAAAAAGAAAAGAAAAATACGCTAAAGCGCGACGACTGATTTAACTTTTTGGAGGTGACCTCACTTGATCTTGACTAACTCATTCACCCTAGATGACTTGACTTCAAAATGTTGACACAACATGCCAAGTTGATGTGGGAAAAGGTATGTCAAATTTCGGCGCGCTGTCGCGCGTCGTTCTTTCACTGTCCTCGGAAAACCTTAGGGCGGGGGTCGTCGACGACCCTCCCGAGACGGCGCGTGTTAACGGCAGGTCGTACATATGACCATATTCCTGATTTTGTTCCATGTGTTCAAATTATTTAACATGGGGGAGTAAAAGTGGGTGGAATGAAAAGCTATCCCGTTTTAGGGTGGGGTAACTGTACTGACTTCACGTAATATATCATGTACATCGCTCTAGTTCTACATATGTGCTACATATCTCAGTGGTATGCTTTTCCGTGGATAAACGAAAACGGATTGGTTTGTTATTGGTTTTTACCACACATCGACCATCGAGTCATGCAGCGTCGCCAATCTCTCACGCCGATTGGTCGCGGGCGAAGAGTAGCGACAGGTGAGATTCGAACCCACAACTTTTCGATTGTGAGACGAGCGACTTACCCCTAGGCTACTCGTCCCCAACGAAAACGGATTGTACGTATGGGCGAGCATTATGCGTATGCTAGCTCGCATTGCATACGTACTGATTCACCACGAACTAAGAAGTAGACACATATTCTTGCAACATTGTGGATTTTTTAGCGTCGCATTTTATGAAAATGTCACCCTCGCTAACTTATCTTGTGTATCTTGAAATCACTATATATCTTGTAATGAGAAATCAGTCCTGGCGAGCTAATTTCCCATCATCTCTGTTGCCGGCACGTGGCCAGTTTGACCCGAAGCCACCACAATCATCAGTCCGCCGAACCGTCGCATCACGACCCTTATCTGGTCATTGTGAACACTGGGCCAAATAAGGGTGCAGGTCCATAGGATTTGCATTCATAAGACCTATGCTCATAAAACCTATGTTCGTTAGATATACGTGCATACGCATGTGCATACAACCTACGTCCAAAGGAGCTACGTACAGACCTACAAAAACAGCCGGATGTGCAGATCATACAAACCGGAAGGTGCACAGGAGATATACAAAACACTGTGATGCACAGAAGATCCAAGTTCATAAAATCTAGGTGCAGACAATCTACGTTAACAAGATCTACGCGCAGAAGGCCTTAACACGCGCACGTCCGGGGGCAGATATCTGCCCCCTCCGGTTTTTCCTCATTTGCAACAAAACTAATCGGGTTAGCAAGGCCAAATATCGCACAGCTGTTCATTGGTCTTTTCCGCATATCCTCATACATTTTTAACCCTGGGTCATCTCAGGTCAGGTCACCAGGTCAGGCGAAGTGACCCAACTACACTCGGAGTTCTAGGTGGCATAACTTCCACAATAATTGGGCGATTTATTTCAAACTTATAACACGTCATGATCTCATCAGGGACCATAATATGTATATCTTGGGTTTTTTCGTAGTATTGACCTTAGACCAGTTCGCTGCCATGGCTTACCCATTATAAGGCTATGGTAAAATATACAAATGTTTCCTGGTTACATATTTGCGCTCGGAATGATCTCACAACGGCTGTGGCATGCAGATGGAAGCTATACTCAATGTTACCGCTGATATTTTTGCTCAGTGACCTCACCAAGGTCATCTGAGGTCACCTGAGATCACTACACATTTCTGCGCATTATATCGCACTGCATCGAGCTAGAAGGCTGAAATTACCGTCATTGTGCTTGCATCGCCAGCACGGGTCGATTGATACATTACATGGCCTCCCTAGGCGACTTCATGACCTTAACCTGAGGTCATGACCTTGACCTGAGTTTC
Organism: Imbricaverruca yamaguchii; assembly: GCA_034440575.1. Lineage (NCBI taxonomy): Eukaryota > Metazoa > Arthropoda > Thecostraca > Neoverrucidae > Imbricaverruca > Imbricaverruca yamaguchii. The sequence continues at coordinate 235,486 of JAOTOL010001232.1, forward strand.
GGTTGACCTGACCTTAAATTAAAGCTCCTATTGTCGGTAGCGCATTTGAAGGACTGTCGAATAGCGTTCGCCGTTTGTTTCTATCTGTTACAGGTCCTGAGATATGTGTCAATATCTGAGTCCCACCTGATCAGGTAGAATTTGACCTATGATGACCCAGTGGTATGAATGTTGACCTGAGTGAAAAAATGACCGAAACACTTTCGATAGAGCCCGTCACCAGCTATCCAACGCCGTTTTCCGTTTGTCGCTAGTTAGCATAGTTCTAGAGATCTTATGGGGGCAGACATCTGCCCCCGGACATGCGAAGTTGGCGCGGACCTATGGGAAAGGCGAGTGTTAAAAATGGAATGTGCAGGAGACCTACAGAAACAGCTACGTGTGCAAAACATTTACCAAAAAATGGGTAGGCAGATCTACAAAAAGCGATGGACGGTGCACACGATCAATAAAAAAAACTTGGACGGTGACGATTTTTACGATCATTAAATCCACGTTGGTAAGATCTACGTGTAGAAAATATAAAAGAAACAAGGTCTACAAAAGAGGTGGGTGTGCAGTGTGGGTGTGCAAAAAAAAAGGATGTGCATGAGAGTCGTGAAGACCTACAAAAGATCTACAACACTGCGATGTGCATACTATGACAAAACAGCATGGTTTACAGATCTGAAAAACATGGGGTGCGCGAAGTTCTTCAAAAAGTACTGGGATGTGAATAAGATCTACACAAATACTGGGATGTGCATAAGATCTACTCCTCCGTTTAAAGTATACGGCTAAGATGATTTGCACTGCATTCTCATGTTCGACTTTTTTATTAATGCAATTTGCTTGCTTGGGTTATGACCCTCTGGGGGCTCAAGGGGGCCGCTGAACACGTGCTTAATAAGGCCCAAGGGGGCCTTGGCGAAGCACACAATAAATTGTCGCTCCGACAGGGTTCAGGTGGCTGAATAGAGGCCCAGTGCCGACAAATTAAGGAACTGACGTGCCCCTGAGCGGCACGTCAGAGGTTCCTGGGTCGACGTGAAGGGTCCTGGGCCGACGAAAGGTACCCCGGGCTAGGGAAGATGGTCCCATGCCGATGAACGAAGCACTGGAGTCCACGGAGAGTGGTCACGGGAAGACGCCGAGGGCCTCTAGGCTAACGGATTGCGGATAAAGGGTGTGACACTGAGGCCATGTACACCCCCCCCCCTCACGTGGAAGATAGCGTCCCTATGAAAAGGGTCCAGTGTACGCGCTCGAATTTTTCAGCCGGAGGCACCCCTATGAAATAAAAAGGTACCCCTTGGAAGGAAAGGCCGCGTTTTCCAGGAAGGCCCCAGTGCATCCCGCCCATTCGAGTTTTGCAGTCCGAGTCGGCCCTCCAGGTGCTTTCGCAGCTGTTCCAGCAGCTTGCAGCTGCTCCTGGTGCTGCTCCAAAGAAATGGCACCCCTCCAGTCAAGTGCCCCCATGACAATTCCTGGATCTACCACTGATTACAGAATTGCTCTCTCGCAGTTATTAACTCCGCCTAGCATTGAGTGGAAAGCAAATAATTTGAAAAAGTGATATATTTCATGTGTCCGGAACAGCAATGTGGCAGTATAAATTAAAAACCAACGATAAGAGCATCGTCCCATCAGGTTATGCCGGATTTCTTGGGGGACCCCCTAGTCATATGGGATACGAGTACTTGATATCACAAAGGCTGTAAACAAAAACAGATTTGACCCTCCTATTCCTATTACACTCAACCGTTGTACACACGCCGGACCTTCGACGCCTTTTAAATTATTTCGATATATCAACATTCTGATACCGTACGGCAAGCCACGTCGAATGTCAGCCACATAATGCAAATTGAAGCCATAGCCACCAAACGCGAGGACTCTGAAAATTATACTAGCCTTTGACCTTGAGACTTAATCTGACATTTCATGGGCTGAAATGTTACTCGAGGGTTTCCCACGGGAATTCTGTTCATACCAAGCATGCGTAGCTTTAGGAGAACACAAATAAACGAGGGGCGACCGAAGAAATGAGTTCGACCCTTGACTTAGAAAATTATCGTGATTTCTGAACAGTCTTCTAGTACCATACGGGACGTCGATCGACTCCACTTGATGACAATTGAAGACATTGATGAAAGTCTACGAAGCGCGAGGACTTCGAACAATTTAAGCTAGCTTTCGGGTTTGTGGTTTGACAGACATGTCCGGGTTTCAAATGTCGCTCGAGGTGCACCACGGGCTATTGTTTGATACCAGATGTGGGTAGGTTAGGGAGAATAAAAATGCGAGGCGACCAAATAAATCGGTTTGACCTTTGACCTTATAAATTAGTTATATTTGGTAGCATTAAAATACGGCACAGGTCACGTCGGATGACACTCACTTGGTGCAACTTGAACCCCTATCGACGAAACGCGAGGACTTCGAAAACTTCCAACTAGCCTTTGACTTTGAGGATTGACCTTGACATATCCCGATTTTAAAATGTTACTGCAGGGTTCACCATGGGCTGTCGCTGGATAGTGGATCTGGGTAGACTTGGGCGAAAAGGAAAAAAATGTGAGGCGACCAAAGAATCAGCGTGAATTTTGACCCGTCGAGATTATCTCGAAATATCAACTTTCTGATACTGCACAAGAAGACAACACGAATGACCTACATTTTCTGCAAATCGAAGCCATAGCGACGAAACGCGATATCGAAGAACTGAATCAAACATTTGACCTTGACATGTCCCGGTTTAAAATGTTACTCGCGTGTTCACCACTGGGTTTTGTTTGATAACAAATTTGGATAGGTTTCAGAGAAAACTAAATGTCGGCCGAAGTATTAGCTTGGTCTTTGTCATTGACAACTAAGTCGATTGGTTAGCTTTCTGATACTGCATAGCAAGCCACGTCGAATGGCGCCCATTTGATGGAAATTGAAGCGATAGCAACCGAACCTCGCGTTCGGTCGATATCGCTTTAATATTGCCATGAAATAAATGAAGGCAACCTTTGATCTGGAAGTTTGATCTTCACATGCACCGATTTGAAATGTTGCAGGATAGTTAAGGTTCAGGTGAAAACTTTTTTAATGGGAGGCGACAGAAGAAACCGGTTTGTGTTGAACATTGGCGTGGTAATGTGATACATATGTAGTTCTTTCCAGTGTGTTCAGTGCAAGCATTTGTGGCAATCCATTCGAACGAGCATAAACCCGTCGCTGAATGCCGATGCAAATACAAATACATCTCTGTCGAACTCGTCGCTGAATACGAATACGATGCTAACTTGACGTACGTGCTTAAGACTTCCCATGACTTCCTTCAAGGGTCTTGAAGATACCAAAGGAAACCCAGAGTCGTATTTCTTCAAGATATTTCAATATATGAGCAGGGGAATGCAACCTATAATGACGTATAAAGCCTTGTGATAATGCTAATTTATTATCTGGCAGAGGACAATTGTCTACCCAAGCGAAAACGGAAGATGGTCAAGGTTCAAGTTATTCAAGAATGGCCTGGAAGCATAAATTTCTAACGTTTGCCCATTTACCATTCGGAGATTCTGTGACGACAGACAACCTGTGAACCTCGTTGATTGGCTGCATCGACTTTTAGCGGTGATTCCTTTGCATGTATATTTTCACTGTATGTTTCACTGTAAATGATTAAGTAAAATGTTCGGCGCTGATACTCAGGTAGCTGAAGCATGGGGACACGGAAAAAAATTGAGGGGGGAAAATCACCACTTTCTCAGAATATACAACTATGAAAAGCCCCATGATGAATCTACCAACTTGATGATAAACTTATGTATCTAGCAAAATTACACTAGACTTGGATAACCTAAAAAGTGGGCTGATGAATGACCGACATCTTTCAACTATAGATATAGGGAGGATGATATACAACGGGAGGTCACTGAAATCGGATGTCACTGAAGAGGAAAGAGATGTAGGTGTGTTCGTTTCAAATGAACGGCAGAAACAAAATGTACCTCAGCTAGGAACAGAGCAATGCTAATGCTAGGAAACATGAATAGGAATGCAAGATATCAGAACAAGGAGTTACGGAAAAGACTGCACTTGCGACTTTGTGCGACCCCAACTGGAATATTGTATACAGGCATGGAGCCATTACTTATCGAGATATATAGGAATGTTATAAAGTGACAGTGTCAATACGAACGGCAACCTTCTATTTAGAGCATCACATCGGACCATCAATTCAGGTATGACAAGTCGAGGGGTAGGACAGTTAAACCCCAACAGGCTATCAGTCAGTGGTTCATCAACGGAACAGTCTGCCTGCTGACATTGTGGAGAGTCCATCCTGGAACTCAAAAATATGGTGAACACACATTTTTATAAGTTGGAGAATCTTGTTTTATACTTCTAATTGGTGGTTCTGGAGTAGAATCATGGAAAATCAGGCGAAGGGTGCTAAATATGTTGGGATAGATAGTACCTTTGGAACGGGGATATGGTATTGATTGGGGTTGTCGGTGCTATCGCCACACTCATAACACCTCTCCTTTATAGGCTTTTAGTCCAGGCATTATTTGATATCACCTCGGACAAATTGCAACATAAAGTCTGTCAACTGTTTTATACCCAGAAATGTGTCCTCTATAACATATCAAAAGTCTTAAGGAATCCTGGTGGTGGAAAGTGCCATGGCAGCCATTTTTCAAAATGGCCGCCATAAACCTTATATTTCCCAATATCTCCGCTTCTAAATAACATAGAGGTCTTATTTCAAGTGCTAAACATATATTTTCTTGGACCAGGAATCCAATGACACACATTTCAATAAGCTACACCTGACCAAAAAGCAATATTCTGATGGACAACATACATATATAGGTCATAATTATTATAATACTGCATGTAGTTACCATACTATAGCCTCAGAACATCGCCTCAGACTACCATAGTCGATACATGTAAAGAAGCATTGATCAGTCTTCCTCAAACAGTCTAGTCATCGTGATCACTCATCAGTCTAGTCCTCCACTGCTTTCCCGCCAACCCCAGTCGTTTGGCGTAGCTCATTTGCTGCAATGCCCTTCCACTGCTGGACCTGGTAGTAGACACGAAGGATGTGGTGTTTCGCTGCTGCTGATGTGGGCGGTAGACTTTGGGGTTGCACATGAAAAGTGTTGGAGGCGACCTTCTGGCAGAACCGCTTATGTCGCACCACGCTGAGTGACTCTCCAGGCTTCCCATTGTACAGGCATGCCAGGGCTTTCTCTCCTGCTTCTACAACAGCATCGGTGGACGCTGCCTGTCTGTCAAACATATTGGCTTGTTCAAGGAAGTGCGCATTGGTTTTGAATTTGTTGAGAGAAGCTTCCTTGCCAATGTCATACACGCGGGAAGTAGTATCACATCCCAGGAGAGCGTGCATGAAGAAGATGTACTGTGATACATCGGGGCCTAACTGCTCCTTGACAGACTTCATGTTCCAGACACGCGGTTCTTCACATTATTATTTGGCTCCGGTTGGAAGAACAGGTCACATGCCTTGACGTTGGTGTGGTAGATGAGCAGGATGGGCAGATCTGTGTCATCTCCGATAAGCACAGTATCAGTGGTGGCTGCGGACTCCACTGCCTTCTGCACTATGAGGAGATCAGCGTCACCTGCAGCATGATGTGTCTGGCAGTTCTGTGCCCGTAGTTTGGCGCTGAGCATGTTGATGAGGCGCTGCTTGTTTGTCTTGTTTGCCAGGAATTGTTCCTTCTTCATTGTGGCCTGCATATCTTCATCAAACGGCACCGTTGCTCCAGCATTCCTTCTCGTACGTCTCTGGTGTGTAGTGTCCTTTGTTGATGTACCATCATAGCCATCAAACACGACTGTTGCCTGTCCATACTTCTTTGTGACATACTCTGTGTATTGCGTGCAGATACCTTTGTATGTTGAGCCACGTGCCCATGGAATGCGCTGGACTAGTGCCCCACCATCCAACACGTAGTGGACTTGGCCTGTGATTCCTGGTGCATCGTGTGTCAGGAGTGTCCAGATAGCATCTGCTAGCACTGGCTTCTGTGGCTGTCGGAGCAGCAGTGTTGAATCAAACAGAGCTGGTGGGTAACTGCACAGCTCATATTTCAACACAGACTCCAGATCATTTGTAGCTTTTGCAGCAATTGTCAGTCGCTGGAAAAGCAGCTGGGGATCCACCTGTACTGCCTCCCCATCTATCTTTACTGCCGATTTCGCAGCCAAGGTGATGGCTTGGTCTTTTCTCTTGAATGTGTAGTTAGCAACAGTTTGTCCATCCATGTTGGTCAGGATAGCTGTTCCAACAGTTTTCGCTCAGTCAACATTGACTGTGCTGGTTGCATGCACCCCTGTCGAGATGCTGCGCAAGCTCGGATCTGAGCTGAAGGGTGTTATCTCTTGCAGATAGCTGATAACTGCATGTGTGTCTTTCATGTTACGTGCTTGTCTAGCATTTGTCACGTCCTTGTTTTGTTCACCAGTGTTGTAGTTGATACTTGTGAGCTGCTGCATAGCATTGTTGACATCAGCACAGGCAGGCATGGAGAACAGCCATACGAGACGCTGTTGCTCTGTCATGCCTCGCCCTCTCGTCAGGCCACCGCTGGTCTTCATACTCCTCATCAGGACCTCCTCGATGGTGAGATCTACAGACAGACCAGCCCATAGGCGATCACTTCTTCTGACAACGTGGAACCCTTATTCGAATCGTTGGTACACATCTGGATATTCATTCTTGAGCTTGCTCTTCCGCTGCACATAGTGTAGAGGTTGTGCCCAGAGGCTGCCAGGTAGGGCAGCATTTCTGACAGCTTCAAGGTGCAACGCCCAGTTGCCGATGCGCTCTGCTTTGACAAACTTCCGTAGTATGTCCACCATCTCCATGTACTGTAGCCAAAGTGTTGCAGTCCTAGAGGACTTCAAGGATTCGGTTTTTGCCCTGAGGAGCTCCTTGATCCTGGTTAACACATCAACTTTGCAGAACTCCTCTGCAGACACGGAACCTTCCATCAGGTTCTTGTAGAGGGCAGCAAGTTCATCAAGATCAGCGTTTCCAGTTCCGTCTGTCGTAGGCTCATCATCTGGTGACACTGTTTCCTCAATGGTCTCCTCCACTTCATGTGGCTCTGCGGATGGTTGAGGGAGTGGCACACCAAGTGCGTCTGACAAAATCAAGGCATTCAGTGCTGCATCAACAAGGAGATGTCCTCGTACTGCTCGTGCAATAGCCTTGCCTGTCATCATGTGTACCACCGCGTTGTCTGCATAGATTAACTCCCAAGACTTCCTGCAGTCCTGATCCAGCCATGAGGTGCCCGATGCTTCCCAAGAAACTCATTTCTGTGTGAAAGCCCCCAGGCGCAAGACTATGTCATTCAAGACACTTCCTGTGGGCTCAGTCTCGATGATCATGAGGGCTTTCCACCACAGTGGTTGGTCAAAGGTGATGATGGGCGTAACACCATGGCGACGAGCATGCTCACACACGAACTTCAGTGTGGAATAGATGCACGTGACATCGCTGGGATTCATGTCCATCATTGGTAGAAACATCACCGATGATTTCCCGGGGTGGTCACCATGATGCACTAGCTGCATCAGTCCAGACCATGCCGGTCTTGACGAGGTGAACATGATGGATGTCTTCCAGAGGAGATCAAGGTCTCCTGTTAGATCCTTTGCCTTCTTGTTGACCAGCTTCTGGTATGCCAGTGTTGTCATACCGCGGCTCTCTTCTTTGTGGTACTGTATAGGAATTCGTCTCACCGTGGAGATATCACTGGAGGTGACCTGCGCCCTGAGGATAGGTCTGCTGGTCTTGGTGGCTGGAGTTATGGCAGCAATCATCCCCATGCCATGGAAGTTATTGTTACCATCCAGGGTACGGATGTTGTGGTCTACATTGTCTGCAGCATACTGGACAAACTCCGAACTGAAGTCGGGTATGTCTGTTCCATGTGACATCACAGCATTCCGTTCAAACCTTTGAACTTCCTGATAGGAGCAGCTGAAGCCAAGCTTGTGGAGGGAATCAATCAAGAAACGTGATCACTATCACTAGCCATCACTACCATGACTCACATACAGCGGGAAAGCTCAGTAAGCAATGGGCTCTGAGAGGGGTGGGTGCAACTGTTTGATGCCTCTCTGGGTGTCTTTTTTGCTACGACGCCAGACTTTGGATGCCAATGACTTTGCTCTCAGTGGTCAGAATGGGACGAAAGAACCTCACGGATGTTGAGTAGAGTCGGGCTTTGACCCTGTTGGAGCAGGGCATGTCTGTGATACATGTTGCCGGAGATCTACAGGTTACGAGGCAGGTTCTTTACAGCCTCAAAATGGCCGCCGCCTCCCTACCCCAGGCACCATTTCGGAGAGAAAGAAAGGCTTTGGAGCACCCCGCAAGACTTCCCCTCGCACTGACCATATTCTGAAGACAGCTGTGTTATCAGAGCCTGCAATTACCGCATCAGCGCTTAAAAAAGCACCCTGATCTTGTTGTTTTATTGGCCAAATATTGTTAATGTATACATTTTTGCGGCCACTGTAGTATGCCAGGAATTTCCGTTTATCATGGCCAGCTACCACCACCACTACCACCAGTCTAGAGGCGTCATCATTGGATTCCTGGCCACAGAAAATGTACGTTTAGGCAGTTAAAATCAAATCTCTATGCTACTTAGAAGCGGAGATATAGTAAAATATCTGTTTTATGGCGGCCATTTTCGCTTTTTTGTCAGGTTTAGCTTATTGAAATGTGTGTCATTGGATTCCTGGCCCCAGAACATATATGTTTAGCACTTTAAATGAAAGCTCTATGTTATTTAAAAGCGGAGATATTGGGAAATATAAGGTTTATGGCGGCCATTTTGAAAAATGGCTGCCATGGCACTTTCCACCACTAGGATTCCTTAAGACTTTTTATATGTCATAGAGGACACATTTCTGGGCATAAAACAGTTGACAGACTTTCTGTTGCAATTTGTCCGAGGTTGACCACATTTTTTTCACGAAATGCCTGGACTATTTAATAACATGGTCACTGTGGCTCTTATAAAGCCTGATCACTTTTTTACTATGAATGGTGAATCTAGCTTCCAAGCCCAATCCAGCTTTTGGAAAATTTCGAACTTGCCGAAGTCTGAAGCAAAATAAAAAGATACACAAATCTTTCCCCACGAAGCCAAAGTAGGATCCGTCCCCTTGTCCACCTGCTGGTATCTTTGCTTCCAGCAGACCAGGAAGTCAATATGCGCACTCAAGCAAATCAGATGATACAAGCAACATACAGGAAAACATGAAAATCCACGGATAAGTGGAAAGCGACGGGCTCATGAACTTTGCTGCTTCATGGGCTCGGCAACCCCCACGCCGAAGCCTACAGTCAGCACTGACCTGCTCGCCGCCGTCGGTCACCTGCGGAGGTGGCGTGTGAGACTTTGTCCGCCTGGCAGCGCCACAGTCGTCTCGCTGCACTTGCTCATAGAGGTCGGGCACGCTGCGGCTGCTGCGCAGGATGGCGCCCTCTGGACTCGGCCTGGCGCGGTCCGGCGTGGCGTAGTAGCGCGTGTAGAACTCGTGCAGCTGCTGGGCATCGGTGGGCGCCGCCGCCTCATGCGCGGCGTCGCTCGACGCAGTCGATACGGCCAAGTAGCCGGCCGAAGGCGCCGAGTTGGTTTCTGATCCGACCGACGAGGCCGCTATGGACGGCGCCGCCGAAGTGGTCGAGACCGGTCCGCCCACGAACTGGCCACCGCTAGACGTGTACGCGTATCCGGCGTACCGGTACGGCGACCGGACCGCCGCGAAAGTGGCCGGCGCAGCGACCGCCGGCCTCGTGTACGAAGACGACGCGTACTGCTGGTACCCACACGGTTGGAAGCTGTACCCGACCGACGCACGTGCGGGAGCCGTCAACGTCGCCATGGCGGAACTTCCCGTGCGCGGGTAGATCTGCTGTTGTTGTGGTTGTATCTGTGTCTGAGATTGTAGCTGTTGCTGGTGTTGCGGTTGTTGTTGCTGTTGCGGTTGTTGCTGTTGCTGCTGCTGCTTTGGCTGTTGTGGCCCCTGGTGCTGTGATTGCTTCTGCTGTTGTTGGGGCTGCCGTTCTGACTGCAGCCGCTGTTGTGACGGCTGGTGACGCGGGTCCGGCTGGTACGAGTACATCGCCGGCGAGTTCGACGGCGCGGCGGCCGGAGGTTGGAACACACTGGCCAGCTCCTCCATGTCGTTGATGGTCTTGAGCTCAGCGCTGTCGAACGGGTCGGATGCCTGGCTTTCGAAGTCGCGGTAGTTGAAGCCGCCGGTGCGCGGCGCGGCCACCACACCCGGCTGTTGCCACGACTGAGGCGTGAGCATCGCTTCGCCGGACGGACGAACGAACGAGCCGAATGAGTTTGTAGACACTGCGATAGGATGGGACCAAGTGCTGGCGGCGGAGGAGGCCGACGATGGGACTGGGACGGCAGCAGCAAGGGCAACGACCGGAGGCGAGCCACCATTCATCGTACCAGCAGCCATAGCGGCCGGTGGGCTGGCTGGCTCCGACTCCGGCTGTTCCATCTCCCGGGCCGAACCGACATCTCCAGCTAGACCGGCTTCTGCTCTCTCTGCCACGACCGCATCCAGCTCCAACGCAGCAGCCGCTGCAGCTATGGCCTCTTGACTTCGCTGTCTCTGCAGTCGGAACTCTTCCAGCCGCGCCTCCTCCTCCAACCGCAACCGCTCCTCCTCTTCGGACCGTCTCCTCGCCGCCTCCGCCACCTGCTGCTGACGCTCCGCCTCTTCATGCCTCTGTCTCTCTTCTTGCTTCTTCCTCGCCAACTCGTCCTCTTCTTCCCTCTTTCTCAGCTTTGCAAAGTCTTTCGCTGCTAGGCACTTCCGCCGCTCAGTTCTTGCTGTCATCAAATTTCGCCGACACTCTTGCACCCAGTGTGTGGCACTTTCTTCACTCTCAAACAAATACTGAAAACGGATCAGGTCGCAGTGTTGGAAAGTGGCCGAAATCAGTTTTAGAGATCGAAATCAGAATTCACCTTAAAACACTCCATGCGCTAAGAGCTGTCAGATGACGTCAAATGAGCGAGATAGATTGAGAGAGAGATTGAGAGATTGAGATATATAGATATAGATAGAGTTAGAGTTAGAGTTAGAGTTAGAGTTAGAGTTAGAGATAGAGATAGAGATAGAGATAGAGATAGAGATAGAGATAGAGATAGAGATAGAGATAGAGATAGAGATAGAGATAGAGATAGAGATAGAGATAGAGATAGAGATAGAGATAGAGATAGAGATAGAGATAGAGATAGAGATAGAGATAGAGATAGAGATAGAGATAGAGATAGAGATAGAGATAGAGATAGAGATAGAGATAGAGATAGAGATAGAGATAGAGATAGAGATAGAGATAGAGATAGAGAGAGATAGAGAGAGAGAAAGAGAGAGAGAGAGAGAGAGAGAGAGAGAGAGAGAGAGAGAGAGAGAGAGAGAGAGAGAGAGAGAGAGAGAGAGAGAGAGAGAGAGAGAGAGAGAGAGAGAGAGAGAGAGAGAGAGAGAGAGAGAGAGAGAGAGAGAGAGAGAGAGAGAGAGAGAGAGAGAGAGAGAGAGAGAGAGACATTACAAAAAGAGAGAAAAACTTTATCATTGACCTCTGTGGCAACCACTGATACACCTACATTTGTTACTATCTTTGTCTGTGAGAAGAGTGCTTGAAAATGAGGCTCATATCGGTGAAATTCTACAATGCACACAAAGTCACTATTTCGGCCTAGTGACTGACCCAAATGTAATCTGCCTGACGCACTTACCACCATCGTGTTCTATGCGCGAAAAGCTTTCAATATCCACGTCGAATGTGTTCCTAGTCGTACGCAACAACACTGTCTGGATGTCACGTCAGGCCCTGTCATTTCACCTCAAAAGTTGCCCATTAAGGAGTCAGCGTTACAAACAAATATTAACGACAACCGTTGGACAATTGGTGGATAAATATTTTTGGAAGAGAAACATCAAGAGAACTTTTCAAAACGTCAAGAGGTCAATAAAATGTCACGGCTTTAAGCGTATGGTGAACAACATAATGTACACAACATACGAGCATTGTGGCCAGCATGCAGTGTGAAGCAGTCAACAGGGCCTACTGGACCGGACATTGCACACTGAAATAAACTGGTCAAATTTTGATGCCCATTCTATGGAATCCAAATAAAACCGTGGAAGAAAATGTTCAATTTAAATAAAAAAAAAAAAAAAAACTGTTTTAATTATAAAAATTAATAATTTTTTTTTAAAAAAAATCATACTTGAAGTGCATGGCTGAGAAGTGAAACTTCAAGACCGCCAGGTCATGGTGTGAGTGTAGAACAACACTCCAATGTACTTCAGTAGGAAATGAACAACACTCCAATGTACACATCGCGCCAGAATAACACACCAATGCCTCGTTGATTAGTGCAGTAATCGGACAATCGACTAAAAAGGTCACCGATGCCCGGCTTATCACCTGTTCGAAATGCCTTCAATACTCTGATAATCAGCATACACTGACATTTGAATAGCATGCGATGAAGGACTCATATATGAGCGACTGCACGACCCAACTGGTCAGTGCACGTTAGGTGATACAGCCCAGACAACGCCCACACAACGAACACATTGCTGACTGCCGTACCGTTTCACTGCAAGCCTCCGATGTGGGCATGGTTCGGAGTGACGCTGGCAGATGGACCTTGTTGGGAGGTCGGCACTGCTCGCTGATCTTGACCGGCACGCCTTCCATGATGTGATACTCCTGCAGACCAAATGTATTGAACTTGAAAAAGGAAACTAGAGAATACGAGTATTCGCCTGTTTACCTGGGTAGGACCTAGCATGACTGATCCATAAGAGTTAACAAGGTGGGAGGCGGGGGACGCGAAGCCATAAAATACTAGTGAAATATGGTGAAATATATTATTAACTAAACACTAAATCTGCATCTTTCCCAAGGCATCAACATAGTGCTTCTTGTTTGGTGTTTGTGAAGTTCGTTCTTGTTGTCTTGTTTCTAACAGTATTCCATTTATAAGTATCATGCCTATCCTAACGACAGTAATACATTATTCGTGAAATGGGGTGGAAAATACCACTTTCTGAACACTCAATCGACACCCAAATCGACCTGACAAATCGACATGTACACCAACGCAGCACCACCACGGGTCATCCTACGCGCCCGTCTGCACGACACAGCATCCACATACACAGCAGAACTATTCGCAATCTTCTCGACATACTGCACCATCTACAACACCAAAATTGAACACAACATCATAGCCACAGACGCAAAATCAGCACTACAGAGCATAACACCCCACACCAAATACAAACACCCCCTCATACCAAAAATACTACGCATCCACAAACAACTCACCATACCACAACGGCCAACACTTCTCTGGATCCCAAGTCACACAAACAGACACGGCAACGAACACGCAGACACAGAAGCAAACATAGCCACAACACTACAACAAATCACACAATGTCCCTATTCACAATCCGACTACTATCCCACAATACGACAGGCCATTAACAAACACATACAACAAACATGGGATACAGTAACCACACAGCTTCACGAAATACACCTCAAACACGAACACTGGCACTCCATCAACCAAAACACCAGACTAAGAGAACGGACACTAACACGACTACGCATAGGACACACAGCACTCACACTCATACCTCCTACTCAATCAACCACGACCACAATGCACTACCTGCCGCCACACACTCACAGTAAAACACATGCTCATATACTGCACCAAATACAACAACCAAAGACAACATATCACAAACTATTGCACCACGAACAACATCACACTGAACCTCACCACGCTCCTCAACGACGACCATCCAGCATTACACGAACACGGTGTTCGTGTATTGAGAAAGTGGAAGTTTTGAGAAAGTGGAAGAGGTGTTCGGAACACCTCTTCCACTTTCTCAAAACTACACGCATTATGGAAGAATTGTGAAAAAAAAGGAAAAAAAGAGAGAAAAAAGGAAAAGATGTTAAAAAAACGAAAGACAAAATGAACAAAACCAGGAAAACGGGAAAAAGAAAAAAGATACGTTACAAAAAGGAAGAAAAAAATCAAGAGAAAAAAGAGATATGTATATATGTTCTTGCAATGTTCAATTCTGGCGATGACCCGACCTCCCCCCCCCCCCAATATACCCCATACCCCAATGTGGCACCAACCGGACTAACTCTCTCTCTCTCTCTCGACTTCATCATATCCGGCACTCAAACATCTCTACTGCACCAGCTCTACATCTTTAATCGATCCGGACTACCTCAGCTCTACTCTTCAAGACCATCTCAACGCTACTTCACCACTGCTCGACTACTCTACTAAACCTCCACCTCGGATTCATCCTCCTACCAGGCAGGCTGGCAAAACTCACTCACACACACACACACACACACACACACACACACACGACATCCTGCTCCATGTTGCGCGCCTATGAAGTCTTCATGTCTCCTTTCTAACAGTATCTCGCTTATAAGTATCATGTTAATGCTCCCAATGAGGAATTTAAAAAGGAATGCAAGAACATTTCGCAGCAACGCAATTTCGGGTAAAGGGACTAACTATGATGATAAATTGGAGTTTAGGGGCGCGTCGACTGCCAGGGTCATTTTGCGCCCATAACTGTGTTTACATACAGTAACTAATAATCGTTAAGATCGACGATATACAACATCAAAGCGCGCGTCTCGAAGGAATGTAAAAATGATCCCAGAAGTCACGACTTCAGAGTAGCTTCCGATTAGCGTAAGCAGAGTAAAGTCGGCGTCCTGCTGTCCTAAAATCTGGCGTCTTGGTGGTTCCAAAAGTACACATCCTACTAAAACATGATATACGGTAAGCGGATCCGAACAGCGCGGGCATAAAGGTCTGTCATCACCGGTAAGTATGTAGCCATGTGTCGTGAAGGTATGACCTATCCTTAGTCGGCAGAGTATTACTTCTTCTCGTCATAGTGCTCGGCTCGAGGACCTCCACAGTCCTAGTGCTGGCTTCAAAACCCTCAGCTTGCTACACTTTGTATTCCATGCTCTTTGCTATTTTAACCGTATACTTGACAATATAGTAGGACACAGCTCTCTTGGAGGGAGCCGTAAGTGGACATCCCGGCCGTTGGTGATGGCGTGCTTGGCAGTTGTCAGCAGCTTCGTTTCCAGCAATTCCGACATGGCTGGGGATCCAGCAGAATATGACAATTCTGTTGACGTCATTTATGGATTTGACGACTCGTATAATCCTATGAACAAGTCTGTTATCCTGGTAAAAGGTTTTCAATGCCAGGAGACTGCTCAAGGAGTCTGTGAAAATCACGTGTTTGGTGGCCTGGTCATCTTGAAAAAAGTACAGAGCTTGAAGAATTGCGTACAATTCAGCCGTGAAAATCGATGCTTGTGTTGGTAAACTAAAAGCCCGAACCCCGTGTCAGCTGACATAAGCGCATCCAACACCTGAGTCGGACTTCGAAGCGTTTGTGCAAATCCGCGAGAAATCACGGAATTTATATATCTTTTCCAATGTCAGGGCGCGGAGTTCCTCTGGGTTTGCCTGTCCTTCCTTTGAACATGACAAAGTGACGTCAACTTGTATTGGGACAACCTGCCAAGGGGGAGTGGTCGGCGTAATAATACTTACACAACAATAGTCACACAACCCGGCCTAATATTACAATTACGGAGGGTCGAGGCCATACGAACTGAGAACGGTTATCCACACTGGATATGGGCCCCCTGACGTGGCCTTGGTGTCCTGGCAAATATCCACTGATAGACTGGAAGCTTTCGGTTTTGTGCGACATTACATGCGTACCTAGCCCCCAATAACCTACGGCGCAGCGCAAGAGGTAGCTCGTCTACCTCTGCCATCACACTATCAGCCGGAGAAGTACGAAATGCTCCAGTAGCAACGCGAAGAGCTGCATTATGAATCACATCCAGGCGGCGCTTGGTCGTGGCACATGCTCCGTCATAAATAAAGCATCCGTAGTCAATCTTAGAACGCACAAGAGGTCGGTACATCAGTAGGAAAACATATATATCTGCGCCATACGAACATCTCGAGACAGTGTTCATCACCTGCAGTCTCTTTGCACATTTCTGCGCGAGGTCGCTGATGTGGATGCTACATGTCAACCGGCGGTCAATCCACACACCTAGAAACTTGGCAGCTGGTTTGAATGGAATGCGGTTTCCGTTGAGCATGATCACCGGGTCTATGCAACAACGTTTGCGACAGAAGTGAACATCGACGGCCTTTGTTGTAGACATTGTGAAACCTGTTTCGTCACACAAATCCTGTATCTTCCTGACAGCCAGCTGGAGTTGTCTCTCAATCGAATGTACAGTGCGCGAGCAGAGTACCACACGGCAAAGTCATCCACAAATAGTGCTTTCCCTACAGAAGTTTGCAATGATGCACCCACGTCATTGATGGCGATAGCGAACAACGCAACACTCAGGACACTTCCCTGTGGAACTCTATCAGCTTGTTGGAATGTGCCAGAGGGAAACCCCCTACTCTGACATAGAAAGTTCTGGAAGCTAAGCCATTTTTTTCATGAAAAATTCCACGGAGCCTCGGATACCCGTGCGATGCAATTTCATCAGAATACCGTGCCTCCATGCAGTATCATATGCTCCACTGGGAAGCAGACACTGGGAAGAATCACAGGTGCCCGGCCCGAGGGGACTAGCCACTTGGCCCGCGTGAGGCCCCGTGGGCCCGCCCGCCCCTCCGGGATACCGGGACCAAAGAGGTGTGTTGGTCCCCTGTCACAACTAGCACCGTGCAACGGGGAACCTCAACCTCCAGGACTCCGTCAACCCCGGGGGACGGGCCGAGGGGCGTGGCTACCCCGATAAAACTGAGCTGGTGGGCAGGACCGGCAAAGTTGCCCTGCCTGCTCATAGTAGGGATAGTTAGTGTTACAGGGCCAGGTGAAGGACGTGGATGTTGGGATGAGATGGGCATTGGAATTGGAGCGTATGGATGGAAGGACGAGTGAGGTACTTCTGGCCACTTTGGCACTTTGAGGCACTCAATCCCCCACCGCGTAAAAGTGGTGCCTCATCGGGGGGAGGGGAGGGATTAACTATGATATGATATGACGCACAGTACCATTTTATATCATAGGCAATTTTCTCCCTGTCCCGAATATAGCTCTTCCTAAATTATGAATCTCAAAGCGAATGGCAAATGTGCAGTCGTAGGTACCTACACCAGTGGCTCAAATTTGAGCCCGAAAGACATCAAAATCATTTAGATTGAAACTTAGTGTCAATGCAAATTTTGACACCCTTCTTCCATGGAACTTCCATGTCAAAATTCGACATCGTTCTGTGTCCGTTTCGGCATCTCACAACGAAAAACCATTATTTTAACCCTGCCTCACCAGGATCTATCTGGGGGATAACGAACATCCCGTAGCGCAATTCTAGGTAAAGGTAGTGGTGGTGGTGGTGGTGGATTGGAGCTTAGGGGCGCGTCGACATCAAGGGTCATTTTGCGCCCACAATTATAGGTAAAAGGATTGCCTATTATGTGCTATGTTATACCATAACAGTTTATAGCATAGATGTTTGCATCGTCGTCATTCAATTGGTATCCCAAACTATGTACCTCTGAAAGCAGATACATAACCTCGCATGTTACTGAAAGATGGTACACAACCTCGCTAAGCAGGTACAGTCGTATATATTTTTTCAAAGTATTTTGAAGGACTTAAGCATTTTGAAAAGCGTTAATTCCATGTCGATTTCGACATCATGCTGTGTCGTTTTGATATCTCACACCTAACCATATAGTTATTTTAACAATGAGGACGCGTTCCTAGCTACTTTGCAAAATTGAATGATGAATAGGCCCAGCAGAAATCCTTCTGAAAATGGTTGAAAAAAATATGGCAATGTATGTGTCAGGCAAAATTGAGGAGGTGGACACGAGTGTATTTTATGAAAATGAATGACTTCGTATTTAACACATATTCAAGAAAATGAAGGTCATCAGGCTATAGGAATATCTTACTTACCCTGCTTGGAAAAACTGTTGAATGTGGGTGCAGGTGTACTCTACTTTCACGACCACTTTAAGTAAGCATTGTGTACAATTGGCTGGATAAAATTCAGCATGGGAGCATGTACTTGGTCAAAAGCATACAAAGCGATAGTGTACTGGAATTTATGTTTCATCGAGTGGAAGGTAGTATAATAGTATACGATAACGTCAAAATCCCTAATGACATCGAAACAATTTGGCAACGTGATAAGAAAAAGCACCGGCAAAGGATTGCATTGACAACTGAATGCAACATCTGCTAGCAGAACAATGCTTGACACATGCCAGAGAATCAAGTATGGCAAGAAAAGTACCGGTCGCTGCAGTCGTAGAGGAAGGTGGGGCATGAGAGCCCTAAGAAGTAGCTTGAGGGTCCAAAGAAGTGTTATGAGGGTCCTCAAACACGGCCAACTGGAGGCCTTCAAATACGGTCTGAGGTCTCTCAAAGATGATATAGGGGGCCCTAGACATGGCCTATGGACACTCAAAGGCATCATGATGCCCCGCAGACATCCTGAGGGCCCAAATATGTGTTCAGGACACTGGAAAAAGGCGTAAAGGGAAATCCACGGACCATTGGATCCTTGTGTATGGAAGACCCTAAAAGTGTCCTGAGGGCCTTCAAATTATACCTGGGCCTTCAACGACATCCTGAGGGGCCTCATTCATAGGCGTAGGGCTCTCAAAGACGTCCTGAAGGTCATCTGACAGATTGAAGGCCCTAAAAGATGGCAATAGTGGCCTCAAAAGCGACAATGCGCAGAGGCACAGATAGGGGGGGGGAGGGCTCAGCAACCAAAAATATGCTACATCATATAACACTGAGATTTTAACAGCGAAAAAGCTAAAATATTCTTCATTTATTTCGTGTCAGACCTCCCCGAAGAAAACCCTCACCCTTCGAGGGCCCTCAAAGATGACCAAGGAGCCCCAGGGACGAGGTTCCTAAGATGGCTTTTGTCCCTACTCCAATACAAAATTCGAAGTGGGGTCCTTGATGCTGACGTTTTCAGGACTAAAAAGGCTCATGAATAGTAGGGGCGAAACACGGAGAGTTTGGGTGAAGGTTAGGGTATACAAATTATTGTCCTCCTCCTTGGATATTCCGATCGGCATCCACCTTTGGCCACAGCCCCCGCATTCATGTTCATGCCACCTCGAAACAAAAGGGCCATTTGATACCCATATCATTTCGAAATTTCAAATGGTAGGAAATTCAAGCAATATATTTGCAGAACCTGTTCAATTCAACGATCAAACTGGCCGAGTTTCTATCGACTGTGACACCTATTTCTCTAAGGGCCAACTTTATGATGAAAAGCCCTACGGCCGTCTGAGCCTACGTTGTTTTGTTCGAACCTGCGTCATACAAATTAACAACATGGAATACTTTGCATTTAGAAGCCGTGATGCAGGCGACTCTGGACGATGCAGACGACAACACAAAAGGCAATACTGCATAATGGTGTAGACCATTGCGTCCATTACGTGCCATACATCACGTTTTTAAGACATTTTTACGCGGACGTATGGCCAATAATTACGGCTATCGTAGCATGCCCGCTTTTCCCCAAGTTCGAATAACTTCACGGTCACCCTTTCGATATGTGATTAAGCACCTATGTAAAGAGAACACAATGGTGGTTTTTGCTATTCTCGATATAACTCTGCGATGTTCTCATCAGGGGCAGCGGATTTTAAGGGTCAGTTTCCCCCAAATTTTGTGACTTAGCATTATGGCATGCCATGATAAATAACACTAGCCTGCGATTCAAAACCTTTTTTCAAAAGGTCGGAAGTTTCTCAGCTGTTCTAATGCAAGTTTCGTGTGCTGAATACGAAAATACTATCCATTTTCCTCGATTAGCTCAAGCTTTCACACTACGTCAAAGATAACAACTCACACACTGATGTATCAGTATGCATACTGCAGTATGATATATTAGTAGCGGAGAGAAGTGAGAATTTGGACAGGGGTGAAAAGGGACAAAGCATTATCTTTTAAAGTACAGGTCCAACGCTACTTTTCATTATGTAATATTTTCTTATTAAGCGGCAGCGTTGGCAAGCACCGCCGGCTTCCTTTTCGACGCGCAACGTGGCTATGTGAACAGTGAGTGGAAAAGGTTCTTATTTTGGGGCGTCAATAACTCGTTTCTTGGGAGTTATTGACGCCCCATCATCGACATCATCAAATATTTTGTTCAATTACGAATATATTACTAACATATGGAAGTTTGCAACATTTGACAAGTGTTTTTGCTATTTGCTCGTGTGTGTTCGACATACGGACATGACTGATGAAAAATGGTGATGGTGGGAGAATTTGGACAATCGTCCCAAATCTCCCAGCCTGTCCCATTGTAATGTTACATATAGTTTACATGTAATTAACCCGTCATATCGCAATAAGGCACTTGATTTTAGCAAATGTAAGCAAATTTTAGTAAACTACCTCCATGAAACTACTGTCAACTGAGCCTGCAATTAACCCATCATATCGCAAGAAAGCATTTGATTTTAGTAAAAGCAAGTAAATTTTAGTACCTACTTCAATGAAACTACTGTCAACTGAGCTTGTAATGAACCCGCCATATCGCAATAAAGCATTTTATTTTAGTAAATGTTTTTAGCATCCGTCGAAGAGCTGACGGGACTAGTTTAGGAAGAAGTAGGGACAAAACCCAAAAAGAGTCACATTTCTCCCTGTCACCAGTCTCAATACTCCCTCACTCGTCGTCCCAATTCTCACTAGAATTGCACTTTTCATTTTTCTTGAATAACAGAGTAGATTCATTACTTTTCATTTTCAAAATTCAGTCCGCGGCGCACAAATGTCTGGGGTTACTTTGAGATCAGGAATATGTCGCTCGCTGCAATGACACGGGTGCAACGGCGTGTCAAAGTTGCGGTCCGATTTTTGTCCCAATTCTCAACACTCTCCCCTACTGGATGCATCATCTCTAATGTCGTTTTTGTGCATTTCCAGGTGTAATCTGAAGTCATAAGCCGGTAGTGTCAAAATCATCCAGACAGGTTCTGTTACATATGTGGAAAGGTCACCTACTAGATCGCCAGGCAAGCATAACCGACTTTGTAAAAAAGTTACCACGCATATTTTTGAGTGAAACTTTGTGATCAGGACAAGCCGTTTGCCCCTCATATCTGCTGCAAGTCGTGTGTGGAAGGTCTACGAGCCTGGAAGAATAAGACCGGAAATCTATGCCGTTCGGCATTCCCATGGTGTGGCGGGAGGGAAAGGATCATACCACCGACTGCTATTTTTGTATGACAGATCTGAAAGGAGTAAATCGAAAGAAACAGAAGCATATAAAATATCAGGATGTGCCATCAGCCATCAAGCCAGTCCCTCATGGTCCAAATGTCCCCATCCCTGAACCCGATGTCGACATCGAGTCATCTTCCGACTCCAGTGGGGATGAAATGGACGCAGACGCTTCTGGTGCATAGGAACCGACCGAGAACGATCGACCGGTACCGTTGAACCAAGCTGAGCTCGATGACCTAACGAGGGACCTGAACTTGAACCTGGACATTCTTTTGGTATCGGAATCACGAAAAAGAATTAAGAGAACACTTTACCTTCGACGAAGAGCATTCTCTAGTATACTGCAACAACATCGCGAGGCTGTTCATAGACTCCTCGAGTAGGAGCCTGAAGGCAGTTCTTCTAAACAAGTTCGCGTCGATTCCTGTTGGACACTCCGTGCAACTGAGGGAAACGCATAACAGCATGACACTTTTGTTGTCTGCCTTCAACTACAAAGAGCATGGTTGGCTGATCTGTGGTGGCCTCAAGGTAGTAGGTCTCGTCCTTGGGCTGCAGGGCAGCTACACGAAATATCCATGCTTTATATGCCTCTGGGACAGTCGGGATGACAAACAGCACTATGTACAATGCTACTGGACATCCAGGCATGCACTTGAACCTGGCTCCCTCAACGTGCAGTCACGCCCCCTGGTTGAACCACAGAAAATCCTACTTCCACCACTCCATATCAAACTCGGTTTGATGAAGAATTTTGTGAAAGCAATGGATAAAGAAGGACGAGGATTTGCATTTTTGGGACATAAATTTTCTCATGTGAGCAGAGAGAAGCTGAAGGCTGGTGTATTCGACGGTCCTCAGATAAGGGAGCTCATGAAGTATACTCGATTGGAAGAATGTCTGGAAAAGTCTGAGCTCTCTGCATAGAGCTCAGACTTTTCCAGACATTCTTCTGGCTGGTTGGTATTGAAGTCAATCATCACCAACTTCCTGGGTAATCACAGGAGTGCGGAATACGTCAAGGTCGTCGATGAGTTAAAAATGCAATATGTCGGTAAAAATGCACTTCCTTAGGTTCCATCCATATTATTTCCCAGATATCTGTGGAGATTACAGTGAAGAGCAGGGAGAACACTTCCACAAAGACATACGGGTGATTGAAGAACGCTACCAAGGTCGGTGGGATGTGAACTTTCTGGCGGACTGTTGTTGGCGCCTGAAGAGGGATGTCTCATCTGCTCAACACAGTCGGAAGTCCCTGAAAAGGCCATTTACTCCGCAGTAGTGTGTACTGTTAGGATGCGCTCTGAATACACTTATTGTCCATCTGTTCGGAGTTTAAACCTTTTATTTATGCTTCTGTCGGATTCACTAGTAAACCAGTCAGAGCAATGTTTTAGTTCATATGAGTGAAATAACATATCTAAAAAATCGAGCTAATCGAGCAAAACGGATGCCATTTTCGGAATCAGCATGAAAAACTGACCTAAAAACAGCTGAGACACCCTTGACCTTATAAATCATGCAGACCAGTGTAATGAGTGGAACATGAGTGTTGCCACCCCACCCTGCATTTCACCTTGTGACATCGATTCGAGTGTTAAACATTATTTTTGACGGCTAACGCTGCCTTGAGGTGCATTTTCATCTACTGTCTGCACGTGGCTTAATCATAATTAAGCTTTAGTTTCATTAACTGAGGGAATCAATGATTGACAAGGTAAATGGCACTGACTTCACAGAAAGTACACAGAAAGTGTCACCCTGCCTGCCAGAACTTCTTGAGCGATCGATTGAGCCCGTCTCATCGACGCCTCCTTACAGTTTCCGGCACCTTCACGACGGTCACCGCGCGTTTAGTTAGTTACGCATCACGGACGATCACCGCGCTCTTAGAGATGCCTCGAGGGCGATCTACCGCCCTCGATCTATCTGCCACCGCGATGCTAGGTGGCAACGCTTCGCAGGTAACCACCGCGACGTTATAGATGGCAGCACCTGACGGACGACAACTGCTGCTGGACGGAGACCTCTTGGGAAAGACCACCACTCCCACCAGGCGACAGCAGCTTAGAGCTCGTGGCAAGTACGCGAGCCTCGGTCATTGGTGCTTAGCCGCCGACCAAATTTGAGTTAATTTATTCACAAAGAAGCATTTTGGCTGTTCTTCTCTGTGCATCGTGTGGTTGCAAAAAGATGGTACGCAAGCATACAGCACATCAATTATGTCTGTACTATCATTTGCTGTGATAGGATGTCGCATTTCTAATATTCAGCGGAATTAAATTTTGAACTTCCTGTAAGTGCAGCATACCCATCCCATTTTTTAAAATGGTAATCTTGTATTAAATTACCTCATTGTGCCACACTTGTTTCCTTGACAAATTATGGGAGTGGGGATTTAAGGTGCATCATCTGCACCCCACATAATGGTGATTGAGCTCCTCCTGATTCCTGCTCTTTGTTCTGATCGAAGGCTGTATGACGCGTTGTTGTACCGGCGAGAGCGACTCTAGACCCGTGGCTTTCCCAGGACGTCCTATGACAGCAAGTCAAACAGCTGCTATCAATGTCTCACACAAATTCGTGAAATGCACAATGCATATCTGGATGACGTTGCATAGGGCAACTTGAGGATGGTTCAATGGGTTGTGATGATGGAAATATCCTAATATTTTGTCTTGTTAAGGGGAATCAACCCAACATAAAGCCCTGGCCATCCTCCTCACTTCCCTCATGCATAGGCTGTGGCAACACTAGGGCACTGAACATGCTATGCAAAGGAAAGTTACTTCAAAATAGTGCTTGCTGTGTGCGGATGACAGGCAAGACAGGGGATACAAATCCTTCATTTTTGTAGGGGAGGGGATGTCTCCATTTAGCTCATGTCTACAAAGGAATAGATGAGAGAAATGGACAAAGGAATTTATTTAACCAGATTATGTTAAATAGAGCAACATGTGACACTCCATCACATTGTTTAAATTGTGAAATATTGGTGGAAAATGGCACATACAAGAATAGTACATATATCAGGTGCCATAATATTTTAGTTATTCACATCTCTGAAGATTCATAACAGCTTTAGATGTTTATGTTATGCAAAATGAAGGTGACAAGAATTTGTTTCAGTTGCATATTTTTCTAATTCTGTATGTAATTACAGACATAAAAATTATGGTACAATGTTGTTGTACATATGCAATGCAATGCTATGCAGTTTTCAATCTTGGTCACATCTTTGGTGTCTAGTTCAGAATGCTATTATTCACATCCAACTCCAAACTGAGCAGAAATTTGTACAGACTGACTATTTGCATCATACTAAAGCAATTATTCTGACCTAGTACAATATGGCATAAGCAACCAGAGATAGATACAGCAAGCCAGTTTTGACTCAGCTGAAGGGTCAGAGACAACATAATATAGCAAATATCATAGATCTTTAGTTGTGTTAGATGGAGTGTCTAGTATAATTTTAATACAAATTTTATATCACAAACCCATACTCCAATATGTGATTCAGTAGTTACATGAGCATCCCAAATATGCATTGTGTTGTGACTATTTATCATTTGTGGAGTGTGAGCATGTCAGAAGCATCAGGCATAGATGCATAAACTTCACTGATATTTGCATAAGTATACTTTTCTTGCCATTGTATCTACTATTGCTCAGAACACTTAATTATTACCATAGCCTTCCCAAATTTAACCAAAGTGCAATTTGTTATCTGACAGGCATACATTGACTGCCAAGTACCATAGAGCTGAGTGCAGTTTTGACAAAATCTGGAAGTAGTCATTATTTGCTGATGATTGTAAGTTTAATTCTACCTTATTTCAGCAAGATCTATGGTAAACCCATTTGAGTATTGAAACTGCTGTGGGAATTAGAATCAGTGATCACTTCTTATCAGTACAAATCATTATGGCAGGTCTCACTCTATCCTGTTCCTGAGCCCATGTGACCTTGAAGCAAAAAGCCACTGTAAAACCACCTACTGCTAACCACCCACCTCACCCCAACAAGATATTGTTGAAAGTGCAATACTTTGCAATCTGGCTGTGAATTAACATTGGATCAGATACTCATCTCACTAGGATAATACTAATCAAACTGTGATGTGTACCTGATGGGAAAAGTATTGAACATCTTGTTTACAATAGTCAGTTTTACAGTGGAAATTTTATCCCAGGTCACATGGTCAACCAGATAAAGGGAAGAGACCTGGCATAATGATCTGCATAAATTAAAAGGGACCACCAAACCAAAATTTCACATCAGTTTTAATAACAAATAGGTTGTATTATCAAAACAGCTGAAAGAAGTATAATTCAACTTACAAACATCAGTAAATTGCAATATGCTTTCTGATTTATGTGGAGATTACACTCAGCTCTAGAGTATATGGCAAAGGATGCAGTTATAGGCCAACTTCCTGAGGAATGTTACAGAAAATAACAAAAGTATACTTAATCATTATCAACCAAGTTTATAAATCCATACATGACACTCCTGACATGCTTACACCACACAACTAATAAATATTTGCAACATGCCCCATGAGTAGGAAGCTCATGCATAACTGATTTGTTACTTGCCGACTATTGGGATACATGTTTTGGAACATAAAACTGTTTAAAGAAAATTACACTAAAACAATCCATCTAAAAGCACTTTATTCTCACTGCAAAGAACAATTTTTGTGAATGAAATAGCTGAGAAAATTGATTGAAATCAATTCTTGTTAATACTAAATGCTTTTCAGTGCATTTATGATTTCATGTCTGGAATGTTTAATTGAAGCACAGAACGACCTGGAAGGATCAAAAGTGACTAGATGGGAGAGAAATGGCCACTGTAAAACAAACGAGTGTTCAAGAAGCACAGGTATTGACATTTGTTGACAAAAAAGCATATAGAGTTGTATCACAAAACCTCTAAAGTAAAAACTCCACAAAAGTTGCATCCTACTGAAAAGCATGTATTCCCTGCATGAATGAGATAGGCTGGTACCATACTCTCAATCACCTTCAGAAACATGGTTACTCCACCAGAGACCATGGTCCTTGTCACATTAGTCTTTCATTTCATTACCGTCAAATTCATAAATACTTACATGGTCTAATGCACTCACTTACCATAGGTAGGTAACTATATCACGAAAATTCAGAGCTGCCGAGAAGGTAGCTCCCAACTCCAAGTACGGTCACCGTACCAACGGTTCCTCTAGATACCGTACTTACACGATCAAACACGGACTTTTTCCAAACCACACCAAAGCGTGCGACTCCGGGGGGAATCAGCCATGGTCTCAAGCTCAAGATATATTGGGATCTTCCCAATCATTTTCCAATGTTCACTTGTAGTGACGTCACAAACTCCTCCACTCTAGGCATCTACATGGGATGGAAGCAGAACCAATCCTTGTTTCATGTCCAACTAGCGGTCGAAGGTATGTCTGATGCGACCACACATAAACAAGAAAACTTACATATAAAAAATAACCGGAATTTGCTTATCGAAAGGGAAGTCCTAGGCCTTCCCTTTCGTGGGGGTGCACTTGTATGGAGGGTGCCATTTCCTTCGAAGGTGGCACCAATAAGCCCTTGCGACAATATTTCGCTTGAACATTTGTTAAGGGCTCGAGGATACCGAAGGGACGCCTATTCTTCCCAGGATGGCTCATTTTCCTCTCAAGTGGGCGGCCATTTATCTGAGGCCTTTGGCTTTTGGCTGGACGTTCGGTTGACTGGGGGAGGGAATGCACCCCTTCGGTACGCCCCTGTATATAACGCAGATGTTCCAAACTTGCATTGAATCATTATACTCGGAATTGTATGGGTCCACAGCGTATTGTGGCGGTATGTACTGACTTGCGCTGATCCATAACTAGTGCACATGGAGAAGATTTGGTCAATATTACCATGCATTGCAGTCTTGTCTATCGATAGTGCTCCATGCGTGAAATAAGCCTAAAAATATGACCATTGCATTGAAATAAGTTTAGTTTTAATGCATGCATGCAAGGAAATTACACCATGAATAAAAATGAAATAATGATTGACACAAATTGTCTTACAAGCTTCCTCACAGTCGTAGGCGTAGGAACAGGGGGCAAGGGCAGGGGCGTCGCCACCGGGGGGGGGGGGACAGCGAGAACAATTACCCCCTGCCGTGAGACTGGGGGGCGCCGCCCCCTGAAATTTGATGAGGCCATCAGGACGAAAAGGATGCCCCCCAGAACGAAAAGGTAGCCTTCCAGGACGAAAAGGAGGCCCCCAGGACGAAAAGGAGGCCCCCATGACGAAAAGGAGGCCTAGGACGAAAAAGAGGCCCCCCAGGATGAAAATCCTATTTTTCCTATCAATCCTATTTTTGTGAATCATTTCTGATTTTTTTTTCTCTCTCAAGTGTCCGAATTCCGGCCCAATATTTAGAGCCCTGCCGCCATGTATTTGTATCCCATCTCGATTTTTCGAGATTCGGTAATTTTTGTCGGCGGCGTACACAATTTGTGAAGACATCTGGTAATATGTTCTGTGCTCCAGAGCCATTTTACCGACCCTGACATTGATATTTTGGGAATCCCTCCTTTTTTTTAGAGGGCTCTAGCTCAACATTTTCGGATACCGATCTGGTTGTTGTGGTATGGATGTAATTTCAGCAGTGTGACTTTATTTATCTAGGGATTCCAAAATAAAACCGTAGAATTGGGTAGGAGAGTTAGGGTTGAATCCGACGAATCAGGAAAGATGGTGGCAGATTAGGCTCCTCCACAGGAGAATTTAGTTGATCATTAAACATTTCATTGCGTTAAGTTCCCTTTGACAAAATTCCGGTCGAAATCCCAGGCGAGTGAATTAATTCGCGACGAATTTGTTATTTTAACTTGTTTGACAGGTGCCCCTCAACCCACGAAATGTTATACACATCCGCAATTTCCTAGGATTGTGATCGGAAAACCAATGTAACCCACTTCTTGTTGTCACCTTCGCGAAATTATCGTCCTAGGACTGAGAAATGATCACTTAAGCTTTGCTTAGGGCATCAAGCAAGTGGTAATAAAAAAAACAGTAGTGATGAATCTAGCTATATCCAGTTATTCTTCAAGAACATAACGGTGGGTTGATCAATGGGAGATGTCTGAAAGATATGCTTAGCATCAGCCTCGCTGCATTCTAGAGGACAAAGGGAAGAATCTTCTGTTCAAAAAAGCATTGAGAAGTTGGTTGGTTTTGACACTTAGGTATTTATCCACATATTACTTATTTATACCTTGGTTTGTCCCAGTTTTCAGCTAAAAAGTATTGTTTTTGCGTGTTGAGTAAATAATGCACCATGCCAAGAACAAACAGTACATTAATATGAAATCATGTTTCCCATCCCCGAACCATACTAAGGGCCTACACACAATAGAAGGCCCTAACACAATGGAGGCCCCTTTTCGGGGAGCAGGAGGCCCCTTTTCGATCTTGCCCCCTGGAAGAATTTCGTGGCGACGCTACTGGGCAGGGGGCCATGACCCACTTACTTTTTCAAAGTGGGAGGGCCAACAGTGGTAGCTGGACATCCCACTTTTGAGACATCTAAATTTCCTAAAATGCAGCATGTACATATTGGATGGTCATTCACACTTGGACATGACTACTACGACAACGCAACTAATTCAGGAGTTGATACAGATCGTTAGGCGTCAGACGCAATGTTAATGCGGACATCAGGGGATCTCCAGTAAAGAAAGAAAACATGTAGGTTCCTGATGCCATTCAAGAACTCTGAAGCATGCGCACGCGCCAAGGGCGCCCGGATGCTCACTAGTGTGTGCGCGAAGTACGTAGTTACAATTTATGAAACTCTGTCTCCATAAACTCTGATGCGAAGTTCATTCATGAACGTTAATTTGCCTTTAGACGTCAATTCCATTGCCACTTACAATGATATATTGCGCGTATTGCGACTATGTTACTACATATTGCGCGTATTGCTTTCTGGAACTATTTTCACTGTGGACGGCTGGACGCCGGCGGCGACGCTGGCGGCTCCCGGCCAGTCCCTGGCCGCCCGCCGCCACTCATAATGTGGTGGGGTGCGGACCATCCCCTGAATGCTAATGTACCCCAACGACAAAGTTACGGGCAGATTTTCATATTCGAAACGATAGGCGACGTGCCTGGCATCATTTACGTCACCATTGCAGTTGAGGCCGACAGGTTTTCTCGATATTGTTTAGGAACATCACGCTCATGGGTGATGAATGGAAAGAATGCATCTACAACCGTGAATTTCCCCTATATCATTTTGGCGTGGAGGAGCCGAGGAGGAGCTTAGTATTGTTGAATAGTGGAACTTTACTTTTTGTCATGCCACCCCTCGGCGGCCCTCCGGATCCTCTGGGCAGCAACCGTTGGCGCTTGACGTGCACCGAGCAATGCCAGAACCTCAATAATTCCCGGACAGCTTCATGTCAAAAGGACCATTGGAAATCAATTCGCTAATGAAGAACATCTGATGTACAAATAAAAATAATACAATGTGATGATTCGAGACAGGAATCCTGGAGTTCAGTCCAAAAAAGACACGGTTAAATATGTATAAAAGTAGTCCAGTATGGCATCAGAAGGCATCCGATTTTATGTCCGTTTTATTTGACGTCATTGGACATAAATTCGCTAATGTAGAACATCCGATATTCAATTTGAAAGAATAGAATGTGATAATTCGAGACACAATTTTTTGAATGGAGTGCAAAAATGGCAGGGTTAAGGATTTATGAAACTAAGTTGAACATGGCATCAAAAGGAAGATGATCTTATGCCGGTTTATTTGAGACCATTGACTATTAATTCGGTAATGCAGAACATCTGATATACGATTTAAAGTAGAACGATGTTATAATTTGGAACACAAAATCTGTGATTGAGTGCAAAAGTGACAGGGTTAAACCTTGATAAAGATACGTAAGATGAGCACGTTCGATTTTAGTTTAGTTAAGAACGTTGGAAATTGTCAGCACATCACTCAGAAGATGTATGACGCGTTTTCATCACAAGATGTTGAGTGGCCAATTGCTCCTATTTCACTTTAAGGGCAAAATGACAGGGTGAAATGATTCGATAATAAAATGAACATCACATCATAAGAAAGCTTGTTTCAATGTTGTTCACATTCAGCCATTGGAAATTACTTACACCTTCTCTAGAAATAAGAATTTAGCATTAATCAAAGCAAGTCCACTCTGGTAGTTTTCCTTCACAAACCCACCACCAGAGCGCCGCCACCGATATTATAACCGCTCTTGACGCCTAGCGTACATGGATATTCACTGATACATGGATGCATCACAACAGATAAATGGATATTCATACCTTATATTATGTTCTGAAAAGACTGTAAAGCAGATAGTGTGTCATCCAGTATCAAAATATATTCATGGTAGAGTTTCAATGTGATTTTTTTTACTGTTCCCGCCGCCCTGGAGGGCCTCTGAAAATTACGCGGTGGGGGGCTGATTCCGCCCCTAAGATCTCTGCTCTTATCAAAGCTGGAGCAACAAAATTCGCAGGGTGGATGGGCAGGATAGTGAACTCTATTTTGTGCAAATGTCATGACCTTGGGTCAATACCTTCGAGGTTAAATGAGGTCAAAATATCAAAATTGCCCGGTTTTTCGATGCTTGGCTTGTCATTGTCATTGATCGCTGTGATTGTGCTTAATTGCTCCAAAATGGACATCATTTATGTTTTAGACATTACTAATGATGCAATACAGATGTTAGACCCGGCATTTGACCTCATGTCATTTAGATAACAAAACTTCATCAGGTCATTGCCTGCTCCAGTGACAGAAACCGGGCCGCCCGCCCGACCACTCCGACAACAATGACAAACAGTAGTTTTCAGGATGTGTAGGGAGTAACAAACAAGGTGACATCAATCGCATGGCAGTCATTTGCATTTGTGAGAACATTTTAGTTGACCAAGTTTGATTCTATTAACCTGCCATGAACTTGACCTGACTTGACTTCGGGGACCTAACATGACTTTAAAACTATGAAGCATAATAGTATGCATCAAACAAGTCGCTAGTGGTGTCAAGTACACCTCTATTTTGCCAATATATGGAAAGCGCATCGGCGCCGATTTTTACGGTCTGGCGCTTAGAAAATTATTTGACTTTAACGACCCCTAACTCGAAAATTTTTCCGCCCAGATTTTTCTTGCTTTAAGCAACACGCCGGTCATTTCTAAGGAGGTACGCAAACAATAGCGTATATCGCCCGGTAAAATCTAGAGGCATCTACGAAAAATCGGACGGGTGGGCGGATTTCGCCTCCCCCTCCGAGGCGTGGGGTTAACACACGCCCCGGAGTTAACACACATGCGTGTTAACATGCTGAACATCAATTTCATTAATATTGCCTGGAGTGGAACATTGTAAAGGCTGAGGGCAGTAACGTTACACAATCAAGATAGGACGTGCAATTTGCAAGTTAATTTCCTTGTTTTGATATTAAGAAGCTATGTATTATATATAGCCTTCATCCTAGCTGCCAAACACTTCAACATTTGCGTGCATTTTGATTATTGAAGAATGCAAATTACTAACACGATAATCCATTACATGACTGTAGTATGGAATAGAACGGACACATTTTCACATTTCAATCGCTTTTCAGTTTGGCACAGCACACCAATATCCAATCTTTTGATGGAGATGCCTGGGTATTATCGGTGCTGGCATCCAATATAGCAAAATACTTATTCCATCATGTAGTATGGTAGCATAGGTACAATAATGCAGTCACCACACTATTCTATCAACTTTAAGTGCCAGCACGCCACTCAGAATCTTAGAATCCCCAGAGAGGATTAGGCGCTCGTGATGCGACCTGATAAGTTCACATGAGGAGTGATATGAAGAATGTGATGTAACAAGTAACGAGTGATGTTTGTCATGTAACCTGAGAAGGCACATGACGAGCATGGCAACTGACCTGAGTGGATCTTCAGCTGGGCAACTGCGTAGTGGCATTGACAGCACGTTAAATATTGAATTCGAATTATGTCGTTCAACATAAAGGGTTCGGTAAGATGATGGGCTCATGGTATATGCAGCAATATCTGATCAGTATAAACTCTGATCCCATAATCTATTGAATGAAGTCATTTGGATTTAGAGCATTAAAACACAGATTACAGCGGAGACTACTATCACGGCTTTTCATCTGGACAGATAAAACAGTCTGGACATGTACTATCACTCCGGGGTCCCAGCAATTATTCCAAAATAAGCCAAAATGTGTTGAATCCCCAAATATGTGTCGAAGCCACTAAAACTGGCGATAGGCATCCCAGCACGTGAAGACGGGGCCCAAAAATCGCACTTAGACACAAAATCGTCGCGCCGCTGCTCTTGAAAACCTTGAAAATCTCCAGAGGCCCAAAAAATCGTGCCGGAGCCCCATAAGTCGAAGCTGGCTTCCCACAAATCAATTCATACACGGAATGTTACTCTGCGGCCACACAAAGCGTTGAAGACCACACAAAACGCGTCGGTCCCCAGAAAAAGAAGCACGTTGGAGGACCGAAAAACATGGACTGGAACCCCGAAGATTCATACCGAGGCCCAAAAATATCGCACAGGAGGCTTACGAAAAATAGAAGTCGACCTCCACCCCACGCCCCCAAAAAAAAAAAAACACAAAAGGACTCATTTGAATCAACTCGAGCACCGGAAAATTCAGAACAGGTCCTGAAAGAAAGTTTTCCAAAGGACCTTTTTACTCTGAAGGTTGTCATCGGCTGAACAAAAAACTAATTGAGCAGCCGCAATGGCATACCAAAGAGGCAAATACCCCCCCCCCATCATGAAGAGCTGGGCTTCCAAGAACCCAAGAACAGCGTCGGAGTCCCGAAAAATGGTCTGGGGCCTCCTAGATTAGGGTCGGGGCCCCAGAATTAGAAGCTATAGATAAATACAACCGAAACCAAAAAAGAACTTGCACCAGGCCCAAAAATTTGCGCCGGTAATACCAAAATCGCACTGGGGCCCAGATAAGTGCAACCCTCCCCGCAAACTAGCACAAATCCCAAAATATGGCGTTTGGGCCCTACAATTCATGCCGGGATTTTCATAAATTCAGGTCGGGGCAGGACCAAATTTCCCTCTGTGCTTCCAAAAGTTGGTGTCGATGGCCACAAATATGCAGAGCGTTGCCCCTCCCCCGCCCCAAAAAAAAACCAGAAGGATGAAGCCGAACTCATCCAAAATGACGAGATTCCGAAAAAAATAAATGCCCCAGCCAGGAAAATAGCTCTTTAGTCCAAACATACCATCGGGTGCCTTCACAAATCGCATACGGCACCGAAAAATGCATTTGAGCTCGAAAAATCGCGACGGAATACCAAACATTTTCACCGGGGGGCAGAAAAATCGAGCCGTGGCTCGGACTTTACATAATTCAGAAGTCACCAAAAATTGCGTCGAGCCCAGAAAACTGGCGTCGGATCCCCCTTCCCCCAGAGCCACGCGACTGGGCCCGAAAAGTCACGACGTTATACCGGAGCCCCTACTATATCGCGCTGGGGTCCCATACTTGGTACTTCACCAAATGGTACTTGGCAAAATGTCTGGGTGCTCCCCTGCAGTTGACCCTGGCCCATCCACTTCTTAAGACGTTCCTACGCCTATGCTCACAGTGCGCCAAAACAGTTCCAAATAAGAACACAACCTATTTGAGACTGTGAAAAAGCGCCTCGGAAATGTATCTTCTGCGACATATTTGTACTACTCCAAGCTGCCTCTGCTCTGGACCGGAGTAAGCTGGAATATATTGGAGCTACTCCGACCTGCTCCGAACACGCACGAGAACACGGAGCAGCTAGTCAAACTTGCTGGGAGCAGTTTGGAGCAGGGCCGGAAACAGACCCAACAAGCTCAGAATAATACGTGTATGACGCCATTTTTGGTGCACAGTATCAATATCAATGCATCTGTCGTCCGGGTCGATGCGAAAACACCCTAAGACACCCCTCCGTGGTTTTGCAGATGTCCAAGAACACACAGAATCGCACTTGTTTGATGTATATCGATACATGCGCGGGTAAGACAACCTAAAACGTATGGACGTATAAGGGCTTGGGAAGACGTAAATTTGTTGCCTTGCAAAGCACAATTATCCACCCAAGCGCAACAAAAACAAGATGATCAAGGTTCATGTTATTCAAGAATTGCCTAGAAGTTAAAATTTTAACGCTTGCTGATTTACCACTCGGATACTTTGTAACGACACTGTGCAGGGAGTTGATAAGTCAGATCATTTCGAATATTTTTGGCGATAGTCTGTAAGCCAACACCGGGGGGACGTGACATCCCAGAAGCATGCAAAGCGACACTCCTGCTAAGTACCAACCTGAATCACTATCCCTTGGATCAGTGCCATGTTCCATCCCCGGCGGAACACTTTTTGTTACCGTCGTGGCCTGATCATAATGAACTGCAACTCTCGATGGTCTGTGTTGAGTAAAAGCCCAACCATGTTGTCTGCACGGCAATACTTTTTTTCACCGACAATCCGACATAAATGTAATGTTTTTCAGCCTACAACCCCCCATTCACGAAAAATGGCAACGCGATGTGTATAATTTTCTGTCGCATTTTCATGCTTTTCGATCAGTAGTTTCGCGATAAACTCAGCGTTTTCGCCTCATCTGGGCCTTACCAAACAAAAAGCGGTGAGGTCCGTTGAATATGCGTTTTTTTTCCGTGACGAAGAATTGTCCGTCATAGGCCTATGAAACCTGATGGAGTAGAATTTCTAAACATAATTACGGTCAGCGGCGGACATTTTGTATGAGATTCTCCTCTTATCTCAGAATATAGTAATTTTATCGTAACTTCACATGTTGGCTTTGTTCCCTTTCTTTACCGAGTGACTACTTGAGAACATAAGAAAAACATTTGTGACGAAATGTAGGGCGTCTATTCGGAATTATCACGTATAGCAAAAAATTATGCAACAACTTTGCAAGGTTTGTCTGAATAATAAAAAGAGATTGCAGTCGCGGATAAAGGTTGCTCAAAGCCGGTACCACGTGCATAAAAATGAAGGACTAATTTTTCCGCCTGATCTCTCAGTATAGCTGTTCCCTTCTTTAACCCTGTTTCTTACGATGTTCTTAAGCAAATATGTTTCACAGATATATTAGCTTTATCAGCACAAAATTGTATATTCCCCTGAAACAGTTTCCTCGATCCGGTGATACAGCACAGGGCCAAATGTCATTGCTGGAGCCCTCTGTTTAATAAGACAGACAAACCTGGACAGTGCCAGTCATATTCGTATGATTCGCGTTCACATTTGATGCACGCATCACACTTGCATTACCTTGGCCATTAAGGCCAAGGTAATGCAATTTGTAGTTCATTGCATCTGTAATCTACCCTCCAGATTGTGTGCTTATAGCCTCAGTAGTTTCCGAAATCCTAAGGGCAGGGGCTTAATCGCCCCTCCTGTTCGTGTTGTGTGAGAGGCCCTCCGGCGCTCGTGTCAATCGACCATGTTCTCATTTATGATTGTATTCTATATTTAAGCCACCTTACCTGTTGATAGTATAAATTTACAATCGATGTGATGCTTAAGACAAATATAAAGAATACAACCACACGCCTAGAAGACCAGGTTATCACTCCAGGGGTGTATAATTGTTGGACTCAATTGAAAACCCGGAAAAGGACAGCGAACGCAATTTTCGAAACGTTCCGTTCTATAAGTGTGCAAGAGTTCCACAGCCACGTTTCCTCCGTTGCTCATATATCAATTAATAATCTACGAGCCCACCCACATGCATGATGGTGAACTATTATTACGTTAATATAAATAACTGTGGACAAGACACTCCGAAACACAGTCAGGTCCAAAATCATGGCTTTGGGCATACCAGCATGCACTGCACAGACTGAGCCAGTCTGTGGCTTAGTCTGCAAGTGAGAGAACTGCGTTCGGATATGCAATGCGAAGTGTGAAATTCTTACATGTAACTTTTTAAATCATATTAGATAATATCATCTTTACTTTCTTCACGATGAAAAATGACAACATTTAATCTTTATCAAATGCAGTTGCCAGTTATATTTGTCTAACTGCATCGTCTTCAAGTCATTTCATCTCATACCAGTATCACCTGAAAAGAGACCGATATCAATATATCCTCAAAATCCAAAAAAGCAAAACCAAGTGGGTTTTAGCATTTGCATCACTGAGGTCGCTCTGAACGCTCGTTCACTCTATCTGAACAACCGGTGCAAACTCGTAAGGTGAACACTGCCTGGGAAACATTTGTGGACGCACAGGTGCTAAGTATGACTATATCTGGCAATCTTAATCAAAGTAGACCCTTTCTGATCTTCACATTTAAGTGAATTGTCATGAAAATATGAAGGTATAATGGCTGTTGCAAACTTTGCTGATGACGAAAATAGTGCGATACATCTGTATTTAATAATCTGAGGTCACATGCCAGGCAACTCGGAAGTGCTTAGGCGTATTTAGCACCGACGCCGTCATTTGCCACCTACTGTGGTCTCCCGTCAGCAGCCAGACTACAACACTATGATGTGCAAAGACATGTCTGAGATCATATCACACTTCTGTAATTGATCATATTATACACCTGTGACTTCAACCCCGTTACCAGTACCAGTAACCTACACAAGTAAGTGTATGCATGGGGTGGAATGAAGCAGCCGTCGTGAATGAAGCAGCCGGCCTCTGCAGCTGTTTCAAGAAGCACCCATTTCTGACATATCTCCGTCTTATATGACCTATGCATCTTATATGGTAAAATACGTATGTGTCGCCACCCCTCATGTAGGTACGAATCTGCTAAATAGGCAAAATAATCGTTATAGTGCAAGTCACGGATAATGTAAAAGAAGGTATTTTGTCATACATGTGGTCAAAAATGCATCTGAAAAAAATTCCCATTGTGAAGATTAGACATTGGGCGATGGTTCATGCGCCATATTGTAGCCACGGGAAACAGACGAGGATATGAGAAAAAAAAAGTTATTGTCAAACTCAACATTTTAACGTCTGCGGCGCGACGGCCTGCCAGAGCCGGGGTCTCCTGTCAGGGGCGGATTCAGGAATTGTCATGGGCACTTGTCTAAAGGGACGTCATTTCTTCGGAGGGACGCCACTGGGAAAGTACTTGGAGGCAAGGGCGGATGCAGGGATGGCACTGAAGGCATGAGCCCCCATGAAAATTTGCATCTCTTGGGACGTGAAAATTATCCACTCTAGGAAAGCTCGAGTGCATTTCCATCGAATTGTTCAGCCAGAAGCGCCCCTTTTAGAAGAAAAAGCGCCCTTTTAGTGTGCTCAGGTGCAGGTCACACGTACCTCAATGTTCAATTCAAAGTATACCAAGCAACACCCCTAAATACAAGCCTACAAGACATGCAAGGTTCACGGGCCGAATGTAGCCAATAGTAAAGTCTCAGCGCTGGCCTGGTATCTGGTGACATCGGCGCCAAAGTTGGCGCTGCACCAGACGCAGGGTGCGTGTCTTAAAGAGTGTTCACAAGGATGGAAAACATGGCGACGTCTATGCAAATTCATGTTCTCATACAATCGCCGACATGTTTCAATTCGGTCGCAGTTCCTGCATCACACAACATGTCATCGGGTCAGGTTTATCTCTGCTTTGTGCTCTGTTCTGGCTTGACTACTTCATCGATTTCGAAACATGGTCATATTGTTGAATGCAGCCAGTTGAAATCGCAATCCTTGAACAACTTTTTCATCAGAAAATGTCTGGCGGAATGCTGTTCGCCTTTTGAGCAGCGATCGTGTCGGCCGGCTCTCGGCACCACCGGCATGACTGTTTCAGATTGGCTTATGAATATCAAATGAGGCAGTGTCCCGGCGAGGACGCTGTTATGACAGCGGAGGGACCAGATTAGCGAACGGCGGCCGCAAAATGTGCGCCTGCCGTCCGCTTGTGGCAGATGTGAGCGAGGCATCGCCGGTCAGCAGCACCAGTGCCGAAATTAGCCGGTGCCAGCCTTTGATGGGCTGACCAAAGCCGACCGTCTGCGCCGCCTGTTCCGGCAGTAGGCGACAGCGACAGACCGTCAATCACGCCCTGCTGGCGATAACAACCCTGCCAAAGCGGACACGTGGATCATCCAAGCGGCGCGTTTGAAGAGGTCGGACGAGCTAGATGAGATGTTTTTCATGTTACCTTGTGACGTTGCTCTCCGAATGCACCGTATCATGGGACATTCGGCGGTGGACCAAGCAATGCCATCTCAGTAGCCAACGATTATCTCATGCAATTAAAATCGGAAGTTCAGAGAATGCAATACGCAAAGCGTGAAGAAGGATCTAAATCCGTCATTTGCACTGTTGAGAAATATTCTAACCAAAACAAAAAGTGGCCAGTTCTATTGAAGCATACTTAAACGCTACGTGTATCGCGTAAGAAAGAAATAATGAAAGCTGATCGATAACGTCTTGAGATGTCGGTTTCGAACTTCATGATTGGCGG
Source organism: Imbricaverruca yamaguchii (assembly GCA_034440575.1). Lineage (NCBI taxonomy): Eukaryota > Metazoa > Arthropoda > Thecostraca > Neoverrucidae > Imbricaverruca > Imbricaverruca yamaguchii. Next base: position 274,455 of record JAOTOL010001232.1, read on the forward strand.
ATCAAACGCATCATATTTGAACTGTTTATGTAACCCTTGGCCTATCTGGTGATATCGTGGGTGGCAATCTGCATACTTTTGGTGTGGCGCTTGCCAAATCAATGCTAATTTTGCCACACCATTGAGGTTGATGGCACGCCGAAGTTCTCATGGACAATCCACTTTCAAGCTCAATATGTTTTCATCTTCAATTATCAGTTGAATGTGGATACATTTATGATGCCCTACGAACAAGTTGAGTCCATTGTGAGTTAGACTGGTTCTAGTTTCTCTAATTAAGCATATTCCAGGTTATGCAATATCTATGCAAAAGTATAACATGTAATAGATTACAGCAGTTAGCTTTGTAGCTGTTGTTGACTCAAAACTGTTTCTTGCATCAGTGTGAAGGCCTACAATGGTAAAGCCAACATGGACGACCAGGCACAAACTTCATCAACCTTGCTTTTATAAGTTACCAGTCCCTCTTAATCGGGTTGGTTATTGATGTTTGGAGGCGCATCGACTGCGGTGGTCATGCAGCGTACATCACATCGAATATCTAAGCTTTAATGCCGAAATTGATCGAGACTGTTTAATGCGACACATTATCAAACCCATGGTTAAGACAAACAGCATATCCATCCTGGCTTCACCACACACCCGATGTCATATTTATGGGATGGATATACCGCAGATAATCTAACATCTGCAAGAAAACGTAACAGGTGTTTCGATTGACGAAGGGACGACTCATACCGTAATACTTCCTGTAGTGGAACTGAAGTACGTCAGAAGTGACGTGTTCGCTGATGGGCATGCAAGGGACGTGTAACCAGCATATGCTGAACCGATTGGAGAGCATGACACATTTGGCACAACGGCTTTGTGTCTCCACACAAGAAGTACCGGTGGTCCCGCATGTGCGGCATATTCGCCAGCGGCATAGTAGCACCTCGTTGCGTCTTATGTAATGCGATGATGATGACCACTCACATAGACGGTGCTTGATTCTCTTCATCTTGTTGTCAGTCATGGACTCCCAGCTGGCCTGCAATTAAGAAATAACAGTACTCGAAATGTTGATATGCATCACGATTTTACGTGTCATCCTTGCGTATGGGCCATGCAATTCTTCTCTGTACCGTTCCCATTTTAGTATATGCACTGCCGAATCAAGTACCAATTTAATCAGGTCTGGCCCGGTGGGTGCTTGCTTTGTAGCTTGAAACTCTCAGTATCTTTTCCATTCATTTGCTGCCATTTGGTAACAGGAATGACATTTATTTAATAATAAAAAGTATATCGGACAGAGATGTGTTCCTCAGGCTACGGCGTATGCGAGGTGAGTGGCCGGCCCGGAGCGTTCCTCACCGCCATTGATGAGTAAGCTTCGTCACTGTGTATATTTTGGCGGAATAAACCAAGCGAGTAATGGCCTACTATGACGATGCCACAGACTGGCTCAGTCTGTGCAGTGCATGCTGGTATGCCCATAGCCATGATTTTGGACCTGACTGTGTTTCGGTGTGTCTTGTCCACAGTTATTTATATTAACGTAATAATAGTTCACCATGGCCTACTATATTCACCCCCCCCCCCACACCCAATTCAGCCATCTACATTCAATTTATGCATGGAACCATAGGCTCACGTCCTTGTGCACGATTGCTACCTTGAGCATGGCTTGACTGTCACATTTCACACATACATACCGGGACAAATAAGGAATTGGAGGCGAACAGAAGTGGCACGCCAACCGACACGAAACATGTTTGCATGGCTGACAAAGAGTGCACTCCGGTTTAATTGCTGTTAATTGTTGAACCTGGTGGAGCATAACTCCTGCATAGTTACGATCAAGTTTATGCATAAAGCTAATGGGATAGCCACGACTGCGAAGTTGGCGGGGCCCGACCGGCTCGTTTACACTGGCTCGCCTGACTTGCTCTCGCGAATTATTAACAGTTAGTGACCCTTAAGGAATGGCGCTAGGAAAGATAAGAGCATCCTCCGACACAGAAACTACTCTCAGAATATCGTGATATGCTCAGTAGCATGTCATTTCTGCTTTACATATTAACATAAGCTGGTGCTCAGCGCACGGGTCATCAACTCGTACCTTATCGTGCTTCACGCAATTCGACAACAGTGTCCATAAGCTGACAAATTACATGCACGCGCGGTGAGGAGCATTCTCGGAACAGCACGATGGGGAAGCGATCGGCCGCCTAGTGTCTGACCTGTTTCAGTGCCCGTGACGATATTTCATGATGCCTTCATGATGGAAACCTGATGCATTGGGGCCACTTGAGGGCTAAGGCAGTCATGGAGAACTGGCGATTGGCGCGGAGAGTGCTGAGGGCCTGCCTCAGATATAAGATATTCTTGGGAATAAATGTAATAAATATACAAATAAGAAGAATTAAAAATCCTGCCAAGAACTGGAAAGGCAACCCTCGGCCACGTCATCAGCGGCAGCCGCCCCTGTGGTCACTGCCACGTCATCAGCGGCAGCCGCCCCTGTGGTCACGGCCACGTCATCAGCGGCAGCCGCCCCTGTGGTCACGGCCACGTCATCAGCGGCAGCCTCCCCTGTGGTCACGGCTACGTCATCAGCGGCAGCCGCCCCTGTGGTCACGGCCACGTCATCAGCGGCAGCCGCCCCTGTGGTCACGGCCACCCCAACGGCCACAGCCGTCCTAGCAGTAACGACCGCCCAAGCGGTCACAGCTGTTTCAGTGGTCTGACCACAACAACTTCGGCAGCTACGGTCACTCCAGCGATGGCGAAGCAGACAGCACAGAGTGATGGCTGTGATAACGATCATTCCAGCGGTGGCAGTTGCTTCGCCATGGTGACACCGGTAAAGCAAGAAGAAAGAATAAACTCAGGATGATGTGAGGTGGGCGCTGCTGGTCAGGTATGTTGCTAGTCCCTACCCTGTCCCAAAATCTTGCAATTATTTTCCCTACCTGTGTTCACGTCTCAATTTGAGAAAGTATGACGGCATTAAAAAAATACGCAAGAATGTGGGTACCACCCATATTACGAACACCCTCCCTATTAAGCATGGCGGATAGCAGAAAGGAGCAATTGTCTCCATTGAAATGAGCACTGATATTTTTATTCAAGCTAACAGAGTGCATGCCTTCATGTGGGATATGTGCCGCAATATTTTCCCCAGTAGTATTCCTTTTCTTGTTTGTTGTCGGCAGCTAAATTGTTCGTTGTTTTCTGGTCTTTACCGGGCTTTTGGATCTTGATGGAAGATCCCTCACTGATTTCACCAGTGCGGTGTGCCTCATTGTCCACATATTCGACCATCATTGCCTAATATATATATATATATATATATATATATATATATATATATATATATATATATATATATATACATATATATGTTAATATATACATTGTGTGTGTGTATATACGCAATTGGAGCCATTCGAATTAACTTCCCGGAAATCGTTAAAAATGGCTGAGTTTGTTTACTTTTGACGTTGCTTTTATAGCATAAATATAGATGAAGGTATTTATATTGATCATAGTAAAAAAGAGAATCAACATGGGGCATGCAATTGTCGGATCAGATCCAGGCTTGAAACCCAGTTTCCGGAATATGCATTCTGAAAAACAGCACCGGATTAGCTTGTAAGTGCTGCATAGTTAGGAACTTGCATACATCTAAGCTCTGTCAGTAATTTTTATCTCCTCTGTACTTTTGTGTATTATTTTGCAAGTCACTTTTCAACATAATATAGGAATAAGCTGCAGCCTGTAGGATAGTTTTTACCATGATGCAAGCACTAGAGGAGGAGGTTAGGTCTCTTAAGGCAGAGCTTTCCAAGGTCAAGGCTGTCCTTGCTGCGCAGAGTAGGCAAGAAAAGGCAACAAGTGGGGGTCAGTCTGCAACAGAAACATCCTATGCCCAGGTGGTCACAGGCCACCAGGTAACTGAGGCTTCCCCTACTGTGCAGGTGGCTTGGATATCTGTAGAGGAGAGTGTTACTAGTGAACGGAGGAGGTCTAGTTCTGGTAGCTCACAGGAGGGACAGTTGCATGAGGTCGGGGGTGGAGGATTTGGAGGCGCGAGCCTAAGCAAAGGATCAGCGAGTGGTAAGTGATAGGTGGTAGGAGCGGTTGGTTGGTTGGTTATTGGTTTTACGACACATCGACCGTTGAGTCACGTAGCGTCGCCAATCTCTCACGCCGATTGGTCGCGGGCGAAGAGTAAAGACAGGTGAGACTCGAACTCACAACCTTTCGCTTGTGAGACGAGCAACTTACCCCTAGGCTACTCGTCCCCGTGGTAGCAGCGGGAGGAAGCTTAGTCGAACAGCTCAGCAGAGAGATATATCAACATCGAATAGGTTCCAAACATTGGAGGACTGCCCCCAGGATAGTAGTAGTAAGGAGACAATGCTGGCCGTTGGTGACTCTCGTGTGCGGCATTTAGATAGAGTTTTCTGCAAAGGTCGGAGAGGCGGGAGGTGCATCACCAGGCCTGGTGCCAGTGGTTATGGGTGTAACCACGGATTTGAAATTGGAGGGGAAGGGACAAGCCCGGGACGCGATCAGTATGAACAGGGTAGAGGGATCTTGCCACGCCTTCCCTTCCCTCCCCTCCACAAAATCCTTGGATTTCAGCCACCTCTTTTTCAATGCCATTTTCAGACACTTCAATTCAATGTTAGATGTATTTAAATTTGTTAGATTTACCAGGGTTTAAAATTATATTTTCGGAAATAAATGTTCCACGAAAATTAAAAAGTTTCACTACTTATCGCTATCTACGAACGCTTAGTTATGTCGAATATATGTCGAATTTATGTTTGTGTCGAACGTGCTGGACCCGACTTTATGATCACCATAGAGCAATGCTGTAATTTAAAACTACCCTCTTGTACCAGGAAAAACATAAAATATTGGACGATGGTTTTACGCTAGCAAATATGGACGTACAATTTCATTTCCCATGGTTTCCTGTTTTACGGGGACACATTTCGATGCAATAACAACCAGGAAGGATAACGGGTCTGAAACTGAGGGTATGTATCCCCCATGTGGAAATTGGCGTCACTTATTCTGCGAAAATGCGTCGCTCTGAAAAGGTTCCAGTCTGCCCGCTCGAATTTTTCAACCTGAGGCACCTCTATGAAATAAAAATGCAACTCCTCGGAAGGAAAGGCGCCCCTTGGGGAAGGGCCGCGTGCATCCCACCCCTTCGAATTTTGCAGCCAGAGACGCCCCTTCAGGTGCCTTCACAGTGGCGCCGCTCCAAAAAAAAATGTCGCCCCTCCAGACAAGTGCCCACATGACAATTCCTGGACATACCCCTGATTACAACATTGCTCTCTCGCAGTTATGAACTCGGGCTAGTCATAAAATTGTGCGCATTCACGCGTGGCTTCTCTCGTAAATTTGAAAACTTCCATTGAATCATTAAGAGGAAAGCGGACAAGCTGAAAAGTACATATTTTATATGTCTTCAACAGCAATGTGGCAGCATACAAAACAGCGACATAATGCTATAGAGCACCGACCGAGCAGGTTATCACGGATTTCTTGGGGAGCCCCTAGTCATATAGGATGAGTGTTTGCTATCACAATGGTTGCAAGCAAAAATAGATCTGACCCTCCTATTCCTATTACACTCAATCATTATAAACACGCCGGACCTTGATGCTAGGTAAATTTTCGATTTTTTTATTGTACAAAAATTGGCTTTCTTCTTCAAAAACTGTTCAGACTAGGTTACCTAGGTTAGCTTTTTGTTACATGGAAAATGTTTGCAAAACATTGCAAAAAATTATATCCCTAAAAATGATTCCATTCTTGCATGGAAGATTAGGCTAGGTTGTTTTGGGTTGTTAAATTTTGTGCTGTATTTTTATGTTACTTGCTGAATTTTACGTTACATGTTATACTACCCAACTCAGCAGCCCTTCCTGGCTGTTATCGTGTATCCCGACTGATAAATCTGCATTTGCAGAGGAAATGACTGGACACATCATGCTAAGAACATTCATAACCATTGCACTGGAAAAATATATTTCAAGACATCACGTATTTCATTAAACATGAGCACTATCTTTCATGCATTTTTTTCAGAACATTTTTTCTTCAAATTGTGAACCTAGCCTAACCTGTTTTTTTTTTAAAGTTAAAACATCCACATTTTGCAAAATTATAAATCTTAACCTAACCAAACCTCACACCTTCGTTTGCTCCTTGGAGGTAAAGTTTGTGGAAAACCTGTCTTATGAAAATTACAAAGTACAATGAACTCAATTTTGGAGAAATTTTTCATCTCAAGGGTAGGTTAGGCTAGGTTCGGTTAGTCCTGCTAATTAATTCACAAGAAAGAAATACTCAAAAAGTGTAATTCACAATACCTATGGTATGCATAAGTATTGTGGATTTGTTTTTTCCCTTCAGGCAATTGTGTAATTGTTGGATTATTCTCAATGTAATGTTTGTAAAGGTAGTTAGCATGATGCGACTCTTCATTTCCTCTGCACTTTTATATTTCTTAGTTGCCAAACAAAGTACCACCAGGAAAAGGAGCTTTGGGTTGGGTAATAACATAGCATATCAAATAATGCTAAGTAAAAGGAAAAATGCAACATAGTCTAGACTAACATAGCCTCACTTCTAATTTAGGAGGAAAGATGGAAAGATTCTGGATAAACTGGAAAAATGGAGAAAAAATAAACCTTTTTTATCTTCTTCTAAAACATTAGAAATTAAATACCCTACCCTGATCTAATACTGCATAAGCTGCTTTTGAAGAAAAACATAACAAACTTGAGGAACAAAAAGCAATTTTTTTGCAACTAAAAAGAATGACTGAACCCAACCTAACCCCTTTATTTGCTTCCTGCAGGTAAAATGTGTAAAACCTGTCCTGTGAATACCTTCAAGCCCAGTAATACTGTACATACAAGTGGTGTTAAGAGACATTATTAATGATGCCTAACACTCATGTGGAATATTATTCCCCAGTGGTTTGCCATTCACCAAATCTGGAATTCATCAGGCATTGGTGATGGGTGTGAATATTCGGTAAATGCCAAGGCTGTTGCAAAAATTTCAAGAAAAGGTAAACCAATGAATACAGAAAATTCAACTTCGTGTGTTGCAATATATGCTGAAAATTACAGTAAAGAGTTAGAAAAACATACAAAGCTAACCCATTGATGTTGGATAATTTCCTGCATGCTAATGTTTGATTTCCTCCGCCGTAGTAATGGTGGATCCCTTGCTGCATAATCATGATTGATTGCATAAAGCTAACATCATTTTAATGTTCAGGGTTCTTAAGGGTTCAAATACAACGTCCGACACGTGAGTGCGCTGGGGTACCCTTAGATCATAGCATCAGCATTGAGCGAGGTGTCAACATTTCATTTACCCAGCAATTACTGAATAAGCGGTAGCAGTTGCACATCCCCCAGGCGGCTCAGCGTCTTCATAAATCCAAAGGCTGTGGAATCACCAACGTTCAAGTCGTGGCTGGGCGCCGAGCTTGTGAACGTTCCGTTGATGAACAGCGAACACGCCCCCACTTTTTAGCAGTTGAATGGACTCTTGGTGGCATCATGCATGGGTGCCGTGATGGACTTTGGATGGGGTTGAGATGGCACGAGAAGGGGTTTTATATATTTGTAATGCAAAATAATTATGCTAAGTACTCAATCATTCTTATGTTCTTAAATTGCATAAAGATGGGAGCGATCAGTCCCCTAGGGCTCTAATATCATATGTTAGGTGGGTTAGGCAGGCGTGCCCGCTCCCAAAGTCACTCAACATTCCCACTCTTATAATTTCTATTGGGTCGGAGTAGGGTGGGCTTTCGTGGTAAGCCTGCATACGTTACAGGACGTTATCTATTAGTCAAAGATCCCCAGTAGGCTATGTCCACCAGGGGCGTAGGAACGTCTAAAAAAGTGTGAATGCGTGTGTGTGTGTGTGGTGGGGGGGGGGGAGGGACCATTTTTGAAGATGATTCTTACGATGCGGCGCCATACATTAATGTTAAACTTCCACGAAAAGTGGGCGACCATACCTCCCCTCCATCTCTGTTTCACCACCTGTGATGTTTACTCGTCTTACCGATGCCGGTGGATTCAGGAACGGTGGAAGTGGCGAGACCAGTGGCATATCCAAGGGAGATAAAGGAAAACAACAACCATTCTTTGTGTAGGATATTGTAATGATATCATATTCAGGTCCTACCGCATCCAGATATGATGAGTATTATTTTAATTGGCATTAAATTGCATACCACTCGGGCCGACTCAAAATAGGCTGACTGTACCTATACTTCGCGGTGAAGGCGGAGACAAACATTTGCCTTCGCATGTGGTGATTTTAGCATTATCTATATGATGCTGCTTGATAAAGAATGCATTTAAGAGAAGATTTGTTCCATATGAAAGAAGAAAAGATGAAGAAAAGTCCTGACGTTCATCGACCACTTCCTACTTACACACCACTCGCTACCCAAGATCATCGCGCCATGTTCATGTAAGTAGTTCTTTAAAACTAGTGTTGGTAAATACATTTTATTATACACCAGCGCCCCTATTATTTGCAACAAATGGACACTGTCCTCACTCAAAGACATCGTTGCGAAGTTATTTCATCTTTAATTAAATTTGACGAAGTATAGCAACAGTGTCAGTTGATCAGGAATACCTTCATTTAAGCGGGCGATGCATTCTGAGGAAGTTCCAGGGGGCATTTTTAGTTCGCACAATCCTTTGATCAAAATATTCAATTTCATATGCGACCACATCATGCTTGCGGCATTCCCCATGCTTAAGCTATACAGACATGTGGGAGCATGGAAACCTAAGAACAAAATTTACGAATATTAATGACCATTATACTGGAGTCTAAGTGGTATCAGCTGATATATAAATGATGAATGTATCCATCACAGGTGGTGAAAAATCTCTAGATATCATACTTTATTTGTTTTTAACAATTATGTTCACAATTTTGCATCTAGCGGCTGCGGCCGCCATGCGACCCAATGGCATGCTTACAGCTCGAACATCCGCCGCTAGGTGTAAACGAAGCTCTAGCAGTAGCGTGGCCGCGCATGTCCCTTATCATGTGGAAGCCATTCTTATTTTGGAGGGCTCCAACTTGATTTTTTGTCGGATATCGATTGGGTTTCTGCGGTCACACTCTGCTTACGTTAGACTAGACGTTTTTAGACTCGACTGGACTACCGATGGAAATTGTGTGTCCCGAACGCGATATTTTTGGGGCCGGTTGGAGTTTGTGGGACGCCTTGTACTTAATTGTTTCCCCAACGCGATTTTGGTGGTTTCTGTTGCAAGTTTTCGGGTCTCGGAGCGAGTTTTCTGGGGCCCGCTATGTTTATTTGGAGACCCTCATGCGAATTTTGGTAGCCCCAGCGCGACTTCTGAAGCCCCGGCACCATTTTTCGGAGCTAATTCCTCTCATGATAAAGGGACATTTGCCCCTTTGATATGCCACTGCAGCCGCTGAAGGAGTATAATTTTGTCCCAGAGTGACATTCCGGTTATGAATTGATTTTTGGAGCAGCTGCAACTTTTGGGGCCCGGGTGCGACCTGTGTGATGTGATGCTGGGCGTCCAGTGTGATTTTCAAAGGCTGCGACAATAATTTTTTTTAGACTGTGGATCCAATATGTTTTGGTGTTCTTTTTGCGTGATTGTTGGCCCCAGAGTTATCTTCCATGTCCGGATTATTTTTCGTTGCTCCGGCCCCATTTATTTTGATCCCACTGAGACTGTTGTGGAACCAACATGACACTAGAGTGATTTTCATGGTACGGCCGTGTATGTTTGGTACCTCTGGGCTCAGCGTGATTTTCAGGTGCCCCGGCCGGATCTTTTTGGGCCCATACCATGAATTTCAAGTACCCCGGATCGTCTTTTGACTACTAATCTTGGGGGCTTCTTCTTGCAAATTATAAACCTCATTTCCCGTCTTAAGGATCTCGTCGCATTTCCTGGAGCCTCTTTACCGGCTTTTAATGTCTTCTTGTTATTTATTTGGGCTTTCGGGCGCTTCAACTGCTCTGGTCATATTGTTAATGTCTTCTTGTGTCCTACCCTCCTCCATATTCAATCGTCCTCCTCCCTCGTCCTCGAGGGCTTCCTTTTACATCCTGGGGCCCCTTTAGCATAGCACGGAGCTTCCGCTCGTGTTTCAGGGGCATTGTCTCGCAAATTATGGGCCTCCTGCCACGCCTCATGGGCCTTCTCCATTCTGGCAAAGCCTTACCCGTCTTGAGGGATCTTCAATTTTGGAAACCTCACATCCTTCCATACCTGCTACCACTCCCATCTTCAGGGCCTCCTCTCATTTCCTTGGAACTTTTTCCGGTTTTCGGGGCCTCATTCGGTCCTGGAGACTTACTCCTTCTTGATGGACTCCTCTCGAGTCAGGAAGGGGCCTCATTTCTCTCCTAGAGTCCTTTGTCAAATTAGGAGCCTCCTCTCACGTCTTGGAGACCTCCTGCTCTGCGTGTTGATTCGAACTTTGCCCATCTTAAGGGTGGTCTCTTATCTCCTGGTAGATTCCTCTTCTCTCCCAGGTGCGTCCTCCGCCAAATTACAACCTTTCCTACCTCAGTGTCCTTGTCATTTCCCAGGGACGTTCTTGGCCGTCTTGGAGCCTTTTTTCCTCTCTTATCCAATGACGTTTCTCTCCTATTTTAGGGGATTCTTCGTTCATCATGGGGGTCTCATTTCTAATCTTGTGTCGTCCTCTTCCGAAGTAGGTGACTCCTGCCATGTCTCTGGATTAACCTTTTCTTGTTTCGTGGAACTAACATAGCACCAGACTTCGACTGCATGAAAGCGGGTTTAAGTGCCACAGAATGGGAACAAGAATTATCCAATCTAAATGCCTGTGAAATGTGGGAAAAGACTAATTCTTTCCTGAGGGAAATTCAGATTAGATATGTCCCCCAAAAGCAAGGGCTCAAAAAAATCACATCAGGAAAATATAGCGAAACAAGGCAGTAGGACCTGATTAAATGTAGGGTATCGCGGGAAGCTGAAAAGGAACTGGCAATTCCACTTAGTATGATATTTTGTAGATCAGTTTCACAAAATGAAATTCCCACAGCTCGGAAAAGGGCAAATGTAGTTCCTGTTTTCAAGAAAGGAGAAAGAGGGAAAGTTGAAAAGCATAGGCCAGAAAGCCTCCGAACCCTGGTATGCAAAGGTACTCGAATCACTTATCAAGGATAGAATAGTTAGTTTCCTGGAAGGAAACAGATTAATTCAAGATACTTAGCATGGGTTTAGAAAAGGGCGATCGTGTCTCATAAATCGCTTTGACTATTAAATTTCGCTACACAACAATGTGATCATGGAATTCAGGTTGATGCAGCATATCCTGACTTTAGTGAGCCCTTTGACATGGTACCCTATTCACGGTTAATGATTCAGCTTCAAATCCATGGTATTGTAGGTAGTATCCTAAAATGGGTAGAGTTGTGGCTTTTAGATAGACAGCAGAGAGTGATGCTAAATGGTACAAATGCATCATGGCAAAATGTTCTTAGTGGAATCCCCCAGGGGTCAGTACTGGGGTCACTATTATTCATTATATTTGTAAATTACATTCACAGTAGCCTAAGCAGTAAGGTTCTGAAATTTGCGGATGTTTTGAAGGTCTTTAGGGTAATAATGAGACATAATAAGCAGGTTCTCGCTGCAGAAAGATTTAGACGAACTTGTGAGGTGGTCCGAAAAATGGCAAATTAAATTAAATTTTGGTAAGCGCAAACTAATGTTCGTAGGTAAACAGCATACGAAGGCTCTATGCTTGGTTGGTGGCCAGTTACTAACTGTGACTCAGCAGGAGAAAGACTTAGGCGTTATTTTGAACACAATTGGGGGCATCAAAACAGACCAAAGAAAACAGGAAGAAGGCACAAAGAATGCTTGGGGCAATAAATAGGAGCGTGTCATCCAAAAGTGAGGAAGTCATTAGAGAGCTTTATTGTGCATATGTTTGGCCACATTTGGAATACTGTGTCCAAGCATGGACCCTAACTATGAAAAATATTGTTGGCTTTTAGAGAGAGTACAAAAGAGGGCAACAAAAATGGTGAATGGTATAAGGAACCTGGGATATGAGGAAAGATTTAGGAAATTTAATATGTTTTCACTTAGATATAGCAGGCTGAGAGGAGATCTCGTCGAGGTCTTTAGATTTGTTCATGGTCAGGAACAGGAATATATCAGGGAAGTGTTTTAATTGAACGGAAATGATGCAATTAGTGGTCATCAATTCAAAATTAAAGTTAATCACAGCAGGACAGTCTTTCTTCACCAGCATCGTAGTAGAACACTGAAACCAGCTACCAGAAAACATTGTCAATAGCAGCACACTGGACAACTTTAAAAACAACATAGACAATCATTATAAGAATAGAAGGCTTGCCTTTCGATATTCCAGGGAGGGCTGAGCGACGGATTTGGTGAACAACTGGTTCACTTTCGAGTGCAGCCAATGAAGCGCCCCTGTGGCTCATATGTAGTTGCATTGATCTTATATGTCTTTATGTCAAAAGCTTTGAATATGATCGATATCCGAAAATCCTAAGGTCAGGTCAGGTCAGATCAGGCCATATGGTCAGGTGAAGTAACTTCATCCTAAATATCTCCGGAAAATCACTTTCAAAACATAAAGAATGTTTCCAGAAGAGTTGACTTGGCATTTAAACATCTTTATAGTTTGTGCAGCTTCGAACCTCGTGATCTGACCTCAGGTCACGCTGGGATAATGCACAGATTGACAAAATGATCCCTCCATCTTTCGCCTAACTGTTCATTGATTGCAAATCAATTCTAAAGAAAGGTCAAATTTGGTCACAATAAGGCCCGACCGCGCAAGGTGAAGCCATCTCAGGTCATTCGCTGACCATCGAATTTCATGTCGCCCGACCTATGTGGCGCTGAAAACAAAATAAAATATTACCTGGCGAGGAACGATAACATTCTGCATACGGTGGTATCGCATAGAATATACCTTGGAAGTGACCTAATCTTAGGTCATTGACCTTTGATCCATAATTTCACCCGGAACTCTCATTGCATGTTGTCGTTTTCAACGTTCAAATTATCCCTAAATTGGATTTTCTCAACACATTGCGATAAAAAAGGAAATTGACCTGCCTGAAGTGGAAGAAAGGAAATTAACCTTGGTGCTTATCTGTTACAACTACTTCGATTAGCATCACTTTTAAAATGTGGAACAGCTGACAACGGTATTCACTTAGGCGCGTTGCAGGTAAATTATCGTCGATTATCTGGACGTGAAAATATGTTTTCTTAAAAGTGCGGAACAGATGTATTAGAATCAACTTAGACTCCAGTGTCTCTGCGTCTACTCATTCGGCCTCTATGACGGATGAATCTGAGGGAGTGGTTCTCAAGTGTCCTCCTCAGCCCGATGAGGATTAAAGCACATTCATCCATGTATAAACAATTGATGCTCCTAACAATATGAGTGCAACTTAAAATCTTGTAGATAGGAGAAGCTCAAAAAGCTTAACACTACGTCCGGCGGTCAGCGCCAGCTTCGTACGTCCGGGGGGCAGATGTCTGCCCCCTAATATCTCCAAAACTATGCCAGCTAGCGACAAACGGAAAACGGAGTTGGATAGCTGGTAACAGGTGCTATCGAAAATGTTTCGGTCATTTTTTCGTTCAGGTCAATATTCAGATCACTGGGCCATCATAGGTCAAATTCGATCAGATCGGGTGGTACTCTCAGATATTGACACATATATCAGTACCTGTAACAGATAGAAACAAACGGCGAACGCTATTCGACAGTCCTTGAAATGTAGTATCGATAATAGGCGGTGTGATTTAACATCAGGTCAACCGAAACTATGACCTCAGGTGAAGGTCATGAAATAGCCTAGTGAGGGCATGTGATGCATCAATCGACACGTCCTGGCGATATAAGCACAATGCCGGTAATTTCAGCCTTCTAGCTCAATGCAGTGCGATATAATACGCAGAAATGTGTAGTGACCTCAGGTGACCTCAGATGGCCTTGGTGAGGTCACTGAGCAAAATATTAGCGGTAGCATTGAGCATAGCTTCCAACTGCATGCCACAACCGTTGTTAGATCATTCCTAGAGCAAATATGCAACCAGGAAACATTTGTATATTTTACCATAGCCCTATAATGGGGAAGCCATGGCCGCGACCTGACCTAAGGTCAAGGCTACGAAAAATACCGATATACATATTATGGTCCCTGATGAGATCACGACGTGTTATAAGTTTGAAATCAATCGTCCAATTATGGTGGAAGTTATGCCACCTACAACTCCGAGTGTAGTTGGGTCACTTCGCCTGACCTGGTGACCTGACCTAAGACGACCCAGGATTAAAAATGTATGAGGATATGCGGAAAAGACTAGTAAGTAGCCATGCGAGGTTTAGCCTTGCTAACTCTATTTGTTTGGCGGAAAATTAGGAAAAACCGCAGGGGGGGGGGGGTTGGCAGATATCTGCCCCCTCGGACTTGCGCGGGTTAAGTGCCATGATCGAATGGGTACTCACTGCTCAAGCAAGTTTCAGAGCGAAATATCAGTTCGGTAACTGGTGTCTTGTCTATCTTGGAGTTGCCCACGTTCTGGAAGCCATTTATGTACTTAGGATTTATAAGTTTGGAAGTGAAAGGTGCATGTTGTCATGAAGTATTTACAATATTTGACGGCAATTAGGAACATATGTAATACCCTCCTCTGTCTCATAATTCACACTGGATTCACTATTAACTAAGTATGTTTGCCAAGATACATCCTGTGTTATGAAATATAGTCAATTGATCAAATGAAGGGAGTAAGTTAACGTTCTGAGATAAACACGGTTTCCTATCGGTGCATTTTTTTTGGACAATTTTACAAACAAATTACAGCCATGTAACTTAACATCAGTGTAGAAGATATAACAATCGAAGGGAGCTCTGCTTCTATATTAAGAAATGCATCATCTAAACGTTCCCGAAACCTTGTAGATTTTCGTCAACTATCCGGTATTCACTGCATTGTGAAAATTTCATTAATGGGGTCTTGCTATGATGTTGCAGCGTGCCGGTTCTCCTTACTCAAGGGTAAAAAGTTGATGGCACCTAAGTTTTGAAGACAAGTAATCTGTGAAGTAATAGTCCCCTTTTTTTGTAAGCAAGTTCCAATGCATGGAGATTGTTGTCAAAACGTGACAAATCAACACATTATCTTTCACGTCAAAATCGATATGGAAAACGGAGAGGAAGCACATCATCAGCACCACCTTTGATGGGCTCTCTAGCAGTGGTATTTACTTGGTCGTCACGTCAAGCGGCATACCACAAGCAACGATAAGCGGACCATTTCTAAGTGCGGTATGGCTGAACACCTTTTCTGATCTTGTTGAACTTTCCTGAGGTCGATAAATACTGGTTCGGGCATACTCATGGTTATATTCCTGTAGCTTGCAACACACCAAGATTAATAGTGTCGTTTCCCACTCTGCACCCTTCGTTGACCATCGCATGCGAGACAGGCTTCGAGCGACTCTGTAGCCTTTTACGTACTGGATGCAATGGCAGGCAGCCGAACATCGCAAACTCTTCGTCTGTGACGTCACAACTATTTCAATGAAGCATACAGTGATGAATTCATATGGAAACTTTAAATGCTTCGGGTGTTTCCAGTATTTAAAATATTAATGCCACAATCGTCCATAGGGCAAGTAGAACAAAACAGCTAGTGGAACGCTTCAAAAGACATGGTAAAATGAAGCGTGTCAATTGCATATGCACCCGTCAATTAAAAACACATACTAATTCAAGTTTAAAATAGTCCACAAAGAGATAAAGGAATCGTAATACAAAAGAGAACGATATTAAACAGGATCTTCATAGTTCCCGAATTATTAGAAGCATTCCGGGTACCACATTTTCGCTTTCAGTGCAACGGAAAATGTTGATAAAAGAGTAGTGAAGTGTATGCGAAATCAGTAGTGGTTGGATCTTTTTAGGCAACAGGAGACATTCGCTAAGCATCTTCAATTTTGCGTTTCATCCCAGTAAAAATTATAGAAAACAGTATGCTGAAAGTAGGATGCTTTTATGTGGAGTTACCAGCTTAAGAAGGCTGAGACCGATCTTACATTCGCGAATTTTTTTTTGCAGCAAAATGTAGAACATTACAGGTACCCAAAACGTATTCCGTAAAACTTGGGCCCGTTGAGGTATTGACAATGTGTTCACGAACACTAGTTTTGTCACTTCTCTGATAATTTCAAGATGTCCAGATGTCGATCTGAATTTGCATGAAATTCAATAAAAACAGGCAGCATGAAATTAAAGTGCTGTAAACAGAGGAAATATGAGGAAAGGCTGCTCAAGTGATGACCTGTAAATGTGTTAATATATTACGCGACTTAGTCGAATGTAAAATAACCGGGCTTCTTCACAAGATGTGAATGCCTAGTTGGAAAACATCACATTTTTTTCTGGATCTTCACTTGGTACCGTGAACCCAGAACATCAATTGACGAATTTATCAGAAATCTGCCAGAAACCTGCTTGCAGTTTGTAAACTATAAAAACACTAGTTCGCTTCGGAAGCTCCTAACAGTTTTGATGTATTTTTCATGTTTTAAAAACGTTTCACGAGAAGTGATTGCAAGAACAGTTTATCAGATATAAAAAATAATACTTGGCACACATCGTGTACACATATCAGATATCAGGTCTCTCCAAAGGTGAAAAATACATAATGGTATTGTTTGATATGAAATTGGACGTATTGCCATACAGTTCTTTTAATCAAACAACACCGGACCATTTTTGTGATTGGTTTCACCAGACCGGCTTGATCGGGCTTCCGTTCCTAAATGTTTGGTACCTGCCATCTCTAGTGTGCACACCACCCACCCTCAGACTACTCTGGTACGACTCTATGTAAACAGCGCGCCGACTGGGCCAGGTTTCCGCTGATTGCATCTTGTGGGGCGGCCGGCGCGGTGGCTTCTGATTGGCTGGCGACATCGATGAGTGCTATATGGCCGTAAGCACCGCCCCTCGGCTGGCCGGCCGCGATTGGCATAACATTCTGTTTGATTACACTAAATTGCCACGAGTGGCGCTTTTGTCATCCGCGAACAAGTGGCGGCGGCGATCACATGTGCCGACACAGCACACAGTGGCGCTGCGGAGTGGAGGTGGGGCGGTGGTGGACCGACGGCGCGGCGGACAGTGAGAGGCGGTGCGGCCAACAGTGGCACATCGGCAGCCACACCCACCGATGAGCGGTGCGGACATGTCGGCCCAGACGGAGCGGCCGGCCACCGTGGCCGAACACGACGACACACATCAAGTGTGTTGCCACGTGCCGACAGAACGCGTGTCACCGGAGCCGGCGCTCAACCTGAGCACACGGCCGCGAGCCTCCTTCATGATCGGCGACATCCTGGCTGGCAGGCCGTCGTTCCCGGCGCTCGACCCTAGCCTGCCCGTCGGTCTGGCCACGGCGCCGAGCACCCTGCTCCGGCTGGCTGAGCCGCCCACGGACAGGCGCGCCAGCACATCGTCACCCGACTCTGTCGCCAGTGACCGCGGCAGTCCACGGCGCAGCGTCTGCGACGATAAGCCAGGTCAGTGGTTCTCCAAACCATCGGCACACGCACCCGTGGTGACGGCCGAGGTCCACAGTCATCTCCCGCATTCAGTGAATGTGCTCTCTTTGGCCATTTTGAGTGCGGTCTGATCATACGTCCGCCATATGGACAGCGGACGCACGCATCACAAGCTACCAGAACGCCCAGCATTGTCTCCTGAAACAAACAAATTCCCACCAAAAGTAAGCACAGAGCACGCATAAAGGGAATATTCTGTTCGCGGACGATAAAATGTGATACAATTATCAATAATACAATTGACATCGTTCGCAACGAAATGTATGGCATTGGTGCGATTTCTTTTTCAGCTATTCAAACTCAGGCAACCTGAAAATCCCAAGTTTAAATGTAGGCTTTGCTGCAACATTTACCTTGTAACTAAAACTGTGGTGCCGCAGGTCTCTGTCCCGCTTGGTATGCCACTGCCCGAAATGATAAGCGATGTCTGTCGTCGAACATGATTGCCCGAAATATCGGGCTTGTTTAATAATCCCTGCCGGTTTCACGGACCCATCTAGACCATGTCCCTAATGGGTCACTTCGCCTGTCACCGTGGTCTGTGATATCGGTGTGCAGTGAAGACTCGAAACGGACTGGCGACTGTCGGATCCCGAATAACATCAACGAAGCGCCACTAAAAGGGACTTTTAATGCTGGAAGAATTAATATATTTATGGAAAACGAATCGGAATATAAAGTTGTTTCGTGCAAGTAGCTGTAGCTGTAGCTCTAGCTGTAGCTGTAAGCTATATGTTCAATTATTGCATACACAGCTGATAATTAAGAAATGGTTTTGGAGATTGATCCCTTGGACTTAAATTAGGTCAATACTACAGGCACGATTGATAGTCAATATTTTTTTTTAAACAGATAATGCCAGCGTGATAGAGGAGAATGTGTCGAAAATGCAGCTGCTGGCTGCTGAAGCCACACAGCTGGCCGAGTCTAAGCGCGCCGAAAAGGAGTTACCAAGTCGAATGAGATGTTGATAAGTCAATCTCCACTCCGGTGCTTAGTTCTCGGATCGATTTTTTTATCGGTTCATGGCCTGATTAAATTATTAAATGTCATTATTCGATGGGAGCTGTTTGCCGTTGTTGTTCTGGACAGTCTGTCAATGGTTTATTTTATCTGGTTCATTCGAGTGGTGTCATAAGATGGCACGCGCGTTTGCACCGCGGCCCTGTCTCAATTAGGGGCCAAATGGTGATAAGTGGCGATCATCCTGCCGGACGTCGACGTACGGTCGGTAGTTCAAGGCTAATACGGCACCACATATGTTATTCTCGCGTAAAATGTAACGTATACATACTTATATGTATATACCCTAACATAGATACACAGATCACTGTGACTGCTACATATAGACACTTAGGAATCCGACAGGCTCATGATACACAGTGATGAATGAGATTCGGCCATCGCTCACAGCAAAGATTGCAAGTTCTACATTGTCACTGTGGCCGATACATGCCACCCATATCTGTCTGGGGTTAGCTTTCTTGTGACAATCTAGCCATTCATCCCGGTTCCTTTGATCGTAGCCGGACCTTCTGATCGCATGTTAACCTGTAGCGATATCTGTGACACATCCCAAATGACCGAAACGCACTAATGATCTCTGGACTCTGAATATTGAAATAATAAGTCCACTGATTATAAATTCCAATTACAAATTAAATTCCACTGAAATAATACTCTGGACTCCGTAGTGCAGGGTCGCGTGAATCGATCCAACATCGTTCAAACACATGATCGATATTGCTCCCTGCTTTGTTATAGCGAGCTTCCTATTCCAATAAATGTTGACTGGGAGAGTGGGTGGTGGTGCTCCCATTAGCGCGCCTGTGGGAGCAGACAACCCCCTGTAATGCTGAGGGAACGGGGAATCGTCACTGAATGGAAGTGGGATACAATCACGAGTTTGACCACGTTCCCTCTCCCAGCTTGCATGTCAAAGGAGAACGTGGTGGTCTTTGCGAAAACCTGTGCTGAACGACTGTAGACCTCCACTCTGCGACAGACCTGGGGAGAGGAAATTCCTTCCTGGCGATTTTCGATGTATCGAGGGGGATTGTAAACACTATAAAACATGGAAAATCATAGAGTCGTAATTAACGCTGACTACTGTGTGAGAGTGTGTGTGGGGCTATCAGCGTAATGGATTGAAATATATAGCATGAACAAACGGTCGGAAATGGTTAGAGAGTTTCTCTAGGTCCGGCATAAGACGACTAAGGCATGCAAAAAGCTTTGCGTGCTGTCATCATGTTCCAAACAATGGGAAGACGACCACGCGCAAACACCGCACGAAAAGTTGATATGCGGTAACATATTTGATGGCACATTGCCCATTTGCTCACTGCTTCCAGTTTGGAGACATTTCCTTGAAGTAAATTCTTAGGGATAATTACACCGAACAGTTCAGTTGCTGCAGTCCCGCCAGAAAAAAATGTTCAATGCAAATCCAGCCAAGACAAAATAAACAAGGTGCCCAGATGGGAGGATTTTCCCCCATCAAATTATTTGCATTAGATATAAAATAATAAAAGGATATTGCAACCAGGATAAGTAGGCTAAGATTGGTGATTAAATGCATCCGAATAAGGTACCAGTAGTTTGTAGCAATTATAATCGCGTCAAACATTAATAGCTACCACGAGACACCATGTAGTTTCATTCTGATCATTGGGGTCAATTTATGTTTGGAAAGTCATGAACATTTGTTTTTCACGGCAGATATTCCATTTTGTTCATCTTAGGATATCGTATTGTATACACACTTGCGCTCAGGTTGCTCGTCGTAGCACATGGTTCACTCATGATTATTTTCCTGACCGTGGAACAGACAACTGCTTCAGTGGCAGGGTGAGGTGGGCCCGCGCACCTCTTGACCAAAGTAGCTGTTTAAGCTGATGTCACGCTAGTGAGTCCGATATCGCGGGTGCTGGCTGGTGGGTGAGTTCGATGTCGCGGGTGCTGGATGGTGGATGAGTCCGATATCGCGGGTGCTGGCTGGTGGGTGAGTCCGATGTCGCGGGTGCTGGATGGTGGGTGAGTCCGATGTCGCAGGTGCTGGATGGAGTCCGATATCGCGGGTGCTGGCTGGTGGGTGAGTCCGATGTCGCAGGTGCTGGATGGAGTCCGATATCGCGGGTGCTGGCTGGTGGGTGAGTCCGATATCGCGGGTGCTGGCTGGTGGGTGAGTCCGATGTCGCGGGTGCTGGCTGGTGGGTGAGTCCGATGTCGCGGGTGCTGGCCGGTGGGTGAGTCCGATATCGCGGGTGCTGGCTGGTGGGTGAGTCCGATGTCGCGGGTGCTGGCTGGTGGGTGAGTCCGATATCGCGGGTGCTGGCTGGTGGGTGAGTCCGATGTCGCGGGTGCTGGCTGGTGGGTGAGTCCGATGTCGCAGGTGCTGGATGGAGTCAGATGTCGCGGGTGCTGGATGGTGGGTGAGTCCGATGTCGCGGGTGCTGGATGGTGGGTGAGTCCGATGTCGCGGGTGCTGGATGGTGGGTGAGTCCGATGTCGTGGGTGCTGGATGGTGGGTGAGTCCGATATCGCGGGTGCTGGCTGGTGGGTGAGTCCGATGTCGCGGGTGCTGGCTGGTGGGTGAGTCCGATATCGCGGGTGCTGGCTGGTGGGTGAGTCCGATGTCGCGGGTGCTGGATGGAGTCCGATGTCGCGGGTGCTGGATGGTGGGTGAGTCCGATGTCGCGGGTGCTGGATGGTGGGTGAGTCCGATGTCGCGGGTGCTGGCTGGTGGGTGAGTCCGATATCGCGGGTGCTGGCTGGTGGGTGAGTCCGATATCGCGGGTGCTGGATGGTGGGTGAGTCCGATGTCGCGGGTGCTGGATGGTGGATGAGTCCGATATCGCGGGTGCTGGATGGTGGGTGAGTCCGATGTCGCGGGTGCTGGATGGTGGATGAGTCCGATGTCGCGGGTGCTGGATGGTGGGTGAGTCCGATGTCGCAGGTGCTGGATGGAGTCCGATGTCGCGGGTGCTGGATGGTGGGTGAGTCCGATGTCGCGGGTCCTGGATGGTGGGTGAGTCCGATATCGCGGGTGCTGGCTGGTGGGTGAGTCCGATATCGCGGGTGCTGGCTGGTGGGTGAGTCCGATGTCGTGGGTGCTGGATGGAGTCCGATGTCGCGGGTGCTGGATGGTGGGTGAGTCCGATATCGCGGGTGCTGGCTGGTGGGTGAGTCCGATATCGCGGGTGCTGGCTGGTGGGTGAGTCCGATGTCGCGGGTGCTGGCTGGTGGGTGAGTCCGATATCGCGGGTGCTGGCTGGTCAGTATCAATCCCATGACACGGTGCACACTCTCTAGCTGCTCCTGCTATCATCGCTTGGGGAGCCGGCCGTGGATATGTTTGCCCCTGCTCGTGGTTGCACTGAGATGCTTTGATCTAAACATCTTACTTATTCAAAAATATACATCATAATGTATTCACCGCTATCACATATTGCTGGCTTACTACACAAGCATTTTTGAGACCACTGACGTAGGAACTGGGAGCTGAGGGATCTGTGGCACTAGCGGATCCAAAGGGGGCAGGGACGACGGGGCAAAAACCCATCCCCAAAGATCCCAATTTTGTTGAAGCTTACATTTAAATGATATTTTCTAGAATTCCAAGAACATGCTATGACATGCATATTGTATTAGGTAGACCCGACGAATGTTTGCTGTTGAAATGCAGTGAGTTGTCGAAACCGGAGTTACTTTTTAATTGACCCGCCACCCAACCAGGCAAGATTCGCCCCTGGGGAGTGCCCCCCCCCCCCCAGTCCTCGCAAAATAACAGTTTAGTTAGTTATGGCATTGCACGAGAGTCAGCGAAACCAAAATTGTTTTTTTCCCATTCCTTGTAAGCCCAGGACTGTCTCCAAATTCCTGTTTAGGTCTGACTGAGCCCGGACAAGTTACCATATAGCACTTTCAATATTATTCTGGTCTCGATCTTTTCTATTTAGGCCCGGGCCACGCACAATTAGATTCATGCTCGTAAGAATGTCATTAACGGTAAATACTTAAGAGATTCACACTTAGAAACCAAAATGCAGCTATTTGTGCACGTCGGGCTCAGCAGTGCAGCCAGGTGGTGAGAGACTAAGCCGCAACACCCACATCTGTGCTAGGCAGGTGGAACTCGAACCCACAACCTTTAGGTTGGAAGGTCAACACCTTATCTCTGGACTCATCATCCCCACCCACCAGCGCGTTCAAAAGTAGGAAATTTAGCGAACCAGATGACATAAATTACCACCTTATCATGCAACCCACCAAATTTTCCACTGGAATGGGAAGTGACATGGAGTATTTTTTACTTCAGTCACCATAGTAGCGTTTCCAGCGGCAATTTGCTCCAGATCTCAGCCTCCTCCAGCTCATAGAATGAAGTGGTACCTCAACAGAGGCCGATAAGGAGATGAATAGTTGCTGGCGTTCGTACGCCAAGTATTCTGATTTCAACAACATAATTTTGTAACGTGTTATTGAGACTGTTGCCAATATTGCCATTGCTTAGTGTCACTAATTGATGTCATCATTATGCCAGGCCTGCATGAATTGTCCTGCTGTCTGGCCTGCGAAACTTCCAGCACAAATCCAAAACCATGATAAGGTGGCGTTCGGGTGGTGCTCAAGCACATCATCATCACATCCAAGGCCCCGCTCTCGGTTACCTCACGTCTAGCTCTGGCGTATTCAAGGTATCTTGCACATCAAAACGTGCGAACAATTTCCAGGCTAGGACGAGCAACAAACGGACCAAGGGATTATAAATGAAGTCGATAAAATCGATTAGATAGATAGCATTGTCATTACATTTAATGTCAACATAACCGACACAAAATAATGACCGGACGAGCAGCTGCTTTATCACCATTGGAATTTTATAAGTTTGGGGGTGAATGTGATTCCCCAAGTTTTGAATGAAATACCCTGGACAAATTTGGCACTATTTGACACTTCTGGGGAAAGCTTTATTGTAATTTTGCTTCCGTTGCGTGCTCAGGCTACTTTGTCAGTTATATATGTCGAGCGGTGAGGAGATAGGTATAATGATGCCATATGAACATCTACCAAGCACATGCTACCGTCTATCTGACTGTAGACAATCCCTCCCAGTTCTAAATCCATGTAAATCTATGATAAGTGTCCCCTGGTAGGATAGAGGTAAGTCAGGCAGGTTTTGTTATGTGTATTCAGTTTTAAACCAGCTTTTGTAATTGCGGTTTTTCTCGCTGACTGCATGAATAAATCGACAAATTGGCTTTTTGATGTTCATTGCAACACAAATACAAATTAGTTTGCCATTTATTCGAAAATTATGATGAGGAATCAATCTCTACACGTCACAGGGTGGTGTCGCCCGCTTGGACGATACGTGAGCATTCATCATACTTCGTTCATGAAAAAGTCCTCTAAATGTGTGAATTATTTTCCCAACAGGGTTGGGGAAAGCAAGCTTGATTGAATTAGGCTTAGTTGGATCCAATTCACTTGATAGTCGTTTTTAAGGCATATCAGCTTTTGTGATATTTATTCTGATATTCTTAGGCTCTTAGACTTTGGTGGGGTTTACCGAACCTGCCAACCTGCTTCCTGTGTGGATTGCCCTGGTAGAAGTTATTCTACATTCTGTGTCTGGGAAATTAAGAAGAAAATGTTCAAACTATTGGTTTGCATGGTCTGGAAACATCGCTGATCCAAATTTATAAGGCCAGAGATCTTAGCTTACAAGAATAATTAAATGGACCTGATATCCACGAAATTGCTAGGAATATCGCACCTGCCGTGACTGTGCCCGCCTCGGTACACGCTACACCCATAGCAAAACCGAAGGGCCAAAATAGGGCTCTCTGTCTCTGCTCTCTGATGTGTCTCTCAGTTGCTCAATGAAACGGAATAGTAAGCACCCAGTAGCTCCATGCACCGTCTAATACTTTAAACATTTCGTCAGTATTTACTGGCATAGTCAAGGACAGTAGGTACACAGTGTCACATAGCAAGCAGATGAGCCAGGCGAAGGTCGGGCTACATGTTCATTGTACAATTATGCTTTAAGTCGACAGTATACCCATTTCGAGTTGGGCGGTCATATTCACTTCATGAACAATTTAATCGCAAATATATCACTTCGAAACAGGCCTACATTGGGACAACTTCCTAATCGATCATATTTTGACGGCAACCGCCACATGACAGCGTGCACACTTTGGTCAAATTCGTGGACAAGCATATTCGAAAGCGTCACGACCCCAACAGGTTCTTGTTGATCATTGATGGCGTGCGTGTACAAGCAGATGATTACTGTTTTCATAATTTGTTGTCGCGTAGTCGCTTTTGGATCTTTTCATGGGCGGGTATGGTGGAGGTGTCCACTAATTGGCCTAAATACGTTTTGTTGCGAGGTCGATTTTTAAGAGCGTTGTTTTATATATATATATATATATATATATATATATATATATATATATATATATATATATATATATGTATGTATATATATATATACCTACATGCATATTTATGTATATGTTTGGACATTGATTCATCTGCGACGGAGCCCGAACAAGCCTACCCCGTGTATATTGAACGATAATTTATGACGGCGCCCGGGTGAATTTACCCCTGTTTGGACATTAATTCGTCTGTGACGGAACCCGAACGAGCCTACCTCTGGGTATATTGAACGTTAATTAATCGGTGATGGAAACCGAGCGAGCCTACCTCCGTGTTTGTACAGGAGTTCATCTGAATGGCTAGGCTTTGCATAGTTTTGCTCAATCACCACATGTCTCGACGATAAAAAATCACGTTTTTGCTGCAGTCTTTCGCGTTCTGTTTTCAGAACATTTATATGAATAGGATCCGTTAGCCCTCAGTTTTGTCCACTTATTATCCAAATATACTTAATTCAGTTTGCTTACTCATGGCCTGAAAGAGGGTGACTCGCGGTGGAATTTTCGCTCCCTAGTAGCTTTGAACATATTCATGCTGCAAAATAGCACTCAAGTTCTAAGTTTCTCCTTCAGAGCCAAACCAGCCCTTTTCATTCTGTACATTTTCATTTTCATCTTCACCACCTTCATTACAATATGAAATACCTGAACTTGGACTCAGTCTTTATTCAAGAGAAGGGGCTTGTGGTGACATTTTCGCCGCGGGCATCGCGCCATACACCTCGCACTAGCGTTTGCACGGTCGGCATTTGCCATCCGTCTTGGATGACAAATGGCCAAAGTGCTTAGTTCAGTACCAACGGAATGTGTGACCCGTGACCTGTGACCGGAATGTCTGCCTTCTGAATGCAATTCGGTGCTTTGCGTACGATGTTTTCTTAAACTTAAATTTACCCTACTTGAATCTTATTTTACCTTCTTTAAATCACATTAGCTTCGCGTACAGCTTGAGATGGGTGTTGCTGTATACAGGGTCACGGCAATGCGTCTAAAGCAAACAGTCACGCAGATTCGACTGCACTAAGCCACTTTCCGTCGCTCGTTCAACATCCGTGTGGACGTCATATGCTGTTGAAAAGTTGTTGTCATAATGCTTCATCATTGAACAACAAAGACGTCATTTTTATCTGAAGGAAAACATTACAGCAGCATAACCAACGAAAAGGTAGCAGAACTTGAGGTTGCAGATGTAATGCCGACAATAATACGGTCTGTACCTATGCTAGTTAGGAAATATGAAAATCAACGTGCGACTTCTGTGAGTACACGGGATCATTCGCACAACAAAATCACTCGCACAGGAGAGAGTGGAGTGAAGGCGCACACACACAGACACATACACACATAAACACACTCACACATACACACACACATACACACACACACACAAACACACACACAAACACACACACATATATATGTAAATATATATATGTGTGTATATATATATATATATGTATATATATGCACATATATATATATATATATATATATATATATATATATATATATATATGTATACATATACATATGTATATGTATATATATACATATATATATACATATATACATATACATATATATTATATACATATACACATATATAAACACATTCGTATGAATTGTAGTATGCATGCATACATCATAGCACCGGGTGTTTGTGACATGCATGCAAGTACGTACGTTTTGTCTATCGTATTACACTGCAAGAGTAATTAACAAATCTTTTAATACAGAGTTTTGCAATGAAGTGCTTGGAATGAAATGTATGTGTTCATCCAGTTCTAGAAAATAACTCATGTTCGGGGTTCAGAAAGGATCCACATTCCACTTAAGTTTGATGAAACATGGTTCCTTCTACCACTATCGTTCCTTTAGCTCGACTACCAGGCAAGGACCCCAGGAATAGGAGGCAGGCAGACGGATGCCACGACAAAGCAGGAAAGTATTTTTGATGCAGAGTAAGGAAAGGAGAATAGAAGTGTATGGCATCCCAGAGTCTTATGCGTTCCAGAATAGTTGCAAGGCTCGTTTTCACATACTTGATGTCTTAATTTGTCAGTCTGTTAAATGGGTGTGCCATCGTGAACAGCGGCGCGGATTTTTCACAGGGGGAGGAGAAGACGTCGGGTCGATTTACCCATTTATCTTAAGTGTACGTTGATGTTCTCCGTTTTTGTACTCGGACGGCATCCCCGTCCCGTACCGTTGCAATATCTTTGTCGCATTTTGGGCCTAAAAAGAGAAACACGTGTTTATCAGCCCTATTACAGCAGAGCTCGTCCATTCTTCAATGAAGTATATGCAGCGTCAATACAGAAGCACGGGCGCACGCCCTCAGTGGGTGCCGCGAATTGCGGGCTGTGCCATTACTTGCTATAGTTGGTTCCATCACAATGTGGGGAGCGTGAGGCGGGCGAGGTGGGCACAACTCCGTCCATCGGGAACCCCTAGTCGAAGTAGGTGGCGAAACCTTCCGTTCAGAAACCACATTGGTAACGGAAGGTCGGGGTCGGCGATAGTGGACTTTGCTGTCCCCTACGACAGGCGGAAGTCGGCGATAGTGAACTTTGCTGTCCCCTACGATCATGATGCCGGTCTCTTGCGTGGCCGCCGAAAAGACAAATTTCCAAATATGATCGTGATAATTTTATCCGGGCAGTAGGCAAAGTACTAGGTCGCGGAAGCGACTTCGTGGACCATCGACGTCAGCAGCCGCGACCTGATTCTGAGCGATGCCTTCCTGCGATTGTTCAAGTCCCTCGGAATCTTCCTGAAGCGCGATCTTGACTGCCTTCAGGAGGAGTCCTGGGGGGAACGTCGTTGGTTTCTCTGGCATTTGTCACGAGAGGCGGCTGACTTAGTAGCGAGGCCATCGTAGCGAGTCAGCGGCTGACATATCCCATCGGGAGTGTCACGCTGCGGGAGCCCGCGCCGACAACTGGCCCATGACCATGAGCGGGAGCTGGCGGGGGTACTGGGAATCACCTGTGTTTCTTTGTCTCGTCATTGGGCGGTGCCGGATAATATGAGTTTTCGTGTGTTGTATTTGTATTTTCCTGTTTACTACATGTTAATTCCAGTATTTCTGCGGCCGTTATAATCTTGGTTAAGGGGGCCGCTCTATAAATTTCCAAAGCAGCCATGAGGATCCGTGTTCATGATGAGGCAGAAAATTAAATAAATATATGCAGGTGGGACGGAGAGGGAAGGGGGAATTCCGCCACGCTTAGATCTCGGAATCTTTGGTCCGATTTCAAAGCCGGACAGCTGAATCGAGTTTTAGTGATCTAACCTACCCTTTCAGAAGGCTAAAAATTTACATTTATCGATATTTGCATAAGGGACACATGCAATGTATCCAGACAAAAAATGGGGAAGGGGAGGGGATTGATCAAAAACATTTATTTAGGACTATATTTGTATTTGACATCGGTAAGATTATGCATTCATGGGCATAAGTCATTCTTAGTGATCCAAAGCACCAACTGATGCCCATGAATGCATATCCAAAGCAGCCACTGGCGTAACCAGACGCCCAAGGAGGGTGGCATTTGTTCTTTATAGCAGATCCTTCCTCGCAATTAGTGCCACAAATACCGACTGACTTTGCCATTGGCAAAGTGCCAACTTCGTCACGCCATTGCTTGTAATTATTTGAATAGGGTGCACTCTGAACATCATTCGCCACCTTCTCAATACGCAATTTGGAATCTTGCGACTCTGCAACTGCTTGCTGGGCATTATCACCATTTGTCCCGAAGTCATCTCGCCATTTCAACGGTCTGATGGCAAGGTAATCGTAACCGCCTTTAGCAAACCAGTTACATACTTCACATTTAAGGCCCCTCCCCTGAATCTGCCCCTGGCATGATTAGGCTCAAAATAAGCATTTCCATAAGTAAGGAAGGCAGTAGGAGCAGTTTAATTATAATTTAGAGTCACGTCAAGAACAAAACAATGCAAATATTATGATGCAGGTTCGGTTTTTTATTTTTCTCAATAATTTGTTGGAAGTGCTTCTCAATATTCGCTCCATTGTCGCAGCAGTTACTGTTCCGACACCAAAATTTGTATACAAATGAGAAACGGAAAACAGGAAAAGTCACCGAGTTCCACGCTCCCATCACAAAACGATAGAGAACGACAGGGAAATAACCGCAGTGACTAATTCGAGGAATTAGTCACCTCCATTTGAATAGGGCTAACGAATCTTCAAAGTGCAAAATTCCTTGGAATTCCTCCTTCTATTTTCTTGTTTCTATGCAATAGCGAAAAGGCTAATCCTGAATATCGGCATTACTGATATTTATGTGAGGCACTGGTATTTGACATAGCCCACGGCGTCGTCGCTCGCGAGGGTTATCCTGTGGCTGCCACATTAGGTGCCTTTTAGTGTGCTGTGTTACGTTTGAGCGACAGTGTCGTTATCGCGCGGCGTCTACCGACACAGGGATCGTTATCGCGCGTCGTCTACCGACACGAGACAGGCCAACATCAGCACTGGCCAGAGATACCGTGACGCGAGGCGCGTGCGCCAAGTGTTTGCCGCATTGTTGGTCGCACGTGTACGTGAGCGGCGGCGCGGCCGGCATAGCGCCGCCGCGTCGACCCGATGGTGCGCCAGTTGGTCTGACAATAAGCCCACCACTTAGCCTGTGCGACTGAAGTGCACCTGTGCCAATGGCAGCGGAGGTCAACCCCTCCCTCTCCACCGCAGATTGCCAACTAGAATACGACCAGCCGCCTGAGCTGAAAACACCCGTCACATTACACTCCTCTAAACGACTGCGAATACACGTGCACGGTACATACCACACATATCCGCAAAGTCATTGCCAAAACACGCATGTGCATCGCATCTCCAGACTACAGCGACCGGCTGTAAAACACAAACAGTAGACTTAATACGCGAGTCGCCGAGCGGACGTGGTGTTTCCCCATCCCCTTCGGTTTCTTCGCTTTCGAAGCCAAAGCAATTGAGACATCAGCTTGAGACCTGCACTACCTTCAGATGAATACCTAGGGCACATTTTACAACCAAAATGGACCTCAGGGTGATCTTAGGCCATGTTCTAATAATGTCATGAATAATATTTTTTTTGCGTCTCAAACGGTTGCTTCTTGTTGTGAGATACAATTGGTTCAATGTATACTGCCAGATCAATACAGATACCTTTGGTGTGCCAGAGGTCATTTTGTGACCAAGCGACCTCAGCTAGATCATTCTGGGTCAATTTGATGATATTAATGTCGATAAATATAATGACCGCTTGGAACAAGAGATTATATTAATGTCATCATAAAATCGATATTTCGTCTATCATATACACCCTTACCTATGAGGTCATCATAGATCAAACATACATATACCTATTTTCAGGTACAATACCAGGTCATGCCATACTGACATTCAAAACTCGATGTCAGGTGCTGCTCTTACCGAGTAAAACGATTACATGTTGTCATCCGACATAATCTACAACCAACAGGTCGATTCAGCTGTTATTATTCCAGACAGGTCAGTGTCTACCGCGTGAACTCAAATAGTACCACATGAGCGATATTCTGTATCCTATGGTATTATACATTATACACGAAGTGCATGACTTTTTTCGCTCTCCTTGCAAAAATGTAGCCTATACACACTGAAAACGACAATTTGACATCATCTCCCCAGATGGCTTTACTTCACCCGAGGACGACAAGTTTAGATTGTAAAATTATTGCCATCTAATGCATACATCCACCAACACCTAAGTTTTTATCACTCGAATGCTATTGTTTACAGAAAATGTGCACTCCTAGAATCAGCCAAATATTTCCACTTGACATGACCTGTGATTACAGATTATACTGATTCCAGATTATACTGATATGCAAAAGTCCGTAGCATATACGAACGACCAATATTATCAACCAAGTGTGCAGAAAAAGTGTTCAGAACCATCCAAGAGTCCCTTCCGCAATGCTACCGAACAACAGAGCCCTACGGTTACCCAAAAACAACAAGTCTGGGGGTTTCTACGGCCTATCGCATCAGCTTCCGGCAAACACTGCACAAGGTTTCTCAGCCACAGACACACACACACACACACACACACACACACACACACACACACACACACACACACACACACACACACACACACACACACACACACACAGACACACAGACATACAGACACACAGACACATACACACACACACAGACACACAGACACACAGACACACAGACACCCACACACACACAGACACACACATATACACACACAGGCACACACAGACACACACAGACACACACACACAGACACACCCAACACACACACACACACACACACACACACACACACACACACACACACACACACACACACAGACACATAGACACACACACACAGACACACAGACATACACACACACAGACACATACACACACACACAGACACACAGACACACAGACACACAGACACCCACACACACACAGACACACACATATACACACACAGGCACACACAGACACACACAGACACACACACACAGACACACCCAAACACACACACACACACACACACACACACACACACACACACACACACACACACAGACACACAGACACACAGACACACAGACACACACACACAGACACACATACAGACACACACATATACACACACAGACACACACAGACACACAGAGCCACACACACACACACACACACACAGACACACCCAAACACACACACACACATACACAGACACGCAAACACACATACAGACACACATACACACATACACACACACAGACACACACACACACATATACAGACACACACAAACACACACACACATACACAGATACACGCACACAAACACATACGCACATACACAGACACACGCACACTATGTATATATATAAATATATATATCTTCATATATGCATATATATATATATATATATATATATATATATATATATATATATATATATATATATATATATATATATATACATATGTGTGTGTGTGTGTGTATGTGTGTGTGTGTGAGAGAGAGTAAATCCTCACATGTTTACCTGCATGTGTATGCATCACATGCACCTCGTATATTGTTCATCTCGAATCCAGCAGTTTGTGATATATCCAACAGTAATGACTTCTGACCTGATGCTTTGACCTGACTTTGCTGCCATCCGGAACTGATTAACTTGACATGACCCAGCCGTGCTATGTTTCTAAAAGTTCACGACTTGTTCGTTGCCGTCTGGTAGTCGCATTATGTAAGCAAAGAAGATCACATTTAAACATACTAATAAGTTCTTTAGGCCACGTGTGAGGGTGGTTCGGCTGTCGGGACCTTGACCTTCACATAATTGTTATACTCGCCAATGCATCACGCATGCACAAACAAAGTACTAATTATTACATGAGAGTATGAAAGGGCAGCCTACTTTTAGTCGTGAATCTAGTCATGTCTGCCCGAACAAGACGTCAGGAATTACGTCATAGTTCCGTGTCCTGACGAAGTACGTAGTTGAGGTTGTCGCAGAATGTGTGCAGCGAGTAACGGAGGGTAACCAGTACGCTGTTGATTGTACGCTATCAATTGCAAATTGCATGGACATCAGTTTGCTCACTCAAGTGCTGTACTCGGAAAACCTGAGGGAGGTGCCTGTATGACCGGCCACCTGTCTAGGCGATGACTGCGCCACGGCAGTGGTCAGCGCTGCGGTGAGCTGGTCGTACTCCACATGAGCCGCTTACGCGCAGACAGTGACGCGATAATTGTGGGAACGACTAGGCCACTGATGGGCGACGGTATCCGGCGGCCAGACGCCAATGCGTCATTAGGCCAATCTAACTCCATGTGCCGCTTGTCGCCGTTAGCTTACGGCGCGACCAAAGTGGAGCGCATTTCTAATTAGGCTGGCTATCGTTGTCCCGCAGCCGCGTGGCAAATAGGAGCAGTTTCGCCTAATATATATATATATATATATATATATATATATATATATATATATATATATATATATATATACATATATATATATATATATATATGCATACACATATACACACATACACACACACGCACCCATATATATATCATTGAATTTACTTCACAATGATTTGGGATTGGGCCTCCAATGAGCTTTGTCCCTTGCATATGGATGTTGAACTAGGAAATTTGGGGCATTGTCCCCCTCTCATAACTTTAGCTTAACCGCCAGAATAGTTTATTTTTAGCGCAGGACCGTATGTAGGTGCTACTCTCATAACGATTTTGGTCCTCCCATTTCCTCCATGTGTGAACGAATGGTTGCTTTTCAGAAATCAACACCCCTGCCCTCACGAATTGGTCCATTACTCGGCAGTATACTAGATTAAGTAGAGAATCCAAGTTGGAACCTTGCGTTAAACTCACGTGATGTGTGAAAGGACTGCCAGCATCACCTCGAGAGAACCCATGGCGAACCAGTTGAACCAGTATTTCTTTCAAGCAATCAATCACGAAAACGGTCATGAATCGTGACTGTCGCCACTATCTCCAGACAAATATCCGCTCACACCCTCGAAGCCTAAGCAATCCGCTATCCGTAAACAAGACCTCGAAAAGCCGCTGAATGATGAACTTTTTTCATCAGATCCAACACTTAACACCCTTCCTCCTCACCGATGATTCAGCATCTGATGGTGCCACTGATCAGCACCTTCACCACCTCTAAAATATATGATTGCATCCTGAATCAAGAATTCCGCCGCCCATAAAAATTCCCTGATAACGCTTCTGAATCATGGCTTCATCTTTCCACACACAAAATTCCGGGAACGGCCTTGTATTGGCGACTCCATCAGGCTGGGGAAGAATCTCGACAGTCTGGAAACAGATTGCTGATAATGTCGATGAATTGGTCCGCAATCTTCATTGCCCCCCCCCAGATACATTTTTGACGATGTCACTGAAGCCACTGAGCAGGTACCTCCATTCTCTGGTCCGGTGTGTACGACTGGTGCAGGCTGCTGTCAGTTAGCTAGATTGTTGATATGCGTAAGTCAGAATTAGTATTGTCACGATGACTTCGTTGATAAATGAAGCAATTAAGCAGGAAAATCCATCAGCGAATACACAATAAAAACGAACATATTACTGCACTACCCCAACGCTGAGTTGTGGCAAGAAAGGTCAGTATGAAAAGCTCAGAGCTCATTCCATCACAATGGCTTCATCTTTCACTGACCATATATTTCCTCTGGAAACACGCCACGCGTTCCCATCCTCCCTACACACATGCGTGCTGGAGCACATCACGTCACTAGTCGTCCTCCCTGCACACACCCCTGCTAGAGCACATCACGTCACTAGTTGCCCTCCTCCCTGCACACACCCCTGCTAGAGCACATCACGTCACTAGTTGCCCTCCTCCCTGCATACACCCCTGCTAGAGCACATCATGTCACTAGTTGTCCTCCTCCCTGCATACACCCCTGCTAGAGCACATCATGTCACTAGTTGTCCTCCCTGCACACACCCCTGCTAGAGCACATCACGTCACTAGTTGTCCTCCTCCCTGCACACACCCCTGCTAGAGCACATCACGTCACTAGTTCACCTCCGCCCTGCATACACCCCTGCTAGAGCACATCACGTCACTAGTTGCCCTCCTCCCTGCATACACCCCTGCTAGAGCACATCACGTCACTAGCTGCCCTCCTCCCTGCATACACCCCTGTTGAACACATCATGCCACTAGCTGCCCTCCTCCCTACATGCACACCCCTGCTAGAGCACATCACGTCACTAGTTGCCCTCTGCCCTGCATACACCCCTGCTAGAACACATCACGTCACTAGTTGCCCTCTGCCCTGCACACACCCCTGCTAGAGCACATCACGTCACTAGTTCACCTCTGCCCTGCATACACCCCTGCTAGAGCACATCACGTCACTAGTTGTCCTCCCTGCACACACCCCTGCTAGAGCACATCACGTCACTAGTTGTCCTCCTCCCTGCACACACCCCTGCTAGAGCACATCACGTCACTAGTTGTCCTCCTCCCTGCACACACCCCTGCTAGAGCACATCACGTCACTAGCTGCCCTCCTCCCTGCATACACCCCTGCTAGAGCACATCACGTCACTAGTTGCCCTCCTCCCTGCATACACCCCTGCTAGAGCACATCACGTCACTAGCTGCCCTCCTCCCTGCATACACCCCTGCTAGAGCACATCACGTCACTAGCTGCCCTCCTCCCTGCATACACCCCTGTTGAACACATCATGCCACTAGCTGCCCTCCTCCCTACATACACACCCCTGCTAGAGCACATCACGTCACTAGTTGCCCTCTGCCCTGCATACACCCCTGCTAGAACACATCATGTCACTAGTTGTCCTCCCTGCACACACCCCTGCTAGAGCACATCACGTCACTAGCTGCCCTCCTCCCTGCACACATCCCTGCTAGAACACATCATGTCACTAGTTGCCCTCCTCCCTACATACACACCCCTGCTAGAGCACATCACGTCACTAGCTGCCCTCCTCCCTGCATACACCCCTGCTAGAGTACATGCATGAATGCTACTGGAGACTAGCACACAGGCTATTTCTAAGTGAAAATAGCTATGTTGGACTTTCCATGGATAATCTGGAATGTTGAGTTCATTTCTTCCCTGTGGGGATGGCGTGGTGATGTTTTGTGATTTTATGATTTCTGAATTTCTTATGTTGGGATTTTTATAGATATAGGAAGATTTGTAGCATTGCAAAATAAGGTGGGCGTTATTGCGCAATATTATGTAATTACGCAAAATAATATTAACATTTTATTTGAGTTAAAAAACAAAACGTTTCATTTCCGTTGGTGTCAGTATATAGATGTTTTTGAAAACAGTCTGTTTCGAATATGGTTGACTTCAACAGCTTGCCACATTTCCTCATACTTGCCCTTGTTCTAATCGATGACGCTTACACGTTCTCTCTTTAGCCTGGAAGAAAAGCGTCATCAGTTCCAATGAACTTCGATACCCGCACTACAAATGACACGCAATTTGTTCGCAATTTGTCCGCAATTCAAGAATTGAGAGTGGGGTTGAGAATTGACTAAAAAAACTGTGTCCATCGGACTGTCGTTCGGAAAAGTATCATTGGCCCACTCTTCGGTGTGGATATATAGAACAACGGCGTCACAATGTGACATAGTAAAGACAGTCAGCAGCTTGTTACACAAAGTAGCATGGCACACATGAATGTCAGCATGAGTGTCAATTTGTGAAATTGGTTGGAAAAATGACCTTGATGGTCAAAGTTTCATTGCTGGTGTACGCCCATCAGTAGCGGATCCGTGATTTTACCAAACAGGAGTGGGGTGGGGTCCCGAAATTTTGGTGCTACTTGAACTTTAGCGCTCCTATCATTAATGTATTGCTGGTCGGCGAGGGGAGGGGTATGGGTGCGCTCCAAATATGCTTGGGCTGAATTATTGGTCGCATCATATCATATCATATTAGCCGCCCTGGTAGCTCAGTTGGTTAGAGCGCTGGCCTGCACCGGTCTCCCCTGTATTGGCAACACAGGGTTCGAGTCGCTTCGCGCGCTCGCATTTAGCCCCCGGCCGGGAGTGTCAGTTGGCAGCTGGCCCGATAAGGCCGGGGACGAGCTACCGGGCGGCCGTGTCGGTGCATTGGCGGCACGTTAAACTTTCGGTCTAAATTCTGCCGTTGAACTGGAGCTCATGGATCGGGTGGTGGGGCCAGGGTTCACGCAACAAGCTCTGCTTAGCAATAGAACCCTGGCTCCTCAAGCCACCCCAGCAACAACTCGGATCAAATTTATTTAAATAAATAAAAAAAATTCGTGTTAGACTTCGTGAATCTCGTTGCATCAAGACAGTCCTCTATAAGGGCTCCTGAGCCAACGAAGAGTGTTGCTGAGTAAAGTGACCGCTAGTGGCTTTCTCCGACCGCTAATGGCTCTGTCCGTCGCCTCAGCTCTTTGCTGACTCAGGGATCTTCCTCACTGGCCGGACCCTGTCTGTCAGACCGGGGACCCTTCCAACGACCGAGGGGTATCCCCATTGTCTTACATCTCCCTCACGATTGCCCGGACCTGTGCCGTCAGTTTTGCCCGTGGAAACTCTCCGTCGGCTCGAGAACCCTCTTCATGGGCTTGGGACCCTTGTATTCAACTCGGGGCCGTTTCAGTAGCCCATCACGTCGGCCCAGGCGTCCTCACCGGTCGCCTGGAGGCTCTCTGGAGAGCAACATTCGTGTTTGCTTCACCACGGCTTATGTTGAAACACAACACGCTCAACAGCCTCCATGGACCACGAAAGGGCCCAAAGGAGAGGGAAGCATGACCCCGTGGGCCCCGGAACCCCTACTGATGCTTATAGATCCAGTGGTTAAGCTCGGTCTTATTGGGAAGCTGTGGGAGCAAATCAATGATTGAGGGGGTGGTGGCCTCCCTCAGAGGCGTAGAAACGTCTCGAAAAGTGTGGTGTGTGTGTGTGGGGGGGGGGACTCTTTTGAAGTAGATTCCTACCATACATCACCATAGCATTACTGTCAAACTTTCATGAACAGTGAGGGGGCCCCAGTGTTCCTACACAGGATCGTGACATTGATGGTGACAACATACGATCCAACTGGATTGCTGGCGGTAAAAGATGAGGATGATGGCAGTGAAGTCGGCAGGTCCGGAGTGTGACAGTCGAGTGTTTCTCACTTGCTGCTCATGCACTTGATAGCAGCCTTCGTGCCCTTGGACACAGCGTGCATGGCAAGCTCACCGGGCAGCAGGAGGCGAACTGCCGTCTGGATCTCCCACAATGTGATGGTGGACCCCTTGCTGTAGTGGGCAAGACGCGATGCCACTGCAGCGATGCGTTCGAAGATGTTGATGAATGAATTCATGATGCCCATGGCTTTCGACGAAATGCCAGTGTCCGGGTGAACTTGTTTGAGACCCTTGCATATGTAGATAGCGTAGGATTCCTTCCTCTTCTTCCTACGTTTCCTGCCTACTTTGGAGATGTTCTTTTGGGCCTTGCCCGCCTTCTTGGCGACTTTGCCGCTAGTCTTCAGAGGCATGCTTGACAACTGGTAGCGGCCTCCCTCAACGTGTGCAAAATGACGCTCTTTGGCGTCAGGTTCGGAGGTTCAGAACTTGGGTCATGTTTTAATATCCGTTGAGTGGGCTAACTAATGGCACTAGCATTGAAGTGTGTGCATTTTTCGATGGGCGCTGCATAGCCGACCTAGTCAATGCGCACATAAACCCAGATAACCAGCAAACTGTAAATTGTTCGGTCTAGATCGAGCTACCAATCGTAAATATGGTCCACATAATTGTGGGTACTTGCCTACCTGTGGTCTGCGAGATGTATGGATCGCTGTTTGGACTGGGCAGACTTGTGGTGAATGTGATACAAGCGTGGATTGTCTCCCGTTGTCATCTATTAATCCGTATGCTCCGGGGTTCGTCAGTTCCATCCTTCACACGCGCCCTGGAGGCCTCTGAAAAGTACGCGCACTGGAGGGGGGGGTATAGCGGACTTCGCCCCCTAAGATCTCGGCTCCTATTAAGGTTAGAGTAATGAAATTTGCAGGGTGGATGGGCACTACAGTGAACCCTATTGTGTACAAATTTCATGACCTTAGGCCAATATTTTCAAGGTCAAATTAGGTCAAAATGGGAAACTTTTATCGTTTTGCGTGGCTTGGCTGGTCATTGTTACAGATCGCTGTGATTGTGTTTAATGTTCCAAAATTGGGATTAATGATGTTTTGGACATTGCTAATGATGTAATACAGATGTCAGATCCGCCATTTGACCTCAGGTCACCCATATAGGAACACTTTATCAGGTCATTACCTCCTCCAGTTACCGGAACCGGGCTGCCCAACCGACTGCTCCGTTGGGCGGCTCGGCACAATCGGCTTCGCTAAGAACGGAGTGAAATACATGAATACAGCATGGAATCGCTTAGGCACACAATGACAAACAGTAGATTTCCGGATGTGTAGGTTGTAACATGCAAAGTGACATCAATCGCATGACAGTCATTCCAGTTGACCAAGTTTTGTTCCATTAGCCTGTCATGAACTTGACCTGATTGTTGAATTGTTGTTACTTTAATGGCCCATAACTCAATAAATGTTCTGGCGATTGTCATTTGTCTTCCCTTAAGCAATGCGCCTTTCATTTCTAAGCAGGTACGCAAAAAATGGCGTAAATCGGCCGGTACAATATGGAGTTATGTACGAAAAATCGGAGGAATGGGCGGATTTCGGCCTCCTCCTCCAGGGCGTGTAACAATGTAGCCTAACAATATACTTCAAACAAGTCGCTGGTGTTGCCAAGAACACCTCCTTTTTGACAATATAAGGAAAGCGCATCAGCGCCGACATTTGTGGTCTGGCGCGGATTAAATTTTTTTTAAACGACCCTTAACTTGAAAAAAAATTTCGGCAGATTTTCGTTTTTCTTACATTAAATAACGTGGCGGTCATTTCTAAGCAGGTACACCAAAAATGGCGTATATCGGTCGGTAAAATCTGGAGGTATCTACGAAAAACCGGAGGGGTCGGCGGATTTCGCCTCCCCCCTCCGGGGCGTGTGTTAACCACACGCCCCGGAGGGGGGAGGCGCGTTGACGCATCGAATTCGAATGCAATGACGCGTTAACATCATTTCAGTCGACTTCGTGTCGCTTGGAAATATAGCATAGAAGTCTTTATTTCGAAGTAAGGTCTCGGGGAAATCGTGCCATAGCAGTTTCGTGCTTACACATTTGGATATAAGCAATTATGGTATGCCACGAACTATCCCTGTGTGTTGCTGATGTAACATGGAATTGCAAGGTTCACCCCTTCCCCAAAAAATTGTCCTATAATTTATTTGTTTCAACCCACCTTCAAATCGATGATATATCACATCGCCAGTGGTTTGCAAGGAGCGGTAGTTATACTCATATTTTTATATTATATTCAATTCATTCCCCACTATAATATCTTTGAGAAAGAAGAGCACTGGGTTCTTTTACGAAGCATCCAACTGCTAGATCGCATAGCGACGCCAACCTCTCACAAGGATTAGTTGCGGGTGGACTCGATAATTCCGCCAGTTGTGGGATTCGAACACATCTCACAATCAAAGGTCAGACGCCGAGCCGACTGAGCTACAGCGACCCATTTAATCTCCTTGTGAGGCGTAAGGTTACTTCCTTATTCCAGTGAAGATTTTCTTCAGTATCTCAATAATCTCCTGTAGAACAGCACGGATCCTGCAGCATCCCTACAATATCCTGCAGAACGGTAAAGCAAACTGCAGGAGAGCACAAGCAACCCTGCATAGCTGAAGTGTCATGTATGGCAATGCACAATATCCTACATAACAACGTAGGCAAGCGTGCATGACTTCAGTGTCATGTAAAACAATACACAAAATCTCGCAGTTCAAATACAGGAAAGCGGACTGTTCTCTGCTATATAGGATATGCACACAAATAACACATTAGGCAAAACGAGGAGCTCTATTTCAAAGATTTCGTGCCTGGTGGTTATCAGCTGGTCTAGGAGTAAAAAATAATAGACAAAAATCAAGCAAGGGTCATATTTCCCAAAGGTCGAACGCCAAGAAAATTTATATGTTTTTTGTAGTGTGAAAAAGTCCTACAGGATTCATGACAAGACTTCATAATCCTGTGTGGCCACGAAGGACTGTGTAGGTCTTTTCGGGTTCCAGGCTGGAACATAATTGTTAGGAATTTGTCATGTGTGCCCAACAAAACTTAACAAAATAATTCGTGCAGTATGATACTGCGGGATCATACTGCACGAACATGTAGCTATAGCTGTCCTGCAGGATTAAATACTTGGATGCACAGGATTCCACATATATGGACATTGTTCAGAAGCGGGTAACAGGGGCGCATCCAGGAGAGATGCAATCGGGGGTTGCTTTCGAAAGGATAACATGAAAAAGAAAAATTGTGTATTTGATGCCGGCGTCTTTCAAGTACCTCGCATGCTCCCGTGCAGATTCGTGTAGGATCCCGTGCAGGAGCCTGTGAGAGTGCCCTACATAATTGTATTTCAATGTTTGTGTTGGATCCGGGCACTGCTTTGCATACATGCGTAGGACAGTGCCACAGGACATTTTCGCCGGGCTACGCGGCTCACAGTCATGTCCCACACGCTCACCAGCCGCCAACGGTTCCTGAAGTTGTGAGGAGCTAGCATCACTGTCATGTTAATAATACCCACAGGCATGCCTGCTGTTCAAAGCTATCAAGAAATAGTCGTACCGCAAGCTCTGGGAACGGCTTTTTTATTTGTCGCATAGGTGCTTTGTGGACGCTTCGGCAGCTGCTATTGGCTAGGAAGAAAAATATTACCTTCTTCTTTGCAATAAGAGTCTGTACTGTCTTATTTGCAATATTAAAGCATGTAAGCAATTATCCATGATAGGACAGCAATCGAGATAAATGTTTTCGGTACCACACCGTTCTACTCATGTTTCCTGCTGACGCCTTTGTGTGGTGCAGATTCGGAGGAAGACACAACTTCTGTGGCCGCCGACTCGGGGTCCGGGTCGGGAGCGAAAAAGTCACGGAAAGCGCGGACCGCCTTCTCCGATCATCAGCTGCAGACGCTGGAGAAAAGCTTCGAGCGCCAGAAGTACCTCAGTGTTCAGGACCGCATGGAGCTTGCAGCAAAGCTCAATCTCACCGACACCCAGGTCAAAACCTGGTACCAGAACAGAAGGTAACATGGGCTGCTAAACTGCAACACAGCCGGGTGTTTATCCAACACCTGCGACGTGTTTATGGGCACCCAAGCACATACATGCACACACACGCACACACACACATACATACTTATATATATATATATATATATATATATATATATGTATATATAAATATCTATATATAAACATATATACATATGTATACATATATAAACATATATACATATATATGTATATATAAGTATATATATATATGTATATGTGTATATATATTGGATATCCATATACAAGTAGACAAGTATGAATGAGGAAAAATATTGAAAGTATACATATTATGTGGAAATGACTTCAATGCAAACATTTTCACTGCAGGTTTTCATGAACATAAATCTTAGAACACAAATTCCGACATTGTCCGCATTTGGTCTCTATATTTTTGTAGCGGAAGTGGCACCAAGATCCACATTTTTGTGCCACTTCTGCTCCAATCACATCTTGGTGGCGCCTTCCGTCGAAGGCGCCACATACTGGTAACGTCCGGGGTGTATTTTCAACCTCGATTCTCGATCGGGGTGGGGAGGGGGAGGAGCGAATGACTCAAGCTTCCCTGAATTCGAAACTGAATGAAACATAATTCTACACAAATTAAGCACATTTTCTGCTCAGTATAACCTACCTCGATAGAACTGGTGCACTAAAAGTTACCCACCGGAGTCAAGCATACCGTTACGTTGAGCGTCACATGGTCACCAGACCAAACATAATTTTCCACATCCACAGGGTGGCATTTTAGTTCAAACACAGCCTATGCGTCACATCCATAACTGGATGAAGTTTCTCAAATTCCTACCTTTTTGTTGGAAGTTGACACCTAATATAGGTTTTTCTTACATCGCTTCAGGTATTTTTTTCGGCATCCTGATGCCAAAATGCTCGCCACGTGTTTAAGCGCCAAAATATCTCACCATTGATAATATACATTATCAATATGGATCGGAAGTACATAGCATCCTTCAAATTTCCACACGAAATACATACGCAATATTACCATATCGCTTTCAATTCACGCCTTAAACCAGCCCCAGAGCTGTTTCTGAGCCTGAAGACTAATTTCGAAGTCAGAGTTTTAAAAAGTACTTGTTTTGTTCGCACGACATGCGCACTATTAGCTAAATATATTGGTCTTGCACGACTATTAGGCGTTAAACTCGCACTGAGAAACAATGGCTGGACATTGGTTTGCATGCGACTGGCAACGATTGCCTTCACCAAGTTGGCTCAGTTTATCTTTAATCTTGACCAACCGATCAAATTACATGTCTCTGCTACGACTTGGCGACGGACCGCACCGAGCCTCCGATGGCCTCGCCCTGTTTCGAGTGTGTTCAGCTATACTTGGCCAAACCGAGAGTGATGCCCCTCCCTTCTGGTGCAGCCTACCAATATGTCTGGAAAAGCACCTGGAAAAACGTATGGAAATGCAGATGTATGTCCACACGTGCCTAGTTATTTGGCATTCATGGCGAGCTGATGGCGCCAAGCGGCAGTTGGACACATTGTATTGTCAACTGCTAGTGCTCACTGGAGCCCACTGCAGCCCACTGCAGCAGGGAACAGCAGCGGTACAGTGGTGGTGCCGGGTCTACCTCTGACGCCTGGCAGTAGCGGTACAGTGGCGGTACAGTGGTGGTGCCGGCTCTACCTCTGACGCCTGGCAGTAGCGGTACAGTGGCGGTACAGCGGTGGTGCCGGCTCTACCTCTGACGCCTGGCAGTAGCGGTACAGTGGCGGTACAGTGGTGGTGCCGGCTCTACCTCTGACGTCTGACAGTAGCGGTACAGTGGCGGTACAGCAGCGGTACAGTGGTGGTGCCGGCTCTACCTCTGACGCCTCGCAGTAGCGGTACAGTGGCGGTACAGTGGCGGTGCCGGCTCTACCTCTGACGCCTGGCAGTAGCGGTACAGTGGCGGTACCGGCTCTACCTCTGACGCCTGCCAGTGGTGGTACAGTGGCGGTGCCGGCTCTGCCTCTGACGCCTGCCAGTGGCGGTACAGTGGCGGTACAGTGGCGGTGCCGGCTCTACCTCTGACGTCTGACAGTAGCGGTACAGTGGCGGTACAGTGGCGGTGCCGGCTCTGCCTCTGACGCCTGCCAGTGGCGGTACAGTGGCGGTACAGTGGCGGTACAGTGGCGGTGCCGGCTCTGCCTCTGACGCCTGCCAGTGGCGGTACAGTGGCGGTACAGTGGCGGTACAGTGGCGGTGCCGGCTCTGCCTCTGACGCCCTGCCAGTGGCGGTACAGTGGCGG
This sequence comes from Imbricaverruca yamaguchii, assembly GCA_034440575.1. Lineage (NCBI taxonomy): Eukaryota > Metazoa > Arthropoda > Thecostraca > Neoverrucidae > Imbricaverruca > Imbricaverruca yamaguchii. The sequence goes on from JAOTOL010001232.1 coordinate 318,679, forward strand.
TCCAGTGGCGGTACAGTGGCGGTACAGTGGCGGTGCCGGCTCTACCTCTGACGCCTGGCAGTAGCGGTCCAGTGGCGGTACAGTAGCGGTCCAGTGGCGGTACAGTGGCGGTGCCGGCCCTGCCTCTGACGCCTGCCAGTGGCGATACACTGGCGGTACAGTGGCGGTGCAGTGGCGGTGCCGGCCCTGCCTCTGACGCCTGCCAGTGGCGGTCCAGTGGCGGTACAGTGGCGGTGCCGGCCCTGCCTCTGACGCCTGCCAGTGGCGGTACAGTGGCGGTACAGTGGCGGTACAGTGGCGGTGCCGGCTCTGCCTCTGACGCCTGCCAGTGGCGGTCCAGTGGCGGTACAGTAGCGGTCCAGTGGCGGTACAGCGGCGGTACAGCGGCGGTGCCGGCTCTGCCTCTGACGCCTGCCAGTGGTGGTACAGTGGCGGTGCCGGATCTGCCTCTGACGCCTGGCAGCACGACACGCTGCCGGCCGCGCCACCATTGCATGCCGGCGTAATTGCATTGTGATGCGAACGGAAAGCTGCGCTGCCACAATGTGAATCATTGGAGCCGATTCAGCTGGCGGACAACAATGCCGCCATTATCCGGCGATCCGATGCTGCGTCTGAAATGTGGGCGGACTCGCCGGCCGGATGAACGTCACCGCGCACTGATCCCTACACTGGCGTCACTCAATTGTCAGTCAGCTGACTAATGATGGCCCACAATAAAACGACATGCTATCGCCCCTTTCCGTCCGATACGCGCCGCGTGAAAACTTAATCGATTCGGCGGAATTCATCGGGCGTCGATTGTCAGCGTGCGGCTGCAAGATGACACGCATTTCCCGTCAATGCCGGCTGCAACTGTTTGGTTGGCGGCCAGCCCGACCGACAGTGGATCGATGGCGGATGTGTTCGGTCGAGAGCGAGCCTCTGGCTGTCCTCCGACGTTTGCACAGTCCTCCCGCCGTGGTCGACGATCGCCAGCCATCGGCCTCGTTATTGCGACTAACTTTCCGCGTCTGAAAGGCGACAGCTATCTCAAACAGCGCCAGATCTGCAAATCACTCGGACGTAGTGCGATGACTAATGCGGGATCAGTTTGATTAACGACGGTCGGGTCAGCCCTCTGCTATGACAATGGCACGCGGCGTGAATTGACGCCGCCCGCCGGAGCATGCCTCCGCCGGACCATGGCTCCCCTACTCACACGGCGGGGCCGCCCGCCGGACCATGCCTCCGCCGGCTCCTGCCGCCCCTACTGACATGGCGGGGCCGCCCGCCGGACCATGCCTCCGCCGGCTCCTGCCGCCCCTACTCACATGACGGGGCCGCCGCCGGACCATGCCTCCGCCGGCTCCTGCCGCCCTTACTCTCATGGCGGGGCCGCCACCGGACCATGCCTCCGCCGGCTCCTGCCGCCCCTACTGACATGGCGGGGCCGCCCGCCGGACCATGCCTCCGCCGGCTCCTGCCGCCCCTACTGACATGGCGGGGCCGCCCGCCGGACCATGCCTACGCCGGCTCCTGCCGCCCTTACTCTCATGGCGGGGCCGCCACCGGACCATGCCTCCGCCGGCTCCTGCCGCCCCTACTCACATGGCGGGGCCGCCCGCCGGACCATGCCTCCGCCGGCTCCTGCCGCCCTTACTCTCATGGCGGGGCCGCCACCGGACCATGCCTCCGCCGGCTCCTGCCGCCCCTACTCACATGGCGGGGCCGCCCGCCGGACCATGCCTCCGCCGGCTCCTGCCGCCCTTACTCTCATGGCGGGCCCGCCACCGGACCATGCCTCCGCCGGCTCCTGTCGCCCCTACTCACACGGCGGGGCCGCCACCGGACCATGCCTCCGCCGGCTCCTGCCGCCCTTACTCTCATGGCGGGGCCGCCACCGGACCATGCCTCCGCCGGCTCCTGCCGCCCCTACTGACATGGCGGGGCCGCCGCCGGACCATGCCTCCGCCGGCTCCTGCCGCCCCTACTGACATGGCGGGGCCGCCGCCGGACCATGCCTCCGCCGGCTCCTGCCGCCCCTACTGACATGGCGGGGCCGCCCGCCGGACCATGCCTCCGCCGGCTCCTGCCGCCCCTACTGACATGGCGGGGCCGCCACCGGACCATGCCTCCGCCGGCTCCTGCCGCCCTTACTCATGGCGGGCCCGCCACCGGACCATGCCTCCGCCGGCTCCTGCCGCCCCTACTGACATGGCGGGGCCGCCCGCCGGACCATGCCTCCGCCGGCTCCTGCCGCCCTTACTCTCATGGCGGGGCCGCCACCGGACCATGCCTCCGCCGGCTCCTGCCGCCCTTACTCACATGGCGGGGCCGCCCGCCGGACCATGCCTCCGCCGGCTCCTGCCCTGACATGGCGGGGCCGCCCGCCGGAGCATGCCTCCGCCGGCTCCTGCCGCCCCTACTGACATGGCGGGGCCGCCCGCCGGACCATGCCTCCGCCGGCTCCTGCCGCCCCTACTCACATGGGGGGAGGGGGGGGGGGTGGCGCATGTCGGACCTTTTTTTGCTATCTTCGGCAGCGGCGGCGGTATTACCCATGGCCACTTCCTACCAGGCAAGCTAGATAAACGACACAGACCAGCGTACAGCCTGCTACGTGGTCTCTAGATGAATACCAAGCGTGACCCTGCGGGTTGGCGCCTGGTATTCATCGCGACCCCAGGTTGACCCCAAGAGTGAGATGACGTGTCTTATTTTCGGAAGATATCATTTCGCAACGTTAATTCAGATCGAATGCATAACCCTAATTTGGACTTATCGGAAAACGCATGAACTACTACTTGCTGAACCTGCTGAAGTTGATAATGTTCAGTTTTCCAAGGTACATCTGGGTGCTGAATTCGACTTTAGCACCACACACTATCCTAGAGTAATCATACATCCACAGCTGTCATCCCAGGTCTTCCTGTGTCATTGATCGTGGATGGACTAGAACAGTGAGCGACTTCAGCCCTTGATCTGGTTTACCTCACACGACCTAGATGTGTTGATGTTTCTAATAGTTACCGAATTACCGTACCTAGCTGTGCTGAGGTTTATAATAGTCACCGCATTACCGTACCCAGCTGTGCTGATGTTTCTAATAGTTACCGCATTAGCGTTGCTGATGCTTCATACTTTTTTCTTCTCACCAGACATGACCTCAAGAGCGACGTCGTGACTCTGCGACCTGACATTGTGCATACTACAACATGCTACATCACGAGTAACTGAGCCATGCTGTGCATGTACTTATCGCCATCGTGTTCCAGAACCAAGTGGAAGCGTCAGACGGCTGTCGGTCTGGAGCTGCTCAGCGAGGCGGGCAACTACGCGGCAGTTCAGCGTCTGTACGGCACGCCCTACTGGCCGTACGCGCCCGCCTCCAGTGAGTAGGTCACATCGCACTGCAATATGCACATGCACCTTGACCACTGGTTCCAGGTGTCGAACATTTGATGAACGTCGAAGCTCTTGGCTGCTATCGTAAAAAATGTTTATTGGTGAATATAGACCTCTGTTGTGAGATTTCCGTAGTGCATGTATATATATATATACATGTCGTAGTCGTCGACTAAAATATGGCGCTTCATGAAATGCCTCGGGATTACATGAAGTATATGTGTGTGTGTGTGTGTGTGTGTGTGTGTGTGTGTGTGTGTGTGTGTGTGTGTGTGTGTGTGTGTGTGTGTGTGTGTGTGTGTGTGTGTGTGTGTGTGTGTGTGCGTGTGTGTGTGTGTGTGTGCGTGTGTATGTTTTTTTCTTTTACCGGCTACGCTGACATTTTGTCAGCTTAAACTGGAAAAATACAAATGCGTTTCGGTTTAGCCTGACGTTTTTATCTCAGTATAATTTGAATGCGTTTGTTTGGTGGATGACCCAAAAACTCAGAAATAGATGCAAAATACCAAGTTTTTTTAGTTGCTTAATCGAATGCTCACATATCAGGACATGTTCTGAAGCATAAAAAATGAGATTCGAGTGGGACGCAGGAGTCAAACAAGGTCACGCGGCGTTCGGTCACAGGCTTAAATCTACGCCATTTTCAAATCGCACTTGTTTGTGATACCTGCGCTGTTTGCTGGCAGATCTGGACTTCTACTACCGGCAGGCGGCGGCAGCGCTGGCTCAGCGTTCAGCAGCGGTACCCCGCCTGCTGTTGCCTCCCACCACCGTGCCGCCGCCCGTGCTGACGTCGCTCGGCGGCCTTCATTCGGCTGCTCACTACCTGACCGCCCTCTCCAGCAGCACAAAGTCTGGCACCGAGCACACGTGATGGACGATCGCTGGTGTCTGGTGACTGGTGATTGGTGATTGGTGACTGGTGACTGGTGACTGGTGACTGGTGACTGGTGACTGGGGACTGGTGACTGGTGTCTGGTGACTGGTGATTGGTGACTGGTGACTGGTGACTGGACTGGTGACTGGTGACTGGTGACTGGTGACTGGTGACTGGTGACTGGTGACTGGTGACTGGTGACTGGTGACTGGTGACTGGTGACTGGTGACTGGTGACTGGTGACTGGTGACTGGTGACTGGTGACTGGTGACTGGTGACTGGTGACTGGTGACTGGTGACTGGTGACTGGTGACTGGCGACTGGCGACTGGTGACTAGCGACTGGCAACTGGTGACTAGTGACTGACAAGACAGCTGATGGCGCCGCCAGTAAGGTTGGTAGGGACGGCCACTGACGGTCTGCAGACCTCAGCACTCGCGCGCCACCGACCTCAGCCGGGATCAGCTTCGTTTGTGGCAGATTCGACATGACCGTCATTGGAGGTTGCGACGAACCTCTGGTGGCGACCGAATAATAATTCGTGCACAATAACGGGTAGGTCGACACGGATCCCTCGCCATCGAGACTGACTCGTCCGGCTAGTCCGTAGTGCGAACGCTGTAATTGTGCATTAGCATATGTGGCGAACACTAACCAAAGAGATGACTACGAGTCCTGCGTCGGTTGCTGAGCAACGCCGCGGCTCGTACTGGGTTTGGCTGCCAGTGTGAGGGACACTTGAGTAGCGATGGCTACATGCTGGGATGTCCAGCTTGGTCGATGTTCCCTTCATTGCTCGCTCTACTGGACAGGCGTGACGGTGAGACAAACGGCAGTGTGCTTGTTTCGGAGGGTTGGTTACTTAGATACTGTAGCCGAGGCCCTCTCTCAGCTACAAGTGGGATGATAGCTGGAGTCCAGTCACACATAGTCAATTGTTGTTATGCTTGTGAAGACGTTTTCGTTTCTGAAATCATGCAGTATTACGTGCTCGTGAAGAACTATGACTGGATGTGTCACTGTTTTAGTCAGGTATAACGTGATGTGTTTCTACTTTTATTTTTCTCCGCTTTTGTTGTCATTACTGCTATTCTACACCTTACGCTTTTATTGCTTGTGGTCAGCATTGTATCATCATACACCATGTGACTTTCATGTAGTATCATGTAGTATCAGATCTGCGCTATCTTTTGCTGACGAGTTCTTCATTTTAAATAAAGGGAACAACTAAATTTACTGCATAATAAGCTAACTAGACAATTCTCAATCGTTTGCTGTTGTTATCGCTATCAACCTTTTTGTATGAATAATGTTTAATAAAGATATTACGACATTACGTAAGATCGCTTCCTACCATATGTACTACCTTAAGCGATGATATTTCACGGCTAAAGATGGCCGTAACGATCAACGGCGAACTGTCCTCGCCAACCTAGCAAGCGTGTTCTCTTAACAGTGAAGCTTCGGAACTTCGCAGGCGTAATGACTGTTGACGGAGACATCACAATTGGCTACATAAAATATCGACGGGGACATAGCAATTGGCTACATACAATATCGACAAGGAGATGACAATTGGCTACATGCAATATCGACGGGGACATAACAATTGGCTACATACAATATCGACAACGAGATGACAATTGGCTACATGCAACATCGACAGAGACATCACAATTGGCTACATAAAATATCGACGGGGACATAGCAATTGGCTACATACAATATCGACGGGGACATAACAATTGGCTACATACAATATCGACGGGGACATAACAATTGGCTACATACAACATCGACAGAGACATCACAATTGGCTACATAAAATATCGACGGGGACATAGCAATTGGCTACATACAATATCGACGGGGACATAACAATTGGCTACATACAATATCGACAGGGTCATAGCAATTGGCTACATACAATATCCACAGGGAGATGACAATTGGCGACATACAATATCGGTGGAGACAAAACAATTGGCTACATGCAATATCGACGGAGACATAACAATTGGCGACATGCAACATATGCTTTTGGCTAGCTTTGTTGCCTTACAATGTTTAATTTTTATCATTGTATGCACCAGGGGTGGTCCGCCCACTAAGGCACTTAAGGCAGTGCCTCACCTCAGTAGAGCTGAAAGATATTTCTGATGTTATTTTCATGCATAGCGATGCTCTTATCCATTGGAAAATCACAACATTAAAAAGTTGACATGAAATTAAAATTAAAAAACTCAAAATTAAAAAAACGTCCATTGGTGATTCGCAATTCTCGTGAACATTTAAGGTAAGATTTACATATTCAACTTGGAACAGCTCTATCATTAATCTGAAATACGTATCAGTGAGGCAGGCCTTAATCCAAATGTCACCATATTATGCGCTTTCGCTTCATACGAAGCTTAGGGTATAAAAAGAAAAAGCAGCCTTCGCAAGATGAATTAAAATGTTTCTGCGGAGTGCACCTTTAGTTGAAGGAAATTAAGGAGTAAGAGGAAATTGTGTGCAAGTTGACTTTCGGGATACATCGGTGCTTCACACACAAAAAAATCCATTCATTCATGAAATTAAGGAATTGTGCGACACTGTGGGGTTGGTACAAGTTTCCTACCTGCATTGATGGGTAGGAGGTGAGAAATTCTGTTCAACTAAAAGCGATCAGGAACGGTGGACTGGGCTTTGGAGTGGTCCTTCTCAGCTATCCCCCCTAACATCCTGCTTTGCAGCAGAATTGGTATATGGTACACAATGTATGCAAAACTAAAGACATTTTATGCCAATTTCAGCGGGTTAGAAACTTGTGCAAAATATTAAAACAAATCTGAGAATTGGTTTTGCTTGGCACCGCTAAACAACTGAAAACCAGCTCTGGATCTTCCAATGCATCCAATTTGTACTGGTATGTTGAATTGTTCCCAATTGAAAACCAGGCTTAGTCTGACCAAATGTTTGGTCTGATCTTTGGGCTTATAATATTGTGCATGTTCCTCATAGTTGGTAACCAAGTGCCCATGTCTGGAGTTGGTATGTGGTCTGGACCCCTTGGTTTAGTATCTTGCTAACCTTAGTTTGTCATTTTCCATATGCACTGAAAATTTGTCTTGAAAATATGAACTTTTATCCTTGACTTTGTGAGATATCTCCAGCCCTGCAAGTGCCAGGGAAGTTTGGAAGGGAGAGTGGAAGGAGCTGTTGGGAATCTATAAGCGTGACCAGCTATGACAAAATTGAATAATTGGTTGACACATGTGGAAATTTTGTTTTTTTTCCAATTGCAATGATCCATGATATTTTTGGGGACTTGGACACCCTGAACAAACTTAAATTTGTATATTATTAGAAGCCTGGATCCTTAGTGTATGAACCAATGCACTTCCAGTTCTAGCAAATATATAGTTTTTGTCTGGCCAAAAATTGACTTAGTTATTCTTAAGTTCCACTCGCCGATGTGCTGTGCTTCTGTGGAATGGGCAAATGTAGCCATACCAATTTTAGGAAACGCTGATGATAATTCACGCAAGACATCTTATTATTATGCTTTAAGGTATTCACAGGACATGTTTTGCACATGTCCCGCGACCTCCAGAAAGCAAACAAAGGGGATAGGTTTAGCTATGTCAGGTGCTTTTCACTTGGAATGTTTCAATTTTTCCATTAAAAAGTGATCCGTTGGATGGGGATTTTATGTTGTCAATTTTGAGAAGAAAAAAAACAAGAACAACTTAACAATTTTTTTTTTGTGTGGGAAATTATGTTCTTTTTTCAATACTGTTAGGCTAGACTAGGACATGGGCATATTACATTTTATTTTACACCTTATTTCATGCCATGTTACCTAACTCAAACCCACTTTCTTTCTGTTATTTTGCTTGCCAGCTGAAAAGTAAGCATTTCGAGAGGGAATTGGTGGTCACACTAGCTTCATCACTTTTATAAAGAGTATATTTGGAAAAATCGAAGAGTCCAAAGAATACCTTAAAGCACAATTGCATGCATACTTTTGTGTGAAAATATAGGTATCAAACAAGATCCGAATTTTTGGAACCGAAAAATAGCGTGGTCGAAATCCGACGATATTTGTGTGAAAAGTATAAGTACCAAACAAGATCCGAATTTTGGGAACCGAAAAATAGCGTGGTCGAAATCCGACGATTTTTTTTTTTTGGGGGGGGGGGGGGGGGGTCAGTGGTTACTGCCTCACCCGATTTCGATGCCTCGGACCGCTCCTGGTATGCACATGACAGGTCCGAATTTGGACGCAATGCTTACAGACATAAATATCTTCCTTAGTTGTTTCCTGTGGGATTTAATTCAGATTATTGATTCACTGACTTCATGGTTTTATGAGAGTGGAAAGCGCCGACTGTTGCACTTTTGCACTAGAGCCGCTTCCGATTCAAACTAGGAAACGGCCAGTCGGTTACACTCGCAGTGTAGCGAGCATTACTTGGGGCGTCCTGTGAGTATACTCGTGGCATAAGATTAGGGTATGACGTAGAATTTGGTGTCCCTACGGCATTCAATGTTGTAATTCATCACAAAACATCGCCCAAGGAGCTCGCAGAAGCACCCGTCATAGATAAATCATAGATGCACTCATCATAGCACTTGCCAAAGCAGCGCATCTGTGACAGTGGTTTTTCCATTAATGTGCCTTCGTCCATCCTGGGACTCGTCATGAATGTGTCTTCGTCCATCCGGGGACTCGTCATGAATGTGTCTTCGTCCATCCGGGGACTGGTCATGAAAGTGCCTTCGTCCATCCTGGGACTCGTCATGAATGTGTCTTCGTCCATCCGGGGACTCGTCATGAATGTGCTTTTCCTTGTCATGTCATGATAGTATTCTGATGACCTGGTTTGCTCCTGGTAATGGAAAATATAAGCACTGTTCACCATAATGGCTCCCCTGTAATATTTCACCCAAGGATGACACCCTGGCAACATTGCTCGCCGAATGGTTCACCCGTAATTTTGCCCTCCAGAATGGTTCCGCTATACCATTTCCCGTCAGAACGGCTCCTCTGGAATAATACCCGCCAGAATGGCACCGATATCACATTGGTCCGGTCATGGTGATGCCATCTTCATTGGGGTGTCATCACCATAAGATATGGGGTCTTCTGGCTAAATGGCCGAGCCTTATTAGTGGGTAAGTACGTACACAATTACCTAGGCGTTGTTCAAGCTGAACACGTGGTGCATGTTGGCGTAAACGATGTTTCGTCTCTGAGGGTCAGGCTTTGAAACCTGGCCTCGTCTTGGATGTTGGCTGCCCAGAATATTGTTATCTCCGGAAAATCATCCACTTTGTTTTCCGAAAGATGCATGGAGTTTGACAGTGGCTGCCATGAATGGTGTTCAGTGCTGTTCAGTGCAGTGACAATGCTGTTCCCTCATGATAATGGGATGCTTTGTGGTTATCCTGGCTGCAAACTAAATGGCGAAGAATGAAGAACATTGACAGGATACATGAAGACAAGCAAAAATATTAGTAGGTGCAAGCAAAAATAGTATGATACCTCGTGTACTTTTTGGTGCTGATTTTTGTCCTTGGTGGGGGTGGGGAAATTACCTATATCTTAGATGCAAGGAATTGTTTGGTGAAATAATTGCATGCATAATATACGTCAGTCTAGCATATCTGGTCACCCATTTACCACACTGCAGACTTCAGAATCTTTATAATGCAAAATGCCTTGATTCTTCCGATATGAGCCTTTTCATTTTAAGAATTTCACCCCGCCACTTGGATGGGTTTCATTGTTGGGTGAGAGTTTTTTTCATTAGCAGAACTCATTGCATTTATCAAAAGGATTATCTATTTCTGGACTGCAATGCAAAACATGACGTGTCCTTGCTCATGGATCAGCATTCCCTGTTATTGATGCTGGTGCTATTGTATGACGGAATTCAATTTATATTGGTACATTTTCATTTTCAGGGCGTCATTGGACTTTGAAAACATGCTCCGCCATCATGTTGATCAGCATGATTAATATAATGTGACTACTGATTTCCATCAGATGTATCAGAGGAAATGCATATTTTTTCAGTTTGCTAATGTTGCAAATATGATGGCTTAGAATGGGGGAAAAGTGATAAATTATATAGGACTATATTTTTGGTAATTTGCAGTTTATGTGATTTTTCAGTTTCAACTTCAGGTTGATTCATTTGACTTACCAGTTGACCAATTACCAGTTACCAGCACCATTTGCCTCACCAAAAAATGGGTTTGGAGTTAGGAAACATAGCGTAAAGGTAATGCTCAAATGAAATATGAATGCAGTATAACCTAACCAAGCCTAACCTTCAATGCAAAAAGACACATTCCTATTTTAATAACAAGCTTCCAAACCTGAAAAAACACAATTTCAACTTTAAATGCTAACCTTACAAAACCTAGCCCAACATAGCCTTCCCGTTTTTTTTTAAAGAATAGAAATTCGAATTAGTTATGAAAACTTTGCAACGAAATATTTTTATCAAATGAAAAGAAAAGCATAACCTAATCTAGCCACTTTGGTGCTGACCTAGCCACTTTATTTGCTTCATAGGCGAAATGTGTCGAACGTGTCTCGTGGACACCATATACCGTAATTATATAATTTTTAACTCTAGCCTCACCTAACATGACCTGGTCCAGCTAACTACTTTTAATTCGTTCTTCTTCAAAATATGAAGAAAAATGCTTGGGTTTAATAATCATGAAATCTGAAGAAACTTAACCTAGCTCATGCTAGCCAAACGTTTTCACGGAGAAACAATCACATATTTGGCCTGCAATAAAATGAGCGCACTTTCACAATAACAACTAACCTAACATGACCTAACCTAACAGTTTACTTCACTTTACAGAGATGAAATGTGTGTAAAAACATCTTGTGAGCACCTAAACCTGCAATAACACCAATACATTTATAGACTGACCCATTACAAGTAGCGTTATCGTATAGTGCGTGTTGTAATTAGACATACTCTCTAACAATAATAATTTGTTTATCATCGATGTTCCAGTTGAGAACATAGAACAAACTAACACTAACCAATATTAAAATTAAATTATCCATTGCTCAAGTTATAGCATTGCTCCTTTCTCTCAGTCCCATTCGTGTAGCATAAAAACTGGCTCTTTACATAGCAGATACCGAAGCTTGCTGGCTACTGTTCCATGTGTAGCAGCATTGGGATGCTCCAAACATCTACTTCGTGTAATTATTGCAGCATGTAGTCAAATGCTGTTCATGGCGTGGGAAGGGTGCTAGGTTTTAGACCTATAAAACTGGGAAATTCGAAAGCCTCCCCTAAAGTACCTGCTGTGATCATCAAATATGAAAGAACCACTCTGCCACATCTTTGGAAGTTGCTTGTTTTCAAAGTCGAGCAATAGGTGGTGTTGGATGGGATAGGCAATGAGTGTGTGCTTTTGAATGTTCCTGTCAAGGATAGTCCCGTCCCTCATGTCTTTAAAATCACATCGGTGAAAATATTAACCATTGATGTGAAAATTTGGTACCCGCATTTTGCAATAAAAGAAGTTCCTGCCATTAAATGGGCCATTAGTTAGTGCATTCGAGAACAGACCGACCGACGCATTTCACCCACCAAATTGTGAGGCAGATTCAACTTTGGTGACAGTGTACTGCCGGAGGCTCTGAACACGTAGGTCCCAATTTTAGTACGATCTAACCAACCACTTTTGAGGTAGAGCCTCCGGCAGTGTTTTTTTTTAAATTAATTTAATGAAATTACGTGATATATTTTGCATCTTTGGAAAGAAATAGAACTAAGGAAACATCCAAGACACTTTTGAACATAACTTATGAAGCACAGCCATGTTATTCCCACAACAAGCTGCTATATCCCCTCTGAAAACTGCTCAGCTCTAGACCTCGCGACCTGACCTTGGATTACGATGGATCAATATATAAATTGGTGAACCGATCACTTCAGCCTCCGCCCAAGCGTGTGTGTGTGTGTATGTGTGTGGGTGAATTTTGCCAGCATGCCACCGTGTGGTGATATCGGCTGGTTAAACCATACTCTGGCTAAGTCAACCACTCTGCTACACACCAATGCTAATCGCACTGAGTGACCCACATCAGTGCTGGCTATGCATTAACTGCGAGATGGCAGCTGTGTACTATATCTGTCGGTACGACCGAGGTGAGTTGGCTTCGCAGAGGCAGACGCCACCAGTCGGGCCCCTCGCCCCGTCAGGCTGACCAAGTGTGCATACTCCGCGGCTGCCTGGGCAAATAGACAGGAGAACGTACAATACGCGGCTGCTGCCAACGGCTGTAGTTCCGTATGTTGATTATGGATATGATCTTCCTCTCGCTCGATCGCAAGCAAGTTGAATAATTAATGAATACAATATCAATGTTAATATTGCATACAGGTTTACTCTGTTGACCTGCCATAAGTGTAGGCTAAAAAATCATTGGGTTGCACAATGCATGAATGTATGGCCCAAATGGGTTGGGGAAACTGCATAGGGTTCCATGTTAAATCGCAACCCATGTGAAATTATCCGTCCGCAACGTACCACAGTACCTAAAAATATGTTGAGGGACGGCTCATTTCTGAAAAAAAATGCTATGAAGCTGAATATCATTAGGTTAACTTAACCATGTATTGTGAAGTGCACACATTCAACTTTTTCCTGGTGTACAGTGTAATATTAAGAAACACAAGAGCCTGTCATGCGTACTTCCAAAATGCTTCTTCAGCCCACAAAATTGCAATTGCAGCATCCTCTTTCCCATGACAATGATACCATCTTGGCACTCACAATGATACAATGCATCCATTTGAGCTAAGTGCATTAATTGTATTGCCACATTTGTATCCTTCCAGTTAAATACTTCCAGCGGCGATGTGCCCGCAGAGTAGGGCAAGCTACGAGCTTCCTGAAACAAGGCGGTTCGAACACGTGGCGAATGGCATGTTCCAACCGTGCGTGCGGAACGCGAGTCGTGGAGCCACTCAAGCTACGGCCAATCGACTATGTGGTGTTTTCGGTGACTTCCTTTGCGGTTTGCGCGCAGCCTATTTTCGTCGCTGGCCGGTTGTCGTGGTGAACTTGTTCGATATTCACTCCCATTACAGCGCCGCTTGAATATGCAATTACGTCCGCGTCGCGCCGCATTTGTGTACCGTTTGGTGGCGTTCTCGGCTCGCATTTCCCGCCGTTGTAGAGCATATAATGGAGGTCAGAGGCGCTGAACCGCTTCGGTGATGGACAGAGTCACTGAGCCGGCGTTCAGCTGGTCTTGAGCCGCCGCCGTGTACTCGGTTCTCCGCCCACTGGCAATACTAACTCCGGCGTTCAGCTGGTCTTGAGCCGCCGCCGTGTACTCGGCTCCTCGCCCTCTGGCAATACTAACTCAGCCAGCACCGTGGTTGGCGGCCTTAACACTGGTAGCGAGTCTGCAACCGTCGTCACTGACTGCAACCACCAATAGAACAACTAAATTGAAAAGGCATCTATAACAACGCATGTTCTCGTAGGCGAACTTTCTTAGAAGGCAAATTGAACACAAGCAATTATCACCAAGTGATTCTGAAGATGATAGGCAAAACTTGAAATCAAAATGTACCGCAGATAGTTACACCGGATGAAAGCACGCCAGCAGAGGATCTAAACAGGGCAACACTTTTCATCAAAATTTTAACTTCGTAGTCACAGACCGATGAACAAAACGTACCCACCGCACTAACCAACCGACAAGAATCACCTCCACCGACACTGAACCCAATCACTGTGCAAATCCCCGGGCGCCGATGAACTTCCTGTTGGGCTTCTAAAAATGACAACTGCCATAATCCCACAACCACTTTCTAAATTGTTTTTTTAAAGCTTTCCAGGACAGCATCTTCCCATGCTCTTGAAAAATTGCCGACGTCAAACCAATGTTCAGAGCCAAAGGACCGTCTTCGGATCAGGGTCGTCGCCACCGGGGGAGCAGCGGGGGCAGTCGCCCCCCCCCCCCCGCCGTGAGACCGGGAGCGCACCCTGATATTTGAGGAGACCCCTAACCGGAAATGCACAGGAAAAAAGGTGAACAAGGAGGCCGAAGGGACAGAAAATCATGCTGTCAAGGAGGCGAAACCCCCAGGAAATCCAACCAGGCCATACGTCCCTATACGAGATGTATGACAGAGATTGGGAGGAGGCCCCCAGGACGAAAAGTCTGCTACCGAGACGGGCAAGAAGCCACCCAGGTTAGACAAGAAGGTGTCCGATGGGTGGCAGGATATTCTTAATTTGTAAAACGAGGCCCCTAAGATGGAAGAGAAGACCCCTGCAATAGAACATAATGACATATGATAAGAGAGAACCAAGAGGAGGACCCACGACGGGTAAGAAGGTCTCCTCTGGAAGGAGAGAAGGCCACTGAGACCAGCCAGTCGAGGCCCATATTTTGGAAGCGGAGGACCCTAGCAGAGACGATTTGGGACTAGGTCGCAAATCGACACGTCAGCAAATAGTATCATAACGGCCTGTCAGCAGACAGCAACACACCGGCACGTGAGCTGACAATAACACACCAGCAGACAGTAGCACACCGGCACGTCACCAGACAGCAACACGCCGACACGTCAGCAAACAGTGTCATAACGGCCTGTCAGCAGACAGCAACACGCCGACACGTCAGCAAATAGTATCATAACGGCCTGTCAGCAGACAGCAACACACCGGCACGTGAGCTGACAATAGCACACCAGCAGACAGTACCACACCGGCCAGTCAGCAGACAGTAACACACCGACACGTAATCAAACAGTATCATAACGGCCTGTCAGCAGACAACAACACACCGGCACGTGAGCTGACAATAACACACCAGCAGACAGTAGCACACCGGCACGTGAGCTGACAATAACACACCAGCAGACAGTAACACACCGACACGTAAGCAAACAGTATCATAACGGCCTGTCAGCAGACAGAAACACGCCGAAACGTCAGCAAACAGTAGCCTACCGGGATGACATTACAATAATTGAAACTATCAAGACATGAAATTGTTCTGAGCATCAGAAGGTTCACATACAGAGCTAGGAATAGGGGACTATAAAGGATTAGGAGTTCAGTAAAGCGTGGTCACTGGCACCAGCTGACGATGGATGTCTGGGTCTGAACACAGTCGTATGGAACCGCAAGCAATAAGGCCCAGCGACGCTGGCGTGAGGCAGATGACAAAATGTCGATCCGTTTCCCAGTAGCCTCGGTCCAGTGGCATCAGGTTTCGCTGGCACTGAACTTCATTTAATGGAACCATGATTGGTCCGAGGTTATTAGGCAGGACCTTGAAACACCGGTCTGGATCCAGCATGCCAGCGCGCCACATCCTGTGTTGACTACTGCCGTGTTTGGCTTGACGTAGGTGGTTGGGTGTGGCACACTCGAACGCGGCACTGCCACGTGTCGCCCACGCGTGTCCTGATGCTCTAATGTCTGTCAATTTATGTCGCCACGTGCGTGACATTTCGCCAGGCCACTGAGTACATCCTTCGAACACGCCGCAATTTCCGCAACCACGCTATCCGGCTTGGAGAATTAACCCGCGCCGTCTCGAGGGGGGGGGGGTCGTTGACGACCCCCCTAAGGTTTCCCCCGAACAGTGAAGAACGGCGAGAGGCAGCGCGACGAAATTTGGCATACCTTTTCCAACATCAATTTGGTATGTTATGGCACAATTTTGAAGTTCGGTCATATAGGGTCAACGAGTTAGTTAAGGTCCAGTGAGGTCACCTTAAAAAGTTCAACCAATCGTTACGCTTTAACGGATGAAGATATTTTAATGAAACTTTCAGCGTTTACTTATCTTTAGGGATGGAAGAAAACGTACCAGAGGATATTTTATTTTCCGCATTTTTGCTTACTTATTCATTTTGAGTATTTGCCTGTTGGAGTTCAAGTCGAAGATTCTGGCTAAAGTACGCATTTTTTATTGGAGTAAATTGACTTCGAACAACGTTTTTCGGGCCAGTAGAAAAGGAAAATAAATAAAACTTGAAAACTGAAATTTTTTAAGTTAAAAATGTTTTTTTTTGTGCCAAAAACTTTTGTGGTCCTGATCGATTTCGCTTTCCCTTTCTGATTCAAAATATTTTGTTATCAAATCTACCTCAAAATGAACCACCCAGAGCCACAAACATAATGTAAGTCGTGAAACGTTAGGACCCCTAGTGACGCCACTTTTGGGGGGAGAAAATTGGGCAACTTCTTCACATTTTTATCATTAGATTGTTCACATGTTCACATGTATTCTTTCAAGTCAAACCGTAGATTAGTATCTCAGTAGTACGTTTGTGTCTGATGCACATTCCTCCCATTCCTGAACTCTGAAACTAAAATGGTTAGCGTCAAAAGTAAAAAATTAAGGCGACTTGCTAATGTGCGATCGGCAAGGTTGCAAACCACTGCCATCGTTAGCCAAGCGAGCTCAGCCCGTCATAAACGGCCGTTCTGCATATTGTCGACTAGACATCTCCTAGATCTATGTGAAATGGTTGAAAAGAAGCAACGAAGTCCGTTGCATAGAACATGTTATTCACAGCGAGTCCGGCTATATATCAACGACAGCAGAGTGATACGGCGAAATAAGTCTAAAAGTGGCACTGCTGGCCTCGCCTGGCAATTAAGAGCCGATATGACAAAAGTTCGCCGACAGTCAAGTAAAAAAAAACATGAAACCGATGAAGCGGGAATTCATTTCCACGGACATGATGAACGGGCTTAGTATGACGAACCATAGCATGCCTATGTATTGTTTCCATGCCATATACGTGTAAAATACGTATATGGCATAGAAGATAGAGTGAGAGAGTGAGAGAGAGAGATAGAGAGAGAGAGAGATTGAGAGAGCGAGAGAGAGAAAGGAAGCAGGCGTAGGAGGACCGGCAATGATAAGAATAGCGTTGGCTTTTCAAGGGGCTGAGAATAGTTTTGCTGTTTGTAAGAGCCTTGGATTACAATGACAAAAGTTGTAACATCACGTTTCAGTGCTGGTATTTGCAACAGGTCCTGACAATGCTTCTGCCCGATGCATAAATAGTATTATGTTGACAATAAGAGACCTGACATGTCTCATCACCAACTGAAATTGCACTGGATGCTGAGTATTGGGAATGATTGTGTTTTCCGAGGCATCAGTGTTAATACTACTTGTTACTAATCACTTTGCAACACACACTCCAGGCTATTAAAGACATAAAGACATCAAGACTTAAAAGATCAGTGCAACTCGGTCCATGTGTTAGGCAAAGTACATGAGCATGTCCTTCAGGGAAACTAGGAAATGGGGTGGGGAGGGATGAAATTGCATTGCCAACTCAGGAATATTCCAATAGTGTCAGCCAAGGTAATAGAACCTCAAAGTCTGCAAATAGGGACAGCAGCAACTCAAGGGGACAGAGTTATAGTTCATCTAGTGATAAAAGAACTCCTCAATATGAAAAGGCCAAAGGTGGTTATGGAGCATTTGTTAAGTGTATGATGTTTAATGCTCAGAGTATCCGTTCCAAATTTGATGAATTCAAGTGTTATGTTGCTGAGGAGGAACCGGATTTTGTTTGCATTACGGAGGCATGGGTCAGTGAAGGATATTTTGGAGATAACTTACAGGACTATGAGATCCAGGGATACAATATGTTTTCGTGCAATAGGGGTCCAGCAATGAAAGGGGGTGGTGTAATGCTCTATGTGAATAGCTTATTCAGTTCTCAAAAAGTAGCAGGTGGGGATAAAAATGTGTCTGTGGAGTCCATTTGGCTTGATGTCACTGTGGGAAAAGGCAACAGCAATACTCTTAGGATAGGAGCTTTCTACCGATCAGGAACCCTGCCACATTCTCAGCAACTGGAGCTTGACAAGGTGATTTGTGAGGAAATCAGTAGAAACTTTAAGAGGAAGTGCCTTATTCTCGGTGACTTTAATCTAAAAGGTTATGAAAATGCTGGTGTTGGCTCCCCATCATGCAAAATGTTCAGGAAATGCCTTGAAGAGGACCTGTTCTTACACCAGTTTGTATCGGAACCTACCAGGCATGGTTCATTCTTGGACCTTGTATTCTCGGATTTAAGTGACTTGGTTCAAGACTTGACTGTAGGCGAAACTCTGGGAAAAAGTGACCATAACATAATTAGATTCAAGGCACATGTAGGGGAGATTATCAAGGATAATTTGGTAAAGGTTCCAAATTTCAACAAAGCAGACTTTAACGGCATGAGAGCGGCTTTAAGTGCCATCAGATGGAAAGAAGAATTCTCCAATTTAAATGCCTGTGAAATGTGGGAAAAGTTCAAATCTTACTTAAAGGAAACTCAGATTAGACATATCCCCCAAAAGCAAAGACGCAAAAGAAGGGTAGGAAAGCCAGCATGGCTTACACCAGACGTGATAAAAGCAATTAGGGCTAAGAAAACTGCATTTAGAGTTTTTAAAGAAGCCTCAAATGTCATTAATCTAAAGGCGTATCGAAAAGCTAGAGACACTGTGAAGCAAAAAACCAGAGCAGCAAAGCGAGCAAAGGAACTGGATTTAGCTAGAAACTGTAATGGGGACAGTAAAAAGTTCTTTAGTTTCTACAAGCTGAGTAAAGTTTCTAGCACAATTGGTCCACTGGAAGTAAACGGGACTACATTGGGTGAGGATAGTGAGATGGTTGAGGAGCTGAGCAAGCAGTTCAAATCAGTGTTTACATTGGAAGATATGACCAATCTGCCGACCGTACACCATAGTTCAGTTACATGGGATCTGACAAATGATGTTGATTTCATTGGTAGTGATGTTGTTTACAATCATATCAGGAAAATAAAGCCAAATAAGGCAGCAGGACCTGATGATATTTATGCTAGGGTGTTGCGGGAAACTGAAAAGGAACTGGCATTTCCACTTAGCATAATATTTTGTAGATCAGTTTCACATAATGAAATTCCAACAGACTGGAAAAGGGCAAATGTAGTTCCTATTTTCAAGAAAGGAGAAAGAGGGAAAGTTGAAAACTATAGGCCAATAAGTCTCACATCCCTAGTCTGCAAGGTACTCGAATCAATTATCAAGGATAGAATAGTTAGTTATCTGGAAGGTAGCAGATTGATTCAAGATACTCAACATGGATTTAGAAAAGGACGATCGTGTCTCACAAACCTCTTGGACTTTTTGAACTTCGCCACAGAACAATTTGATCAGGGAAATCAGGTTGATGTAGCATATCTTGACTTTAGTAAGGCCTTTGACAAGGTACCCCATAAACGGTTAATGATACAGCTTCAGTCCCATGGTATTGCAGGTAGCATCTTAAAATGGATAGAGTTGTGGCTTTCAGATAGACAGCAAAGAGTGATGCTAAATGGTACAAAGTCATCATGGCAAAATGTTCTTAGTGGAGTCCCCCAGGGGTCAGTACTAGGGCCATTACTGTTCATTATATTTGTAAATAACATTGAAAGTGGCCTAAGCAGTAAAGTTTTGAAATTTGCAGATGATTTGAAGGTCTTTAGGGCAATAACAGGTCAGGATGAGCATATCTCGCTGCAAAAAGACTTAGACAAACTTGTGAAGTGGTCCGAAGAATGGCAAATGAAATTTAACTTTGATAAGTGCAAAATCATGCATGTAGGTAAGCAGCATATGAAGGCTCCATACTTGATGGGTGGCCAAGTGCTATCAGTGACTCAACAGGAGAAGGATTTAGGTGTTATTCTAAACACAAAATTGGGGGCATCAGAACAGACCAAGGAAGCCAGGAAGAAGGCACTGAGAATGCTCGGGGCAATAAATAGGAATGTATCATACAGAAGTGAGGAAGTGATCAGGAAGCTTTACTGTGCATACGTCAGGCCACATTTGGAATACTGCATCCAAGCTTGGTCTCCTAGCTATGAAAAAGATTGTTGGCTTTTAGAGAGAGTACAAAAGAGGGCTACAAAAATGGTTAATGGCATAAGCAACCTGGCATATGAGGAAAGATTGAAGAAATTGAATATGTTTTCACTTAGATATAGAAGGCTGAGAGGAGATCTCATCGAGATCTTTAAATTTGTCAATGGTCTGGAGAGGGGATACCTTGGGGAAATGTTTGAATTTAACAGAAATGATGCAATTAGAGGTCATAAATTAAAAATTAAAATTAACCACAGCAGAACAAGGTTAAGGCAAACTTTCTTCACCAACAGGGTAGTGGAACACTGGAACCAGCTGCCAGAAAACATCGTCAGTAGCAGCACATTGAACATCTTTAAAAACAGCATAGACAATCATTATAAGAATAGAGGGCTTGCTTTTCAGTATTACAGGGAGGGCTGATTGGCAGATTTGGTGGGCAACTGGTTCAGTGTACAGAGTGCAACCAAGAAGGGCCCTTGTGGCTCGGAGTTGCACTAATCTTTTATGTCTTTATGTCTTTATGTCTTTAACTATGAACCACAAGGGCCCACTGAACCAGTTGTCCACCAAATGTGTTGATCAACTCTCCCTGGAATACAGAAGAACAAGCCCACTATTCTTGTAATGGTTGTCTATGCTGTTCTTCAAGATGTTCAGTGTGTTGCTACGGACAATGGTTTTTGGCAGCTGGTTCCAGTGTTCTACTACCCTGTTGGTGAAGAAGGACTGTCTTAACCTTGTCCTGCTGTGATTAACTTTAATTTTGAATTGATGACCTCTAATTCCATCATTTCTGTTAAATTCAAACAGTTCCCTGAGATAACCCTGTTCCTGACCATGTACAAATTGAAAGACCTCGATTAGATCTCTCAGCCTTCTATATCTAAGTGAAAACATATTCAATTTCTTCAATCTTTCCTCATATGCCAGGTTGCCCATACCATTCACCATTTTTGTTGCCCTCTTTTGTACTCTCTCTAAAAGCCAACAATCTTTTTCATAACTAGGGGACCAAGCTTGGACACAATATTCCAGATGTGGCCTGACATATGCACAATAAAGCTTCCTGATGACTTCCTCACTTTTGTATGATACATTACTATTTATTGCCCCAAGCATTCTTAGTGCCTTCCTGATGCCCCCAATTTTGTGTTCAAAATAACACCTAAGTCCTTCTGCTGAGTCACAGATAGTACTTACCCACCCATCAAGTATGGAGCCTTGATATGCTACCTACCTACATGCATGATTTTGCACTTGTCAAAATTAAATTTCATTTGCCATTTTTCGGACCACTTCACAAGCTCGTCTAAGTCTTTCTGCAGCAAGATTCTGCAGATAATATCTAGCCCAAAGTATGGACACTAGGTTGATTCACCTATCATCTAATGCTTTGAAGCTCATCTAATGCTCATCTAATGGATCTAATGCTCCACTTCTACAAGTGTTAATGCCAACAGGAAATAATGTGCTACCATCCAATGTCATGAAAGGTGTGCAATAGTTGACAATGTGTGCAAAATGTGCAATAGGTGGACAGATTGCTGACTGTAGCAAGCAATAAGCAAACGGATTGCTTACTGTTGGGTATGGGTATGAATATGGGTAGGTAGATACCTACCTACATATACTATTATGAGTAAGACAATGGGAAAACTATGTAAAAAAGCATCACAAATTGGTCTGGCTCATTTAGTTACTTTTAAGCTAACATAAAATAGGTACCTAGCTATACAATGGCTAGGTACCCAATGGGTAAAAATCTGACTTGTGGAGTGCATACCTAGAACCCAGCCAGAGTTTTGGGAAATTCTAGGGAGTGTTTGTTTATAAATAAAATGGAGTGTAGCACATTTTGGAATAATTGATGCTTCCCTAACTTTTGTTTGTCACTGCACTCCAGCCATATCCGAAACATAATTTTAGCCAGGGTGGCTTAAATTAATTTATGCCGGTTGGTTTAAACTGGTTTAAACCACCAGGTGGCTTAAATTTGCCATCCCTATATGTAGGTAGGTACCTACCTACCTATATTTAGGGATGGAAAAAAAGCTGGCTTCAATTGAATTTATGCCAGCCAGTGGCTTTTATTAATTTAAGCCAGTTTAAACTGGCTTTTATTATTTAAGCCGGCTTAAATTCACGACACTTATAAGCCCTTGCATTATTAAGGCTCACAAACCATGGGTGCATTGACAGTGTTGCAAACCATGGGTGCATTGACGACGCCGAATTGCCGAAAAGGAAATTGGCGGCAAGATATTCTGTATAAAGGTAATCGACGCAATTTGTTATAGGTCCTGGAAATCACAACCTTTTCAAGCTATCATTACCCCCTTTGGGTTAGGCCAACCTCGTGATTACCCCGTATCAAATTCAGGATGCCTCATAACCAAAGTTCATTTTCAAGGTTGAGAACATATAGTATTTCCTGCCGATATATGTGCACAGGTTTTTGGCAAATGTACACAGTACTCTCCATACTCGAGGTTTGACGAAACCCCGCTATAACCCCACCCGCACCCCTCCACAAGCCAGCGCATTACCCCAAGTTGGGAACCCCTGTTCCGGGCCATGTAGCATAATGTTATCGTTTGCACAAAAGGTGACAACCATCAAGCCTATTCCAGATTTGGACGACAACCACGAAACCATTTTTTTTAGCCCTGCAGGTAACTTTGTAATTGTTGGTTTCTTTCCTCACTGTGATATTTTGAAAGGTAGTTAGCATGATGCGACCAGTCATTTCCTCCGTAATTTTATATTTAACGGTTGGTAGAAAAAGTAACCACAAAACGGAGCTTCGGTTCGGTCATATAGCATACCAAATCATGTTAATTAAAAGGAAAAATGCAGCGTGTTCTAGACTAACCTAGACTAACTTCTAATGTAAGAAGCTGAGTAAGCCTAACCTAACCCCTTTATTTGCATCACTGCGGGTAACATGTGTCTAAAACCTGTCTTGTGAATATCTTAAAGCCAAATAATACTGTAAATGCAGGTTGTGTTAATAAGAAAAAGAATTAATGATGCCAAACACCAGTGTCGAATATTGTTCCCTTTAGTTTGCCATTCACCAAATCTGGAATGCGTCAGGCATTCCAGATTTGGTTTTTCACATTCAACACATTCACATTGTGTTGAATGTGAATATCAGTAAATGTGTTGTTCAAGGCTGTTGCATAATATCAAGAAAAGTCAAAACAAACAACACTCATTACCATAATCATAACGCGGTGACAACTCATTTTTGTCATGAATCCCATATTTGTATTGAGAAACCAAAGAATACATAAATTTCAACTTTGTCTGAAGCAATATATGCCGAAAATTAAAGTAAAATGAAATTAAAGTAAACCTACTGATACTGGATCATTTGCTGCATGCTGATGTTTGATTCCCTCCATCATAATAATGTTGGATCCCTTGCTGCCTAATCATGACCGATAGTATAAAGCCAACATCATTTCAAAGTTGCGCTGGTGCACTCTGAGATCAGAGCTTCAGCTGCGTAACAGTTCGGAATTATTTTCTCGGACCACTCTGGTGGATTGAGCGAGGTGTCAACATTTCATTTACCCAACAATAACTGAATGCGCCACAACAGTTAGACACCCCCGAGGAGGCTCAGCGTTTTCATAAATCCAAAGGCTGTGGAATCACATTAACCTTCAAATCGTGGCGGGGCGCCAAGCTTGTGAACGTTCCATTGATGAACAGCACACAAGTGCCCCACTTTTTAGGAGTTGCATGAACTCTTAGTGGCATCATGCATGGGTGCCGTGACGGACTTTGTATGGGGTGGAGACGACACGAGATGGTTTTTTATAGTTATTTTTTATGCAAAGTAATTCTGGAAAATACTCAATCATTCTCAAATTGTAAAATTACAATAAAGCTTCGAGCGACCAGGCTCCTAGGGCTCAAATATGCTAAGTTAGCTCAGATAGGTAGGCGTGCCCGCCTTCAGTCATTCAACACTCCCACTCTTATAATTTTATTGGGTCGGAGTATGGTGGGCTTTGATGGTAAGCCTGCATACGTCAAAGGACGTGACCTCTTAGTCAAAGTTCTCGACTAGACCACGTCCACCAGAGGCATAGGAACGCCTCAAAAAGTGTGAATGTGTATGTGAAAGGGGGCAAAATACTTAAACCATGAAAAGTGGGTGACCATACCACTCTTCCCCTGTTTCCACACCTGTGATGTTTACTCGTTTTGCCGATTCCGGTGGATTCAGTAACGGTGGAAATGGCGAAGTCAGTGGCATATCCAAGGGGGATAAAATAAAATAAAAACCATTCTTGGTTTAGGCTATCTTATAATATAATCTTCATGTCCTACCGTATCCAGATATGAGTATTATAATAATTGGCATTCATTTGCATACCACTCGATCCGACTCAAAACCTGCTAGCTGTACCCACACTTCGCGGTGAAGGCGGAGACAAGCATTTGCCTTCGCATGTGGTGACTTTAGCATTATCTATATGATGCTGCTTGGTAAATAATGCATTTAAGACAAGGTTTGTTTCATATGAAAGAAGAAAAAAAATAAGTAAAGTCCCGTACACCAGCACCCTCATCATCTGCACCAAATGGACACTGTCCTCGCAGACATCGTTGCGATGTTATTTCATCTTTAATCAAATTAGACGATGTATAGCGGCAGTGTCAGTTGATCAGGAATATCTTCATTGAAACGAGCGTTCAATTCTGATGGCGTTCCCGGGGGGGGGGGGATTTTGAGTTCCTGCCATTCTTTGATCAAAATATTCAATTTCACATGCGACCACATCAGGCTACCGGCGTTCCCCATGCTTAAGCTATAGGGAATTCCGCTGACATGATAACCTTAGAACAAAATTTACGACTACTAAGGACCATTATACTGGAGTATAGGTGATATCAGCTGACATAGAAATTATGATTGTATCCATCACAGTTGGGACAAAATCTCTAGATAGCATACTTTCTTTGTTTTTGACAATTATCCTCAAGATTTTGCATCTAGCGGCCACGGCCACTATGCGACCCAATGGCATGCTTACAGTTCAAACATCCGCCGCTAGGTGGAAACGAAGCGCCACCAGTAGCGTGGTCGCGCACGTCCCCTATCGGATGTACACTATTCCTCATGTCTACAACTTCCCATGCTTCGCGTCACCATAGTTTTTGTCATGCGGTGGACCCTGTAGGTGGGAAATGTACATGTATTTCCCAAAGCGCAAATATTATACATAGGAAGAGTACTTTTGTAGCTCATTTTCCTCAGCTTAAATCAAAATGGAAAAATAATCTGTTCAACGAAATAGGATGAAAAACAGCGAAGTCTAAACAATTGTCGCGCTTGCCCAACTTATACATGCATGGTACCTTTGTATGAGTTTCTATTATACAATTTATATGCTTGGAAATCTTCGCGAACATATCAAAGACACCATTCGCCGAAACGTTCTTTGGATTCTAGACTCACCCAATTTGCTTGCGCGCAATACAGAATGCCCAGATAATGTTGTTTCCTTTCCCACCCGCAAGTTCGCGTGTCTGGGACGACCTGAAGAAAATTCCAGTGTAGTAAGTGGGATCCTTCCATCTCCAGGGTGGCCACTTGCTGCCCTGTCTGTGCAGAGCTGCGCCAACACCGGGCCGGCCGGCGGACGGCGTGACGAGCAGGAAGGTCCAGCGATGACCCCTTCCATTACCCGACGCATCCGACGCTCCCGGCCGGTCGCGGCTTAGTGTCCCCGCGCCGGAACCGAGCCATCGCTGCTGATCACTGGCGGCGATGAGCGACGGTGGTAACGCGGCCGACTGCCCGGAAGCGGTGTATGTGGCTCCGGACGGCCGGAAGTGGTCACATGATAGCTCGGCAGACGACACAGATGCGGCGGAAGACATTTGATTTGTCGTAGTGCTCCTGCTTGCAGGTCTGGCAGCCCCGCGGTGCTCCATTAGTCCAATCGACAGGGATGGGTCGGCATTGTTGGAGGTACGCACAACCGAGACAAATATTGGCAGCAATGAATAGGGCAGAATTTGCTGCATTAGTGTTCGAATCAAGTTTACATCCAGGGACAATCAATTTTTTTGGGGGACAAGGGACTTCAGACAAAACACTTGGCATGCTCGAACAAACTAGCTGAGTTGTGCAACGCTGTTGCAGCAGACTCATTTCTGTTCAGCAAGCTCAGGGACGATATGACAAAAACCGCCACCAACATTCTATTCTAGTCTTCGATATGTACACATCTGACCAGCTGCTTACCGGCTTGGACCCACCAAAGCAGGCACAACGAAAGCGCATTAACACAATAATCAGTTTTGCCTGACAATCGCCACTAATAGGCGCCAGAGAGTCTGCGCTGCAAAGAAGCAACTCGGAGGGCTTAGCTTCAGCGTATTGATAGAATTTGGAGACTGCGCCCTTTATCCACAGTTCGAATGACGCGGAAGGCTCACAAAACAAGCATAGCCTGCAAGATGCCGAGCCCACTCATCGCAGCCAACAGAACTGTGTGCACCCGGCGCACAGCTGCAAACCCGACGATGCCACCCTTCGGACAAAGAACACACTCCCTGAGCATGCTATGCCTACGTGGAACGTTGTATGCAGTGACCGACACCTGGTGAACCCTAACCTGACGTTTAGGAAACACCGCAAGGCAACTCTCATAGCTCGTTCACGAGTTTCTAGCTAAAGTTTGGTAGGTATCCGTGCATGTTTTATCGTGTTCCTGCATTGCGTATTTTCCATTTTCCGTAGCGTGCATAATGTGGTACGTTTTCTTTTTCAAAACTTTGTTGATGCATTATTATGCTTTTCGTGCACGCATGGCGCATTTGACAAATGCATGCCTGCATAACACTGGTATAACACGCGCCCTGGAGTGCCTCTGAAAATTACGCGCACTGGGGGGGCGGATTCCGCCCCCAAGATCTCGGCTCCTATTGAAGCTGGAACAACGAAATTCGCAGGATTAATGGGTACGGTGGTGAAATCTATTATGTGCTAATGTCATGACGCTAGGTCAGTATTTTCAAGGTAAAATGAAGTATTAAAAATGTTAAATTGTCCTGGTTTTGCGTAACTTGGCTTGCCATTGTTACGAATCGCTGAGATTGTTTTTAACATACGCCCTGGAGGACGTCTGAAAATTATGCACACTGCAAGGGGGCGGATTCCAACCCCCTAAGATCTCGGCTACTATTAAAGCTAGAGCAACGACAGTTAGAGGGTGGATGGGGACGCCAGTGAACTCTATTGTGTGCAAATCTCATGACCTTAGGTCAATATCTTCAAGGTCAAATGTGATAAAAATATCCACATTTTCTCGTTTCGCATGGATTGATTTGTCATTGTTATGGATCGCTGTGATTGTGTTTAACTGCTCTAAAATGGCCGTCAATGATGTTTTAGACATTAATAATTGTCTAATATAGATGCTAGACCCGGAATTTCATCTCAGGTCACCTATATAGCAACACTTTATCAGGTCATTAACTGCTCCAGTTACCGGAACCGGGCCGCCCGCCCGACTGCTCCGTTGGGCGGCTCGGCGCAATCGGCTTCGCAAAGAAAGGAGTGAAGTACATGAATAAAGTATGGAAACGCTTAGGTACATCATGGCAAACAATAGTTTTCAAGATGTGTAAGGAGTACCATCCAAAGTAGATATCAATCGCATGACAGTCATTTGCATTTATGACATCATTCCAGTTGATTAAGTTTGGTTCCATTAACCTGTCATGAATTTTACCTGACTTGACCTCGGTGACCTAACATTACTTTGAAACAATACAGCATGACGATATACATCAAACAAGTCTGGTGTTGCCAAGAACACTTCCCTTTTGCCAATACACGGGAAGCGCATCAGTGCCGATTTTTGTGGTCTGGCGTTGATAATTTTTGTTTGCTTTAACGGCCCCTAACTCGAAAAATTTCAACGAATTTTCGTTTTTATTGCTTTAAGCAACGTGCCGTTCATTTCTAAGCAGGTGCACAAAAGATGGCGTATATCGGCTGGTAAATTCTGGCGTTATCTGCGAAAACCGGAGGGATGGACGGAGTTCGCCCCCCTCCCCCACTTCAAGGCGCGTGTTAAAGAGTGATTATTTTGCCCATTTTGCTCCAAGATGGGCATTAACCATCCGGTCAGAGGTGAAAAGTGTCCAGCCTGTCACCTACAGAATATCGAAAACCACTAGGCTGTCGCATGTTGATAGTTCACATTAAGACCCGTATGCATGTGTGTGAGCGCGAAATATCGACCATGCCGCTGAAATGGAACAAAGAAGAACGCTTTAGTCCATACATGATCTCCAACTTGTTCAATTATATACGATCTTCAGTTATTAATTAATATGTCAAATTACAACACGCACTATAAGCTAATCTTGCTTCTATGGTGCATATCCATCAATATCCATCTATGGTGCGTATTATTGTGGTTTAATGTACTCACAATATGTTGTGCAAACATTTTACGTAGCAAAGCAAAACCGCAGGTTAAGTTAGCTTTTATTGTGAAAATATGCTCAATGTATGTCAGACAAAAATATTTTAAAAAAAGATCAGAGCAGGCTAGATATTTTAACATTTGTATTATTGAACACACAAATTGCGCCTATATTGAAGAAACCATTTAAAAGGAGGTATGGTAAACCAGGCCAGACTACTTTAGATGTTAAACAAGAACAGTATGCTATTTTGTTCTCTAACTAAAAATATGCATTTCTGAGGGGAATCAAAGGTCACATCCTAATCATGCGAATGCACATGGTATGACAACATGCTGTTCTCCAAGTCGAATGACTCATTGAAAATGAAATTCACCAATGCAAACTGAATTCCCTTGTACAATAAGGAAGTCAATATAGCACCAATATCCAGGGGAAAGTGTCATAGGTCATATTTTGCATTAGTTTCAAGTTATTTATTTTTATAAACCTCTTGATCAATGCAACAAGTTCTGCTTGTGGCAAAACATGGGCCCTGACACAAATAAATAAAACCCGTGGAAGTGACCAGATGAAATTATTAAAATAAAGGCTCATATTCGAAGAACCAAAACATTTGTTGTCATGATTTGTTTGTCGCCCCGGTTGTTTGCCGCCCCGGTTGTTGTTTGCCGCCCCGGTAGCCCAGTTGGTCAGAGCGCTGGCCTGCACTGGCATCTCCCTGGTACTGGCAACACAGGGTTCGAGTCGCTTCGCGCGCTCGCATTTAGCCCCCGACCGGGAGTGTCAGTTGGCAGCTGGCCAGATAAGGCCGGGGACGAGCTACCGGGCGGCCGTGTCGATGCATTGGCGGCACGTTAAACTTTCGCTCTAAATTCTGCCGTTAAACTGAAGTTCATGAATCGGGTGGTGGGGCCAGGGTTCACGCAACAAGCTCTGCTTAGCAATAGAACCCTGGCACCTGAAGCCACTCCAACAACAACTCGGATTAATATCTTTTAATGATAAGGATTACAGAAGTCTGCAGTGTGGGAAAATGGCTGAAATAATATGTTCCAATAGGGGTCCAGCAGTGAAAGGGGGTGGTGTAATGCTCTATGTGAATAGCTTATTCAGTTCTCAAAAAGTAGCCGGTGGGGATAAAAATGTGTCTGTGGAGTCCATTTGGCTTGATGTCACTGTGGGAAAAGGCAACAGCAATACTCTGAGGATAGGAGCTTTCTACCGATCAGGAACCCTGCCACATTCTCAGCAACTGTAGCTTCATAAGGTGATTTGTGAGGAAATCAGTAGAAACTTTCAGAAGAAGTGCCTTATTCTTGGTGACTAATCTAATAGGATATGAAAATGTTGGTGTTGGCTCCCCATCATACAAAATGTTTAGGAAATGCCTTGAAGAGGACCTGTTCTTACACCAGTTTGTATCAGAACCTACCAGGCATGGCTCATTCTTGGACCTTGTACTCTAGGATTTAATGACTTGGCTCAAAGCTTGACTGTAGGAGAAACTCTGGGACGAAGTGACCATAACATAGTTAGATTCAAGGCACATGTAGGGAATATTATTAAGGATACATTTGTAAAGGTTCCAAACTTCAACAAACCAGACTTTGACTGCATGAGAGAGACTTTAAGTGTCATCAGATGGGAAGAAGAATTCTCCAATTTAAATGCCTGTGAAATGTGGGAAAAGTTCAAATCTTACTTGAAGGAAATTCAGATTAGACATGTCCCCCAAAAGCAAAGACCCAAAAGAAGGGTAGGAAAGCCACCATGGCTTACATCAGACTTGATAAAAGCAATTAAGGCTAAGAAAGCTGCATGTAGTGGTTAAAGAAGCTTCAAATATCGTAAATCTAAAGGCGTATCGAAAAGCTAGAGACACTTTGAAG
The DNA here is from genome assembly GCA_034440575.1 of Imbricaverruca yamaguchii. Classification (NCBI taxonomy): domain Eukaryota; kingdom Metazoa; phylum Arthropoda; class Thecostraca; family Neoverrucidae; genus Imbricaverruca; species Imbricaverruca yamaguchii. The sequence goes on from JAOTOL010001232.1 coordinate 349,207, forward strand.
CAAAAAAACCAGAGCAGCAAAGCAAGCAAAAGAACTGGATTTAGCTAGGAACTGTAGTGGGGACAGTAAAAAGTTCTTTAGTTTCTACAAGCTGAGTAAAGTTTCTAGCACAATTGGTCCACTGGAAGTAAATGGGACTACATTGGGTGAGGATAGTGAGATGGTTGAGGAGCTGAGCAAGCAGTTTAAATCCGTGCTTACATTGGAAGATATGACCAATCTGCCGACCGTACACCATAGTTCAGTGACATTTGATCTGATAAATGATGTTGATTTCATTGATAGTGATGTTGTTTATAATCATATCAAGAAAATAAAGCCAAACAAGGCAGCAGGATCTGATGAAATTTATGCCAGGGTATTGCGGGAAGCTGAAAAGGAACTGGCATTTCCACTTAGTATAATATTTTGTAGATCAGTTTCACAAAATGAAATTCCAACACATTGGAAAAGGGCAAATGTATTTCCTATTTTTTAAAAAGGAGAAAGAGGGAAAGTTGAAAACTATAGGCCAGTAAGTCTCACATCCCTAGTCTGCAGGGTACTCGAATCAATTATCAAGGATAGAATAGTTATCTGGAAGGAAACAAATTGATTCAAGATACTCAACATGGGATTAGAAAAGGACGATCGTGTCTCACAAATCTCTTGGACTTTTTTAACTTCGCCACAGAACAATTTGATCATGGAAATCAGGTTGATGTAGCATATCTTGACTTTAGTAAGGCCTTTGACAAGGTACCCCATAAACGGTTAATGATACAGCTTCAGGCCCATGGTATTGCAAGTAGCATCTTAAAATGGATAGAGTTGTGGCTTTCAGGTAGACAGCAAGGAGTGATGCTAAATGGTACGAAGTCAGCATGGCAAAATGTCCTTAGTGAAGTCCCCCAGGGGTCAGTACTGGGGGACACTGTTCATTATATTTGTAAATAACATCGAAAGTGGCCTAAGGAGTAAAGTTTTGAAATTTGCGGATGATTTGAAGGTCTTTAGGGCAATAACAGGTCAAAATGAGCATATCTCGCTGCAAAAATAGAATAGTTGGCGCCCCGGTAGCTCAGTTGGTTAGAGCGCTGGCCTGCACTGGTCTCCCCTGTACTGCACTGGTCTCCCCTGTACTGGCAACACAGGGTTCGAGTCGCTTCGCGCGCTCGCATTTAGCCCCCGGCCGGGAGTGTCAGTTGGCAGCTGGCCCGATAAGGCAGGGGACGAGCTACCGGGCGGTCGTGTCGGTGCATTGGCGGCACGTTAAACTTTCGGTCTAAATTCTGCCGTTGAACTGGAGTTAATGAATCGGGTGGTGGGGACAGGGTTCACGCAACAAGCTCTGCTTAGCAATAGAACCCTGGCTCCTGATGCCACCCCAACAACAACTCGGATTAAATTTTAAAAAGAAAAGAAAAAAAAGACTTAGACGAACTTGTGAAGTGGTCCGAAGAATGGCAAATGAGATGAAATTTTGGTAAGTGCAAAATCATGCATGTAGGTAAGCAGCTTATGAAGGCTCCATACTTGATGGGTGGCCAAGTGCTATCAGTGACTCAACAGGAGAAGGATTTAGGTGTTATTCTAAACACAAAATTGGGGGCATCAGAACAGACCAAGGAAGCCAGGAATAAGGCACTGAGAATGCTTAGGACAATCAATAGGAATGTATCGTACAGAAGTGAGGAAGTGATCAGGAAGCTTTACTGTACATGCGTCAGGCCACATTTGGAATACTGCATCCAAGCTTGGTCTCCTAGCTATGCAAAAGATTGTTGGCTTTTAGAGATAATACAAAAGAGGGCAAAAAAAAGGTTATTGGTATAAGCAACCTGGTATACGAGGAAAGATTGAAGAAATTGAACATGTTTTCACTTAGATATAGAAGGCTGAGAGGAGATCTCATCGAGGTCTTTAAATTTGTCCATGGTCTGGAGAGGGGATATCTTGGGGAAATGTTTGAATTGAACAGAAATGATGCAATTAGAGGTCATAAATTCAAAACTAAAGTTAACCACAACAGAACAAGGTTAAGACAGACTTTCTTCACCAACAGGGTAGTAGAACACTGGAGCCAGTTGCCAGAAAGCATTGTCAGCAGCAGCACATTGAACATCTTTAAAAACAGCATAGACAATCAATAGAAGAATAGAGGGCTTGCTTTTCAGTATTACAGGGAGGGGTGATTGACAGATTTGGTGGGCAAATGGTTGAATGTACAGAGTGCAACCAAGAAGGGCTCTTGTGGCTCATAGTTGCGCTAATCTTTTATGTCTTTATGTCTTTATGTCTATGTTAGACTGAGAAACGAGAAAAGTGTCATTTCAGTCAGGTATGACCAAGGTTGGGTTTATGTCTTGGAATTCTGGAATTGGAGAGGAAAAGTTTGTGGTATTACAGGTTGGCATAGAGCAGTTGACTTTGAGGACTTTTCTTCTAATCTGAATCCTGGATTATGAGAGGAAAACTGTGTTGCATTCCAAGTTGGAGAATGATGTGATTTGTTTCTGTCGTTAAAAAAGCTATTTTCGCACTTTTCACGATCATGCTCCGTGTTTAATGCTCCCATGATCATGACCAAACATCAAGGAGATCGCAATCATTGTCAGACTCAATTCCTCTCTTGGACAAATGGAGTGGAAGACTTTTTGGAGATAAAATAATATTTTTCGCGACCAACATCAAAGACAGGACCATGTTTGCAATACTTGTCATGACTCTCGTCTCTCAGAGACGAAACACCACCTACGCAAACATACACGAGTTCAGCTTCAATAGCGCTTTGGTACTTATTAGGTAGATGCGTGCACACTGAAACCAGCTTTGAAAACAAACTGCGCCCGAAAACGTGACGTTTTGCGTCGGATTCAGTCTCTGGAAGGTGACAGGATACTGTTCCGCCCGTCCGCCACTTGAAATTGTCGAAAGTGACGCCTGGTAACGGTTGCGGGCATCGACGATTGCAACAAAATTATTGGTGATGGATAAAATCCGTAGGACTTGTGAGCATCACAAAGAGTGTGGCTATCCGCACGTACAACTTTCTCTACGAATTGTCATTCGACAGTGGTCTAGAGACAGTGGAAAGCGGAGCCTTTTTCACGGACTGAAACACGTGCAGCCCGTATCACGATGACTGCGCCCGCACACTCTGCAGCCACTGATCGTCAATTATAAAATTATAGTCGGTACATGAGGCCATGATGTGAAGGTGACGGCAAGTCGCTAAGTTTAGCCGTTTCCGAGAACCAGACCAAATCGTGAAAAACGCCCAAAAACGTCGCTTCCGCTTTTCACACCCCTCTCGCGTGCACGTGACACGTGACTCGGAAACGGTTGCCATGACGATGTTGACAATTGTCGTGGAAATACTGAGTTGTTGATTTGGCGTCAATCTGTCCATTGGTTGCCGAGATATTGCGGTTTGAATCGGGTCGATGGGGAGCGCTAAAATTCGTGAATTTCCGAACGCAAAATCTCAGTTTTACATGCTATTCCTATGGGCGACCGGTCATTCACCGTTCTCTCATGACCTCGGTGACGTGCACGCGCAACACGTTGACCCGACCGCAACGAAATTGTGCCAGATGGATAGCCGACATTTGGAGCTTTCACGTGATGTCAGCCATATCTCGTTACCTGTGATGTGGGCCGTGCCACACGTCACAAACTGCGCTGGAAAACTGTTGCGTCGGGCTCAATCTCTGGACGGCGACGGGACAGTTCGTAGGTAACAGGCTTACCACGGCAATGTTAAAACTTATGGACTTTTCCACGAGTGGTAGAGTTTTTTTCAGCCCCCCCCGCCCCTGTCCCCTCGATCATATCCACTAAATTGTTTCTGTATGCTTCTGATACGTGCGCTGAAACAAGAATATTACGCGTATGTCTGCATGGTTAGAAATTACAAATTGACTGGGTATGTTAAGAGGAAAAGCGGCCTGATGATAAATACAATTCATACGCAATGCTAATACTGTACCGTAGGTTGTCACCACAACCGGAGATATTTTTCATATATCTGTCACCCACGCTCGTGGCCGAGTAGCCGGTTTTTTTTCACCTCTATCTTCGGTCTCTCTGGTCAGATCCTCACACCCCGTCTCGGGGGAGGAGGGGGGGGGGGCGGATAGTAACCTCCCTAATATCCAAATTAAGCGACGCACAGAAACGAAAGATATGTCATCGGAAAGCGTTCGATGAGTAGTAGTGCTCGGGTCCACCCCCAAAACAATTTTTCTCCAAAAGTGACGTCATTAGGGGGCCTATATTTTCAAGACTTTTCACGACTTACATTATGTTTTTGGCTCCGGGGAATTCATTTTGGGGGATATTTGAGAAAAATATTTGGAATCAGAAAAGGACAGCGAAATTGACGAGGGTCTTACAATTTTTGGACAGCCAAAGTGCACTTTTTCTCTAAAAAATTTGAGCTTTCAAGTTTTCTTTCATTTTCATTTTCTAATGGGTAGAGCAGACCGAGAAACGTTGCTCGAATTGACTTCGACTCTAATAAAAATGCTTACTTTAGTCAGAGTCTTCGATTTGAACGTTGTACCAAAAACGTTATACAGAACGTCATACCAGGGCAGAGGATATGTTTTTAATTATTTAAGTGGTTGATCAACGCCAGGTGCGACGGAACGTCTCGTGGCAAAGGGAAGGGACGCTGTACTATCAGTAGTTAGGCAATGTGTTCGCAGCTTTTGACAAGCAGAGTCGCAGCCAAAGGGGCCGGGGGCCCACCCGCCCATCATCCTCTTAAGAATAATAATGCACTATATCAAATAACATATGTTGAAAACTTTACCACTCAAAACAACATATTTTCTGCACGCTTCGCACATCGAAAGTGGTCTCTATATAACAACGTTTTTTGGGGTTTGGCACACTTCAGAAAATCCTGGCTGTGCGCATGCTCATTAATAGCTTGTTTATTACAGTATCCGGGATCAATGGATAAGTCTGGAAGTAGCAAAATAACTTCGTACCAGCGGTCAAGACAGAAAGAAGCCGACCCAACATACATGGTAATATGAAACATAAATTGTGACTCTGTGGAACGAATATGAACGCGAATCCGATATTATAACCTATAGGTACCCACAAACCAGCTTTCACTCACTTTAACCCCGTGTACTTGCGTTAATCTCTGGTCAACAAAGGTCAGTTAACTAAAGGTCGTCCAAACTGTACCACGGGGCAATGCTAGGTGCCGAAATCAAATTTAGCGTAGACTCTAAATTGAATGGAAAACGGTGATATGCAATCCGTAAGACTATCATGCATAGCTTGCAATCTATTTTGGGTTCAAACATAAGAAACACGAAGTCTGCCAAAATTCATCTGGGTGTTCCCGAAGATCTGTTACAGGTTAGTAACCTGATCCGACCTGACGATAAGCGTTAGCCTTCCTCCGTTTAAGTGCTGGCTGCGAGAAGATGAATGGGGTTGTAGCATCACGCCCACCTCCCGGGCCACCGATAGTAGCAAAGTGCCGAAGTCCTGCACCGGTTCATCATCGCCCGTGAACACGACGATGCCACCTTCTCTGGTACTGGATGGTGTTGTTCATAGAGCATTTCGAGACTTAGAAACAAGTCGAACCAGCTGGCCACCCACACGGATCATCGGTCGAGTTTATCGACTCGGCTAAAGTCTGCAAGATACTACGACAGACGGAAGATATAGATATATCCGTCCTAGACGGTCAGACTTCTACCGCGCCAGTACAGGCGCCTTTCTGGACATTTGCGCTATTTTGGAATGTAGGTGTTCTGCTTGGCGGTTCGAGCGCCGTCGTTCGAGATATGCGGATGATTATTGGCTACATATGCTCCTCTCCCAACACGACAGGCATCATTCTGAACAGTTGGATGCGTTGAAAATGCAAGCTGTGTCCTGTCAGCTCCTGCCCTCTTCGCATTCAGACGCTTTGTGCTGGTCATGTCTGTTGAAAATAAAGGTGCAATTTCGGATAATTACCCTCTGTACTGCAAGATTAGACTCACAATGTTTATATTTGGCTCTGCTGGAAAGCATGGGCCAAATATAAGCATTGCATTAGTTTAACAAATATTTCCCCTGAATATGAAAAGCGAACGATGGAGAGACACGCACCCTGACCCTCTTCCCCCGCCGCCTGCTGAAGTGCTAATAAATTGTCGGGTTCGTGTTGCTATGAATTCATTTTTGTCCCACAAAAGGTGTAAATAATTGTCAAACGATAGCGAGAATTCCTGAATTCTCTCAGTATACTCGACACAACTGTGTTAGATTATTTCTTCAAGAAGAGCAATTCAAGCAGGCAAGCAATTCACTAGATCAGGTCGATAACATGTTTGGCTAATTCATCAGTAACGAAAGAAACAAGGTGATCATTTCCAAGTTATGGCTTCATAATACATAATACATAGATTCAAACCGGCAGGCCCTAAAGCATGCTGGATAATGCAAATATGAATTACATCTTACGGATTACTTGGCAGAAGCAAGGACAGATCACGGAATTTTATTGTTGCGGCGCATTGGTGTGGTGGGCCGGGTACATTTCTCTGAATAGAACGCCACTGATTGAGAAAAGTCAATGGGGTGAACTCAGACTTCACCAAAAGGCCTAGATCTTCCAGTGATGTGACTAGCTGAAAAGAGAGAAAGAGGAGAGGCTGTCGCCGACTGTTCTTGATGGAACGCAGTTCTGGGGACATATTCTTAGTAGCCCCCTCTGGATCCTAGGGCACGTTTTACGAAATGATCACCGGGGAGACGACGACAAGACATGCCGACAAGTAAGAATTTGTAGTGATTTGCGAATTTCCACTAAAATTTTCCGATTTTCAAATAATTGGTAAATCTTGTTTCTAAATTACCATATTGAATTACGCTTCGCTAGATACGTCACTGGGATTCAGTTCTCCGGATAAAGTGCTCATAATTTCAACTTCAAAAACCGTAAACAAGACCACCTTTAGCGCAGTTATAGCAGTGATGCCGAGGACACCGGTGCACATGGACAATAACTTAGTTTGAATCCTGAGGAATACTAATGAAATGATCACACAAATATGAACTTATGCTCTAGAGGTGCAAGCATAACCTAGCTGTCGGAACACAGGGCATAACCTTCAGAATTTATTATCTCAGGAAGCATGGCGCCCAAGGAGAAGTTATAGTATGTTCATCAACAGAGTGTGACGCCCTCCTCTTCCCCCATTCTTGGTGCAAGGGAGGGGCGGCGCAGCACTCCAATGTCCCATACGTTCCGCCGCCCCTGGTCAACGTAATAGGCTGTGAGATGATCTAGTGCAGAGTCTGAAAGTGAAAGTGTCTGATAATGACGGGCGAGTAGTCTAGAGATTAGATGCCTGCCTCCAACCGAAAGGTTAAAACGGTCTTGGAAAAGGCTCAACAATGTGAGCTTCGCCTCATCATGAATACTGTTAAGCGATGTCTGAACGCAGCGGATAAAAGAAAGAAGCAATTGTGTCCATTGAGATGAGCACTCGTATTCGTACTCAAGGTGAAAGTATTCATGCCTTCACTGGATATGTGTTAATGTCCCTTGATTTCCCAATATGGTTTTTCTATTCTTAGTTCTCATTGGCAGCTAAATGATTGTATTTGGTATGTCTTTATCAGACTATTGGACCTTAACTGCAGGTCTCGTACTATCTACGCCAGTGTGGTGTGCAATGTTTTCTCACGTATTTGAACAATTATTGCCTAATATATATATATATATATATATATATATATATATATATATATATATATATATATATATATATATATATATATATATATATATATATATATATGTATATATTCGGGTGCCACTTCTTTGGTGCTTTTCATTTTGTGGAATTTATTTCGGGACGGGCTCGTTTCTGGTGTCATTCCGTCTAGAAACATGGTGTGCAAAATATTTTTTTGTTTGTTAACCAAAGGCAGTTCCTCTTGCAAGTGGTAGAGAAGCACCGCTGTGACTTCCCAACCTCTCGCAAGTGCACCGTGACCTCTGTGAAGTAGGCAACAATGAGTGGGAGATGAGCACCCTTTGAGGGTCTAATACTCGAGTTGATGGGGACCTTGAGTTGAAAGTATGAAGTTCAGTTATATGTTTTAGGTCAAGTTTAGTAGTTTGAGCAAACTAGAAGTGATTATTTATTTACTTAAGGCATAGAACATCATGTCCTAAAATTTCTGATTTTCGAGAAAATATACCAACTTTGACCGTATTGAGGCAGTTTTAAATAGTATGTGTGTGTGTGTGTATGTGTGTATGTGTGGATGTGTATATGTGTGTATGTGTGTATGTGTGTATGTCTGTGTGTGTATATGTGTATGTGTGAGTCTCTCTTTCTCTCTCTCTCTCTCTCTCTCTATCTCTCTCTCTCTCTCTCTCTCTCTCTCTCTCTCTCTCTCTCTCTCTCTCTCTCTCTCTCTCTCTCTCTCTCTCTCTCTCTCCTCTCTCTCTCTCTCTCTCTCTCTCTCTCTCTCTCTCTCCTCTCTCTCTCTCTCTCTCTCTATCTCTCTATCTCTCTCTCTCTCTCTCTCTCACTCTGTGCGTGTGCATGTGTAGGTGTGTGTGTATGTGTGGGGGGTCTTCATAGGTAGGGGTCTCTTTTCAAATGTTCGCCCCCTGGACCAAATCCTGGGTACACCACTGGACTGAACTATAACTTAATGCCAGACTTTAAAACTGTCTCAACAGTCACATGCAAGGTACTGAGTTAGCTAATTAATCATGTAAGTTCACTGATGGCCTAATATTTGTACCTTTATCAAAGCCTTTCATTATACCACAACGCATTTAGAGAAGCTCAGCAACTAGCTGCCTCATTACCGTATACGTTGTTGAACGGAAAATGCTGAAAGCAATCAGAGCAAAACACATTTTTGCATTTGAAATAAGATGTTTGAAGTTCATTCTTCCTTCTTATTTTGTATAACTGATGTGGAGAAATTCGCATTCCAAGTTAAGTTCAAAATTAAGTTCCAAGTTAGCTATTTGTGTTTACGGACACTTCGACCATGATCAAAAGCAATTATGCGTCAGTGAACATAGCGTGGATGCGTCAAAGCCTGGTAAGAAATGTCTCTGCGCTGACTGTATGACATCAAAGCGAATCACCTTCAGATATCGAAATATATTTCCAGAGTGAGCTATTTTCACATCAACCGCTAGCCCGTTCTCATGCGTCAAGCTCCGTGCTACGTCAACAAAACAGCCTACGCTTCATTGCGAAATGCTGGCAAGAAAAATGACACTTCTCACCGTCAGAATACTTCAACTTAGCTGGAAAGTACTTCGTAGGCTTCTTTATCCTTTGGTGTTCACTCATCATTCCAAGTAGCATGATGAGTGCTACTTGGAATGTAGCACTCATCAAGTGCTACATTCCAAGTATTGGAAGCACCATATTGGATAGACCAATATGGCTACTGAGGCCGTCAGGTATGGAGGGGGTGGGGAGTTGCACAATAGCCCAATATGGCCACCTAGGTCGTCAGGGGGAGTTATTACAACCCCCGCCTGCACTTCTGCTACGGAAGGGAAATTGACCTTGGACATTGCCTCAGTACGTTTTTTGGAAATAGTGATGCCAAATTAGCCGGTTTTTTTTCGGGTGAACGATGCTGGCTCAAGGTCAGATTACCTGAGACTGTTGAAGTTGTTGAAGGTGTAGACGACCCTAACTGCTCTGAACAGGGCACTGAGCTCAGCAGGTAGCTGGGTGACCTTCTGATCTGCCGCTGCCGTGTGGCGATCGAGGATGTGTCTCGCACTACCTATGCGTAGGAAAATTGTCACCGAGGATGTCAGGGCGAGTTGGGATGTCTCACGCTACATCTAGGTGGAGAAAATTGTCACCGAGGATGTCAGGGCGAGTTGGGACGTCTCGCTCTACCTCTAGTGGAGAAAATTGTCACCGAGGATGTCAGGGCGAGTTGGGATGTCTCACGCTACATCTGGGTGGAAAATTGTCACCGAGGAAGTCACGGAGGAAGTCAGGGGAAATTGCACGATAACCCAATATCGTCAACGCGGCCGCCAGAGGATTCGGGAGTTGTACGATGACCCAATATAGTCACCGAGACCGTCTGTGTGGGAGGAGGGGGAGTTGCACAATAGTCTAATATGGTCATCGAGACCAGCAAGGGAACTTGCACGATGCCCCAATATGGTCACTGAGCCGTGCACGATAGTTAAAAATATCGCAGCGGGTATAAAGGCGGAGGAGTTGCACGATAGCCCAATAATTGTCACCGAGGCTGCCGGGGAAGTTTTAAGATAGACCAATATGGTCACTGAGGCCGTCAGGTGGGGGGCAGTTGCACAATAGCCCAATATGGTCACCTAGGTCGTCAGGGGGAGTTACTCGATAGCCCAATATGGTCACAGCTGCTATCAAGGAGGAGTTGCACAATACCAAATATGGTCACCGAGGCCGTTATGGGAAGTTGCACGATAGTCCAATATGGTCACTGAGGCCGTCGGGGCGGGGATGCACTATAGCCCATATGGTCATCGAGGCCATTGGGGGAGTTTCACGGTAGCCCAATATGGTCACTGAGGCTGTCGAGGGTGTTGTACGATAGCCCAATATGGTCACAGTGGCCGTTATGAGGAGTTGCACGATAGCCAAATATCCCAATATGTTAGCAATGCATTTATATACATGTGCTACCAAAATTGGTGCACGTACTTCATTAACCGGCAGTCACTGAGGTGTTTACATTCATACGAGTCACTGGGGGGAGAGGGGTTGCTCCTCCATCGTATCTTGGTAGCAAATCGTCGAATTGCACCGTTCCAAGCGGTATTCGATAGCGTCATAACGCTAATCGAAATTCAATATATCTTGTTTACCTGAAGATCACTGGTGATTTGGCAGCTCATGTGAAGTAAAATTAATTGAATGTTCTGAGAATTCAACTTTTTAATGCATCTAAGGATATTACGGTAATACAAAAGCTCAGCTGTGGTTCAATGGATGCAGTATGTGTAGTATGTGCCTAAAATTGCCCATGTTAACACTTTTGGTCAAGTAGAGTCACCTAAATGGAGGAGGTCAAATTACTGTGTTGATTCGGCATACAGCTCATTTATTCAAGAACACATTTTCGGAAGGACTTTGAAAAGCTGATATAAATATTAGCACATGCTATGGAATTTGTCATATCAGTATCATCTGCCATGACGCATATGAGGACACAATGTCAAGTAGAAATAGTAAACTAATTCCTAGGTTGCATTTTTTAACGGTAATTATGGGCATTAGAGTAATGGAAAAGTTATATTGAGGTCGATGTATGCCTTATATGCCAATAATTGTACAATCTGAACTTGTTGTCCTCGGATCAAGTGAGGTTATTTGGAGAGAAGATGCAAAATTGGCGGTTTGGTTTGGTGTGAAATGCGCTACATGCTTATAGGCTGCATTTCTGCTTCACCATTCATTTATCTACCAATGCTTGCATGCTTTACCTATGATAACCTCATAGGTAAGATTGTCTTTTGTAACCGATACATTGATTTTATAACGGCTTGGATGTGTAACCCAGAAGCAAAATAGCCTAGTTCATGTCACACGGCAACAAAATGAGCTCTGGTTCACCAATCGCGCGTGCATTGGTTCGTCAGTATACATTGGTCCGAGTGTATCTGATAACAAGTAACCGTTTGGTATGGTGAAAATGAAGCCTACGGACGACTGTGTGACGTCATTAGAACAATGACTTAAGGTGACCGTGGGGCCGCTTTTTGACACAATACACCTTAGGTTTTCATTTTAAGGTACTGGATGTTTTAGGCTGTTGTCTGAATTGACTTGGCTGCTACGGCAGAACAACCAGAGGGAGGGTCAACAAGCCCCCCCCCCCCCCTCCAGTGACTCACGGACCAAAATGCATAATAGGTTAGCTTAAATCCCCATTAACTGCAACGATTCATCTATTGTCCACCGTGGATTGAATGGTGCTTTTCAATCAGGGAAATTCAGTAGATGCGCGGAACACTTTTATGCGACTGTGAGGCACCAGCTCTGATGTCCATATTTCCATGAAAAAATGACCCACTTTCGGTGCTAATCTCCCGCTTCATATCAGGACATTTACTCCGTGAAAATAATCACTGGGTAGGAAAATTCATAAAAAGGGTGCATTTGCTAAGGAAAATGACTCCTTTGCCAAGAAAATATGGATAATTGGAATGGGCAGGAAAAAAAAACGCAACATGGCTAGATGGGAAAACTAACGGCCTGAGCGGGAGATTCCCATCTGGTTAGCGTGCTGGCATGCTTAGCCAGCTTGCCAGTCGCTCCACGCGATGACTGCATCCAATCCAGTGCAGTGGTCAGCAGCCTTGAGACACCTTCATCAAATCCAGTGCAGCGGCCAGGAGCCTTGAAGCACCTTCATCCAATCCAGTGCAGCGGCCAGCAGCCTTGAGCAACTTCACGTCGACCTGCATTCCGTCACATCGTGTTGACGGGCATGGCTGACTTTAGTTTCGTTAACATATCTATCAAATGAACCATCATGATCGCTTTCTTTGCTAGATGAGCCAGCTAACACCTAAGACGTTAGCTGGTCTGATCTGAAATCATTGGTCTGAAAAGAACCAGCTGCATTTGTTGACGTTTTAATTGTTTACACGTAGGAAAATTTGATTCGGTGTTACTGCTGGAAGCCAAATATGAGAAGAACAGAACCACAGGTAGTTTCGGTCAAGGCATAGCATGCGATCTTTTGTTAAATAGGGAAAGAACATTTGTTCACCCAGTGCCCACCCTGTTTGGAGCCAAAAGGGGTGAGTAGAATTTGTCCGCCCAGTTAGCATGCAAATAAATGTTTGAAATTCAACTTGATCGAGGGTTGGAAGAGCTCCCTATTACCTTTTTTTCGGAATCTAACTCCTTGAATTTGGGTATCGTGGATGTCAAATGGATTCCATCATTAAATATTACATACTTCCTCTGAAAGCAATTGCCATTGCTTGTTTCCAACATTCACCACAGCTGATTACATCTTTTCTTCGCGAAAATAAAAATAGTATAATATATGACTCATAAAATAGTTCCCAAACAGTAATCAATCTCAGTTATGCGAGAGAAAAACGTCGAACGTGTGCGTTCCGATGTCACATGTTTTCACGTGCGATATGCGCATGCAACGAGTGCCGACACGTTGGATTTACATTGAAAAGGTCGCGTGTAGTCTGAGCTTTAGCCGCCCATCTCCAAGGTAGCACTAGCCTTTTGCACCGGAGAACATTTGCACGACATCCGGGTGGGCAGGCACTCGCAAGCCGGCTCAGCGGCGCCTCTTCTCCGCCGGGGCCACCATCGCCATCCCCTCTGCTCATTACATGTATAAATAACGATCAGCTACCGTCTGAGTGCCGCAGGCAATGGCGCGGAAACCTCGTATTGGCCCAATCCGAAAGAATTCGCGCCAAAAAGCGGTCGTTTATCACTGAACGGCGCGAGCGCATCATCATCTATGTCAGGGGATTCTGGTTAGTGGTGGGCTGCCGCCGCCGCTGTCCGAGCTTGGGCACTGGCGTAGCTCATTAGTACGGACGTTTATGGGATGCACCCAGTGCCTCAGACGACGCCAACTGGCACAAAGGGTGCCATTCTTTCATCCGGCCATCTATGACAGTCGGATAAAAGCATCGAATAATAGATGGAAGAACAGGGTAAATGAAACGGAAAAGAAAATGTAAAGAATGAAATGGAAGGCAATAAAGTGGAGCGATGGCACTGTGGGCTGGGCGTAAGTCTATTTGTATAAGGATAAGACTACTAATGCTGCCAAATGGATAATAAACGACCATCTCCATTGCCTGAATGATGGGCTGTCGGGCTGAAAAGGAATCTCCATTGCTAGGTCGTCTCTGCATACCGGCCTGACGCAGGCAGATTTGTCCGGTGACGAGGGTGGGCTGTGAGTGGCCAATGGGCATGTACGGAGGGGGGGGGGGGGTGTCGGGCAGTGGTAGGCTTGCATATGTACTAACCGATCTGCGCGCCTGAGTCCGTACACAAACCGCAGCTGGAGTGACTGGCACCCAATATCGAAACCGTCGGCGTTCACCAGCTCAAGTCTGGCCGCTCAGACGTGCCGTTCGCCCACGCAGATGCTGTGCAATTGTTGCGCCTGTAGCGTGCCGAGCGGCGCGGGTAGCCTGATGGCAATGTGTCCGGTCCAGGTAGCGTGGCGTGTCTGGTCGGGCTGCCGCGTGATCGGCGAGAGGTGACGTGTAGTGGCCGCCGAGCTGCCAATGGCGCCGGCGCCCGCCATTATTGTGCGCCCCTTCCGGCGGTGATTTAACCGCGGCAACTCTCGGCTCGTCACCGACAGTGACGTCCGTATTCAAACAATGTCTGCCCGGCCACTGCCAATTACGGCTGCCGGCCGGCGACCACGCCGACAACACGGCATGCACGCTCGCTCGCAACACAAGACTGACATTACGGCCAAACAATGGTTGTTTAAGGAATTCTCGCTCCCGAATTGACGTTTAAATTGAATCACACCGGTGAAATAACAGAAAGTGGACACAAAAACACCTCCGCAAACAGTAATAGTGTTTTAGGAATGAACCGGGCGGACATGCACTGCAGGAAATTCAGTGACCATTTGCCTGCCATTCATGTTCGGCGCATACTCCTGTGATTAGAGTGGCCTAAAAGCTTTGTGTTATGGATGATTGTGTGCTTCACTTATCCTTAGCTAGGCAATCCCAAGGAGGAAAGTGCAAAGTTAACCCGCGCCCCACTAGGGTGTATGACCAAAGAGCGCCACCAGGAAGAGGCAAGGTGGGACATTTCGACCCTCGCTGTTTCTTCTGGTTAACTCGAAATCTATTGGGATAAATAAAATATAAGCATCGCTGGGAAACCACCAGAGCTCCACAAGACAGCTGAACCATTTTTTCACTTCGAATCATACCCCAGATCATAGATGTAGATATTAGGATCTGGCAACAATACACCGCGAAACAAAGTTAACTAGAAGAACCGATTAGAAGGAGGGGGTGATTTAAAATCCAAGACCTATTTTGTTGTCTGAACTCAAGATCATTGAAGCAATCCACATTCAGAATGACAGACCCTGCTTCGACATGAGCACATCACCATAGTCACTTCTCTTGCCACCGCAGTACAGTGCTGGATACCCCAAGTTGATCTTGCCGTGTAGGATATTTTTGTTAGAAATTCCCTGTGTGTCCACCTCGTGGCAGTGATTGTTAAATGTACTTGTCAGGTTCAATGGTACCTGCCTGAAATGTGCTTAAAGGCAATACATCCGTGATATATATGTATATATATATATATATATATATATATATATATATATATATATATATATATATATATGTATATAAAAAACATATTCATGCATATATATATATATATGTATATATATATACATATATATATATATATATATATATGTATACTGTTGGGCTTCTTGCTTGGGAGAAACGTGTTCTGTCAGAGCATACGAGTAGTGAGTTTGTTTGTTTATTGGGTGGTTCACGACGCACTTTATGCACATTCACGGCTAAAGGCGCCGCCCACACTGTTTCGCCGGTTGGCCGCGAGACTGGGAAATGTCCTGAGTGGAGCTCGTGTCGAACCCGGGACCTTTGGTACCCATAGCCCGACACCTTAACCACTCGGCCATCCCCGCCCCACGAGTAGTGAGTGATGACATCATGAATAGGCTAAGGGAACATATGGATCATGATAAAGGCATATTGTGATCTTATATCGTATCAACATTCTTCACGTGATCCCTTCTGATCTCAAATTACATAAAAAATGACGATGTGGTACATAGGGATAGTGTTTTACTTGCTTAGCTGTTACCTCTTGACATCTGTTCATGTCATATGGACTTAAGAAAGTACGAAACGCTTGTCCACACCAACCAACCGTGGGTAATAACATATATATTCGTGATGTTAGCCTGACTTCGGGAACATTACTCAATCGGCACATTTCAATCATTTTCGTACCATGAGACTGGACGCAACATAATGCGTTGCTTTCAATCTGACAATCCATAATCTCTTCATCCGATAACTAAATCATCTGGTTTATCTTGCTTTTACTTTTGCTCCAGTAGCATACACACATCGGTACCCTCTGTCTCCCCTGTCTTCTATTGTCCTGCTGTCTCTTCCCTTACCCTCGTGCCCCGTGTCCTTCTCTCTGTGTCTTGTGCCGCTGCTTTCCCCTGCTACCTGCATTATCGCATCACACCCCTGCCTTGCACCTGCCCCCTGTAATGCCGCCTGATCTGTCATGCACCAATCATCTACCTCAAGCTGTTCCTGCTTTTCCAGCTAGCCATGCGTGAGCTTTTTTGGCATGTGATCTGTTGCGCAGTCACCGCTGCGCGACATTACTTCTGCATACTGTACTGCTATAGACATCATTTATATGTCACGTAACTGCCATACGGACTGACATAGAGGTGCTCCACTTAGCTCTACCCTCAGTTCATACATTGCCAGGGTCTGTTTTACGCCAAACTAAACAAGGGGCAATGTCTTGGCAGCAACCTACTCCCACACCCAATCAGATACTTGCATAATTGACAATTGTCGATTTTGGTCACTTCGTTTCGAAATCTCGGAGTACAATTTTTTTATAGGTACAGCCTGAAGTCAGCAACGCAGGTCAGGGCCTCTTTCAACAAATTTTGGCTGGGAATGGTGGGGAGCATCCATTTGGGACTGTGGGAACGCCATCCGAGGCAGTCAGACCTCGGGTTCCCCAGTAATGCTAAAGCAATAGGGAATGGTCTCTGAAAGAGGGCAGGGGCACGACCATGATTGGAAGACCACGGCGCTGAAACTAATGTGCCAAAGGAAGCCTTGATGCAGGTTCTTGGTAACCTGAATTGCAAATCCAACAAAATGTGATGCAAACTGGGACAAATAGCGTGATCAAGCCCAACTAGGCTAGTACTCCCCCAAACCTAGAAGTATTTCCTTCTTTGAACGATTAATTTATGTTCACCGGTGATCACTACATAAGGCGTTGTTTCTTTCTGGGAGGCCAATAGGGGACCTTCCTATTTCTTACAAGTACACGAAATTAAATGGACGTGAACTTAGCATCTTGGACCTCTTCTTGCAGCATAGGAATTGCGAATCTAAATACCTATTATCATCAATTGCATATTAGGAAATCGCATAGATTTACCTGCAGGGAAACAAATCCCATGCAAATCCAGCCCCTTCGACGATGAGTCATGAACACAGGGCTTACAATTCCATGTACATCTATGCAAGCTCTATTGCATACCTCTATGCAAAATATAATGATTCAATATTATGATTTCTGGGATATTGAAGCGTTCCACGTGCCTTCGCAGTGCTGGGATGTGTCGGACAAAGTGCGTGCCGCATCCCGTTTGTTTTTGCGTTCCTTTGTTAAAGCATGTCAACACACTGACGATTCGTAAAAATGTCATGACCCAAATTTAACTATGAGCCAGGCAATCTTGTTGCATGTCTGGACACCTGCCCTACTAGCTCTTCGAAATGATTTCATCAGTATTGAAAATGAATGTAAAAATGCTGTTCTTACCTCATAAAACCATTCAGCGTCCACTGAACCTTACGTTTTTCTCATCCATTGTTTTAAAGGGTAGCTACGAATCGAAATGATCTGAAGTTTAATGAAAACAGTCCTTACAAACTCAGCGTATTGGTAGAATTATCCCAACTACAGCACTATTTGGGGATCAAAGAACTCAACGCAAGATTTAGGACGTCTGAGCCACTGACCTAAGCATAACATTTAAATCCTCAGCGTGTGCGCGATGCGGTGGCCAGGTTTGTGTCGTGAGTCATATCGCGGCCAGCGGAAATCAGCACTCCCATGAACAAACACGCCGATGTGGGAATATCACGGAATTTGTGGTAAGAATCATGCGAATATTACCCGATCGCATCGTAAAATATGCGCTGAACCGCGCTCTGGCGAGTCCAACAAGTTATTATCTTCCAGTTAGTTGTGATATCATCTCTGCTCATTGTTCTTATAATTAGGACGTAGGCATTATTATCGCATGAAATATGGATATGTTCCTGATATTTATCATGGGAAATTATCATACAACATAACATCTGCCGCCCAGTTTGCTCAGTTAGTTAGAGCGCTGGCCAACACTGGTTTCCCCTGTCCTGGCAACACAGGGTTCGAGTCGCTTCGCGAGCTCGCATTTATCCCCCGGCCGGGAGTGTCAGTTGGCAGCTGGTCCGATAAGGCCGGGGACGAGCTACCGGGTGGCCGTGTTGGTGCATTGGCGGCACGTTAAACTTTCGGTCAAAATTCCGCCGTTGAATTGGAATTCATGGATCGGGTGGTGGGGCCAGGGTTCACGCAACAAGCTTTGCTTTGCAATGGAACCCTGTTCATAAAGCCACCCCAGCAATAACTCGGATTCATTTTTTAAATAAAAATTATCTGCAGAAGTATCATGACTTTGTCGTAGTAGTGATTCCAGCAAATATCACGGTACAAGGTGTCCCATTGTTTAAAAATGAAATTAATTGAACGCAATTATTCAGGACGTATTTTGAGGACAGACACAATCTGCATGAACACAATATGCAATATAGGCAATATGCGATGATGACACCTTCTAGTCGCCGGTTCGATCCTCAGAACCTGTGATATTTTTGTTTTGTTATCCGCATGCGCAACGACCATCAGTCTCCCGCCAAAACTTTTTCACGTGCAGTGGCTCATTTATACTGCAATCGTCACCGACACCAAATTAAGCATCACATGGCATGTGGCGATCACCTCGTTTAGGCAGTGGGACACATGGAATAACAAAAGAGCGTGGTTGGAGTATTCCTCACGTATCACTATATCAACTATATCAATATCAATATCACTATATCAATCAATATATGCCGGTTTGCATTACTTGGACATGAATCGAGAACCCAAAGTACGTTTATTCTGAACGAATAAACGGAGGTACGAACGAGGTACCAAAAACGAGGTACCCCAAAAAAATACGACATTTCGATGGGTGCTCTATGATCCCTATGGTGATCCCTATGGTGATCCCTATGGTGGTCAGCTAGACTCAGGTTAATCGTTCATAATTTTTAATGTTCTATATCAGTTTTTAATTAAAAAAATGGCCCTGAATTCGAATTCAGCATCAACATAGCCCCAATATTCGCTTTAGGCCAGAAAGGACATACCGAGGTCACGAAGGCCACCTGAGGAAAACTGGACCCCTGACCACTGGAAATCTATATATTTCGAGATGCCGGTAACACAATATCACAATAATCGAACACAGTCCCAATGCTACCATTGCTATACATTATGCATCCACCAAATATGCTTTTTGCATTCTCAAAAGGGGTGCTGGGAGGCTGCGTTACTGATAATCGCGTAGTTTAGTGGCATAGCCAGTTTTCGTTTACGCCGGGACATGTAAAATGCTGAAAGAAGCTGTATGCACCGGCATTTTCATGTTGACTCACGTAGTTCGCGAGAACTTGCAAACGTTCCCCCTGGGCATGGCTGGAGATTATTAGTGGTTCCGGTGGTAATTTGGTAATTTGGTAGCCTGCTAATGTCAGTTAGACATTATCCATATTCAATCTGGAAATATGTCTTCAAAAGAAGGACTTGGCCATTACTAATGATAAGACACCTTGGCTTTGTGAGAGATCTCCAGCCTTGCCCAAGAGACGAACTATGTTCGTCCCAATTAATGAACATCGGTTTTAGCTGCCCATTATAATTGCCTGTTGTACATGTACACTTCCCGTCACACTTTTAGCGTCTGTAGATTTCGCAAATTAACTTTCAAATGCAATGTGGTCGATTTTTCACATAATAATGTTCTATTCTACTCTCAATAAAATCAGAAAACAGGTATCATTATACATTCGTAATCCACTGACATTTTCTGATGGCAATCGGCTTTGTGCTTTGTCCTGTTGACAATCACCATTGTCATCCTCCCGATTTCTTGCCGGGCTCCAGTTAACTCCTGAGTGTTTGCTGTGCTTCGGTTTTCCAAATCTTTACTGTAAGTATCTTTGGATATAATTACTATGCAATGCATCAATCGAAATTTATTGATTTAATTCAAAAATGTAACTCATTGCACTTGGTTTCCCACCACCTTGATGTAGCTATTTTTAAGGCGGTAGTCAGAAAGCGCACATCAAGTGATAATAAACATGAAATGACGGTAGATGTGTAGCGGCTTGAGTGGCAACGTTTACTGACGTGTCCGTTGGCGAGAGCTCCAAAGATCCGTCGAGTTTGTTGGCACTTGTATCCGGCGGCGACAACGAATACCACAGCGTGGAGGCACCTGAGAGAGAGAGGGGGAGAGTGGTTTTTTAGGCGTGCCGGACCATAAAGGTCATTTGCGCCGCCTTTAAAGGAACACGTTGCATATCTATCTATGAAAGCGAGTGTTACGATCAAGGTACTTGCAAGTGGACATTTACGTTAAGGGAATTTTCCGTTATACTTTGTGCGAAGTTTTTTTGGGCGCTGAAGGCGGGGGCTGGGCTAGGAACGTCTCCCTGATGTCTAACTGGTTTTAATTTTGAGAGAGAGGGGGGGGGGGGAGAGTGTTTTTTTAGGCGTGCCGGACCATAAAGGTCATTTGCGCCGCCTTTAAAGGAACACGTTGCATATCTGTCTATGAAAGCGAGTGTTACGATCAAGGTACAGGCAAGTGGACATTTACGTTAAGGGAATTTTGCGTTATACTTTGTGCGAAGTTTTTTTTGATGCTGGAGGCGGGGGCTGGGTTGGGGACGTCTCCCTGGTGTCTAACTGGTTTTAATTTTACTTTACTCCTCCACATAATAATTTGTGGTTTGGGTAGGGCTGGGGTGTTTTGAGTGTCGAGTTGATTTTGCCACGGTGCCGGCTTTAGCCTACTCCTATCGAAGAGCACCGAGGGATTTTTACCGTGCGGACAAGGAGGCAATTGTCCACACCGCCTCTCACGCCGGCTGCCGCGTGTTAGTTGTTAGTAGTTGGTTAGTTTATGCATGCCATGCAGAGTTGTGAGTTGGGTTAGTACGGTGTTTCATAATTTGGCTCCTCTACGTCCGCTGTTCCTCTGGGTAGCCATTTACGTTAGGTGTGGGAAGGCAAGTCGGCTCATCTACGTCCGACGGCTCCTCTGGGTAGTGGTTTTACGTTAAGCTAATTTTTTTCTTTTTTTCGTTGTTTTCCTAAAGCAAGTCGGCTCATCTACCTCCGACGGCACCGCTAGGTAGCCAATTATTCCTAACTGGGAAGCAAATCGGCTCATGTACGTCTGACACCATGCGGGGATGGCTATTTACGTGTTTCCTACGAGTGTTTCGCGGTCATGTATTGCAAGTTGATGTGAACGTTGGTGGGGTCTAGAGAGCTCCTGCTAGTTCTGTGGCATACAGATATTCAAATAGCAATTGAATGAGTTCTGCGTGTTTGTCACCGAGAAGCGATGGAAGCGATAGGGTGATGCCCTCTCTCTGGCAGAAGGCCTTAAGTGGTTGTCTCTGAGAGCTAAAGCTACTGCAGTCTAGCAGGATGTGGCCTATGCTTAACGTGGTGTTGCAGGTGTCGCAGTGAGGTGTTGTGTGTTGGGCATCCTCTAATCGAGGCTGTGTTAGTTTTGTGCAACCGGTTCTAAGTCTAGTGAGGATGACCTCTTTCTGTCGGTGAGACTGATTTGATGTGTTCCATGTGCCTATGGTTGGTTTTATTGAGTGGGCGTGGTTGGATTTGTGTTGTGTTGAGTTGTGTTGTGTCCATGTCTTCTGTTGGTGTTAGCGAATGCGATGTTGTAGGAGTGCTTTGCTATCGTCTACCGAATATTCCACGCTGGGGTGGGTGTTCGATGCTAAGGCTTGCTTTGCGAGCCGGTCTGCTTCTTCGTTACCTGGGATGTTGGCGTGCCCGGAATCCAGAGGAAGGAAAAGTTCATGTTTACGTTGTGGGCCACGATTTGTTGGATTCGATCAATGATGTGATGATGACAGTCGTAGGTGTTGCTAATTGACTGTAGGACGGATTTGGAGTCTGAGCAAATCACTACGTTTCTGACTTTTCGCTTAATGAGAATGAAAATAGCGGCCAGAATGGCCATTGCTTCAGCAGAGTAGATGGAGAAGTTATCCGGTAGACGTTTGGAAAGTCTGAGACCTGGTCCAGTGATGCCGATGCCTACCTTAGCCTCGTGTTTCGACCCATCCGTGAATATGAGTGATTTGTGATTGTTGTCATCGGCGAACTTGTGAAAGAGGCCTAGAATCTCCGCCGATGTGATAGTGGCTTTCTTCTCCGAGAGCAAGTACTCGACCTTTGGTTGACTGAAAGTCCAGAAGGGCCTAATGGGCGGTCGAGCTGCAGTGGATGGCATTGCCAGGTCGACCTCTCAGATGCCAGGTCGACCTCTCAGATGCCACGGATCTGAGAGAGCCGCGGCAATTTGAATGCTATATGGTGGAAGTTTGCGCGCAAATCGGCTCTTGTCGTATCTGCCAGGCATGAAGCAGCGCTGTGCCGGATGATTTGGAATGGATTTGATTTTGATGTGGTAACGGCACAGGTGTTGTGCCCTCCTGTGGTGGAGTGATGGTGTGTTTGAGTCTACTAGAAGACTAGATATCGGTGTAGCGCTAAGGGCGCCTGTGGCTGCTCTGATGCAGCTGTTTTGGATGACTTCTAATATTTTACTCTGACTTTCAGAAATTGTGGAAAAAAATGATGCTGTTGTATTCTATGATGGGTCGTATGATTGATGTGTACAGTCGCAGAAGTGTTTTCCTGTCTCCGCCCCAGTCTGTGCCTGCAAGTGCACGTATTATGTTCACGCGCTTCGCGCTTCGCTTCGTGATGTCGGTGATATGGGTGTTGAAACTGAGTTTTTCGTCTAAATGCACCCCTAGGAATTTGAAACTTTTCACCTGTTCGATGGCTTTGCCATCGATTTTAAGCAACGTTTTCGGTGTGGGACGGAGACGACTGTATGTGACAGTGGCCGATTTTTCTGCGGGCAGGGTGAAGCCCCAAGTTTTGCACCACTTTGCAATGTGGTCTAGTCCTGCCTGAATGTTTTTTTCAGCTTTAAGGAAGCATTGTGATGTCCAGATTGCTATGTCGTCCGCGAAAAGTGAGTATTGAAATGAAGTGTCCCTGTGGTCGGCAAGTATGTCGTTGATCATGATGATGAAGAGGCTCGGCGAAAGCACGCTCCCCTGAGCCAGGCCCTGCTCCTGAGTTGTGGTGTTTGATGTGACATTGCCGCATCGGACCCTAAGAGTCCTATCTCTGAGGAAGTTGAGAATGAAGTGTGCCATGTGTCCGCGTAGGCCTATCTTATGGAGTTTGTGTGTCAGCGCTGACTTGTGTACTCGGTCGAAGGCGGCAGTGATGTCTAGGTAGGCAGCTATTGTTGTGCGTTTGATGTATAGACCACTTTTGATGTCATGCACTAACCTAATGAGATTGTCTGTAGTTGATTTTTGCCGTTGGAAGCCGCATTGAAATTCGTCGAGCAGATCGTTGTGCTCAAGAAATTGCCTCAATCGTGTGTTGACCATGCGTTCGACCAGCTTGCTAACACAGCTAGTAAGTGAGATGGGTCTATAGCCTTTTGGGGTGGAGTGATCTTTGTGCGGCTTTGGTAATGGTATGACTACGCTCTCCCGCCAGGATGCGGGAAACGTGTCGGTTTGGTACAGTTCATTTATGGCCGTTAGTAGATACGTTAGGGAGTTTTTGCTAAGACGTTTAAGAAACTGGTAATGAATGTCGTCCGGCCCAACCGACGTGTTTCCACACTTGCTGAGAGCAAGTTCTAATGCGTGCATAGTGAATGACTGATTGTAGATTTCTCTATTGTCAGAGCTAAAATTTGCTTTGGAGGCAAGGGCGTCTAGGACGCTTACTATAGTGGTGTCATAGTTGGTGTTGCCGGATACGCTGGCGTAGTGTAGTTTAAAGTGGTCTACGACTTGTTGTGGGTCAGTGATGTGCTGTCCATTCACCGTCAGCTGGGGGAAAGGGCCTGGTTGTGGGCGTTTCAGGCTGAAGCGCTTCATCAGGTCCCAGATTCTGCCGGTAGGTGTGAACCTATTGAATTGCGAGGCAAAAGACTGCCAAGAGTTTTGGCGTGCTGTTCGAATTGTGTACCGGCAGTGTTTTTGATATTTCCTGTACGCTGATAGGTGTGCTTCGCACACGCATCTTTTGAATTGTTTGTGGGCACGGCGGCGTGCGGCGATTGCCCTTTGACAGTCCGGGGTCCACCATGGCGTAGATGCCTTTTTCCTAGGTTTGTTACTTTTTGGGACTGAATCTTGTGCTGCTGAGCTGATGGCCCTTAGGATAGTCTCTATCTTACTGGTATCTGAAGTTGCTAGGTTGAGGTCCACCTGTTCCTCGAATTTAGTCCAGTCCGCTCTTTTCAAATTCCAAGATTGTCTGAATAGTTTAGTGTGGTGGATAGCGTCCGTGCTGAGCCTAATTGTGATTGGATAGTGGTCGCTCAGCCCGGGAACGTCTGAAACTGACCAGTCAAATAGTGAGCTAAGTCGTGGGGTGCAGCACGTTAAGTCTATGCAAGTGTCCGATCCTAATAAGGTCGGGTTGTGGCGGGTGGCGGCCCCGGTGTTAAGAAGTACTAGGTTGTGGTCCGAAATAAACTGGTGAATTTGGTGCCCTCTAGTGTCGGTATGGTCGTTTCCCCACGAGGGGTGTTTAGCATTAAAGTCCCCCATAATGAGAACTGGTGGAGGGGCCTGAAGCAGCAGGTCGTTCAGTTCCTGTGGTGTGGGGGTTTCAGCTGACGGCGAAATGTATAGTCAGATTACTGTGGTTTGGCAATGTGCAATTTTGATGCTGACTGCTACGCAATTCAGGGGAGTATTTAACGTTACTCGACGATGAGGTATGCTGTTTGCCATGAGTATGGCTGCGCCCCACTTCCTATGTGGGCCGTTCACGTTGTTTAGGTGCCAAGTGTAATCGGGAATTTTGTTCCAAGTTGAGTCAGAATCTCGAAAGTGAGTTTCTTGGAGCGCAGCGAGTAGTAGTTTTTGTTGCAAGAATTCAGATTTAAATTCTATGAATTTGCCTGGAATGCCTCCGACGTTCCACTGGAGAAAAAGGCCCATTGCCGAACGTTTAGTAGCTTTGTGTTCCTAGACTGGGGTAGTGTCGGTGTCGAGTTGGGGAGAGAGGTTGAATCGATGAACGGAGGGAGTGTTGGGAGGTGTCCCAGGCAGTGGTGGTAGCCTGGACCTGGTCGCACGGGTTCTGGGGGGTGATTGGATGGAGTGACGGCGAGATTTGCGCTTGGGAGGCACGGTGGGTCGCTCTGGTGTTGTGGGCTCGACGGGTATGGCAGGAGAAGCAGGTTCGGTCTGAGTGCTGGCCTCAGACGTGGTTTTCGAGTGGGTTTGGGTATGTGTGCAGGAGGTTGTGGGAGGTTCGGTTTGGCAGGAGATGGTGGCCTTGGGCTTGAGGTTGGTCTGGGTGGGTGTGGTGGCCTTGATTCTAGGCCTTGGTTTGGGTCGGCCGGATGGGTGTGGTAGTGGCCGAGGGCCTGGAGGAGGCAGTGGGGTGGAAAGCTTCAGGGTGGTGAGGTCGGCCCTGGCCGGTTGGAAGGGGTGGCGCGAAAGGATACGGCCAGTTCCCATGGAGGATGGGTGGGTGCCAATGGGGGATGAAATGGAGACCGGGTCTGGGTATTGGAGGAGCGACGTTGCCGGTTCTGAGATGGGGTGGGAGGTGAAACAGCCCCATTCCTCGGTGGGGTTGACGTGGGATGCCGGACTCGCGGTGGAAGGAGTGTGGCAGGAGGCCGGGTCGTGGGTAAGGGGGATGTGGATAAGGGCCAGGTCCGAAGTGGAAAGGATGTGGGAGCAGGCCAGGTCCTGGGTGGGGTGGGTGGGAAGGAGTGGTGAGCGGCGAGGTCGAGGGGCAGTGGGCCGGGGAGTTCGGGGATCAGTGGGGCGGTTGAGTCGAGGGTCGGAGGGGCGGTTGAGGCGAGGGTCGGAGGGACGGTTGGGGCGGGGATCGGAGGGGAGGTTGAGGCGAGGGTCGGAGGGGCGGTTGAGACGAGGGTCGGAGGGGCGGTTGAGGCGAGGGTCGGAGGAGCGTTGAGGAGGGAGTTGTGCGCGGGCTCCGGGAGCCAGCTGCTGGTGGGATGGTGGGACCGGTGGGGGCTGGTGTTGGAGTGGGTGTGGGCTTAGGTGTGGAGAGCGTGGCTGCGTAGCTTCGCCGGGTGGTAGGTGCTGTGTGGAGAGGTGCAATTGTGGTTGTGCGAATGTCAGTGGTATTGTGGCGTAGGTGCTGTCGTGCTGTTGCGTGTGGCACTCGGTGGATTGCCGCATACCGCACACCTCCCTCTCCTGTGCCCACTTGGGGCAATTGGGGTCGGTGGCGTGGTGCGGCCCTGCGCAGCCTGCACACTTCCGTTCGGAAAAGTGGCAGTCGGATGTCGCGTGGTGGCCGGCGCACTGGCTGCACCTTGGAGATGGCGACGTGCATGCGCGTTCGCCATGTCCGTACCGCAGACAAGACCGGCACCGTAGTGGTAGAGGCACGTAGAGTCGTATCTCGTAGGCCTTGCCCTGTATGTGTACGTGTGATGGCAGGTATTGTGTGTCGAAAGTGAGTACGATCAGGTTGTGCCCTGAATGCGCCTCCCGTTTGATATGGCTGACTGTGGCTGTGGAATCCTTGAGTGCTGAGGCGTCGAAAAGTACGGCGATGTTGTCGGTAGGTACGCTATCCAACTATGGGGCGTGAATGTAGCCCCGACTGGTGCTTAAGGTGCGGTGTAGGGTGAAGGAGCAGCGCTGGCCGTTAAAGGTGTTTGTGTTCAGGAGTGTTTTTGTATCCGCGCTGCTCTGTGTTTGTACTAAGATGTGGGTAGTGTGCGTGTGGATCTTGAAGTGCGTATAATTTAGAATGTGTCGGAGTGTCCTCTCCAGAGAGAAGGAAGACTCCTGTGTGATGCTGTGTCCTGTGTTCGTGTACACACCTACTAGGTAGGTGCCCTGTGTGGTGCTGGCGCCGGGCGCCATGATTTTACGGGTTCGGTCCCATCCCCCCCCCCTGCAAGTGTCCCACCTGACTGAAAAAAATAACTGCCCGGATTCGTTGCACCCTGGACGGAGCTTTCGCTCTCTGGTCCCTGCCCCGGCCGCAATGGCCCAAGACAGTGGGCTCCGCACCGTTAGGTTTCCTCCGGGGGATCAATGTTTGTTTGGAAGCAGAGAAATTATGTGATATGGTGAGGGAGGTTTTCCTTCTAGAGTCGCAGGAGTGCTTCTCTAGGGTCCCTGGAGCTCTTGGTGTCTTGTTTCTTCTGCGGCTACGGGTTTGTCTTCAGCTCAAACCCTGGACCTTCCTGCTGCTCTTCTTGCTTGTGCGAGGCTTCTTGCTTGCTGGCTTCCTGCGTTCGCCCGTGCGTGCGCCCCTACCAGCGTCTGGCGCTCTTGATAGCTCAGTGTATTGTCAAGTATGCATACGTACACACACACACACACACACACACACACACACACACACACACACACACACACACACACACACACACACACACACACACACACACACACACACATATATATATATATATATATATATATATATATATATATATATATATATATATATATATATATATTAGCGTCTAAAGATACCATTGTGTAGTACCTAGGGCTAAATTAGATGCCAGTCTAAGTGTGCACATTAGCCATGTAAATTATTCTGACTCCGCAAAGGTTATCTGACGTCAAGTTAGGACATTCCTCTAGGATAACCTTGGAGAGATCAGTCAAAGGCATCGGAGTTGAATATCACCCTACCACATCCATCATTAATTATTTGGCGCGGTAAGTTCGATGAACTCACAATTTGATAGAAAAATTGATTCCCGTTGTTCCCTTTCCACGCCTTAGATCAATAGCTTGACACGGCGCTTCCAATTGTCACATCATAGGGTTAGAAAATAATGCGCCATGGCCTAGGCTAAGCTCCGCCCATGCTTCGATGATTTGGGAAACATTGACCTCAAAAATGGCTTCGGATGCGCGAGTCTCCTGCTGCCACTGACGGATGGTGGCAGGTGCCAATGAATGTGATGGGTTCCGTCCTTTCCGCATGGAAGAGACAATGGATCCGCTCAGATAACCTCTCTCCCTCCCTCCGTCTGTTCGTCATCCGACAGAATATTGACACCAGCTTTTTTATAGACGCCGATTAAATGAGCGATCAGGTGCCAAAATACAAACCTCAGCTAGAGAACTAGAGAAAACTATGGGCACCAGTCTCGCATGGGACGTATGCCAGATCAGTTCAAAGGGCGTCCTAACTACGTAACCTACGGCATAGCCTAATAACAACTACATAACATAATAACCTACCTACATAATCTAACTGTCAGGATGCAACGCTTAGCTTTGAAGATTCATATTCTTTAAGAAACATGTTATCTGGGAAGAGTAAGCAGTTTTAGTGAGCTCGACAAGGGGTGCCACACCTCCCCCCCCCTGTTCGCACAAGGGGGAGAGTGGAGGGGCTGTATCAGAGTAGGCACTGCGCCCCAGCACCCCATACGTTGCGCCGCCCCCGGGCGTGTGTCCATTGGCCTGTGCATCTGCCCTGGGCACTGCTGAAATGCTGGTCTGCCTGGTGACGACATCGCCGAGTGAAATCAATGATTAACCACGGGGCTCGATAGAGTCATTCGATTTCAATCTGTGCGCCGCTTGGCATGACCCGTGTGCTGGTACCGCCTTTTAAAGCGGCCCATAACGCCG
Source organism: Imbricaverruca yamaguchii (assembly GCA_034440575.1). Lineage (NCBI taxonomy): Eukaryota > Metazoa > Arthropoda > Thecostraca > Neoverrucidae > Imbricaverruca > Imbricaverruca yamaguchii. The sequence goes on from JAOTOL010001232.1 coordinate 378,050, forward strand.
AGCGCCGGTAAAACATTCATTGGCTAATGTAGCGCCGTCGAGTGCTCGCAGTGAAACAGATTGATACAATTACACAAGTTTAGAACCATTTGGAGAATTTTATATTTGCTGGCGACGCTGAAGCAGACAGTGGCCGAGCCAGTCACCGTCTGGACCTCCCAAGAACGTGACTAGGTAACGAACACGATCGCCGCACCGCCGCCATTCAACCATTCTCGAAAGAAGGTCGTAGACTGTAGCTGCGGTAGCTCCAGTAGAATGAAACCTTCCATTTTTTCCACCAGGTGTCGACGTATGGACAATTCATGAACTTTACTGACTCGTTACATGAACTCGTTACATACATGAATTTACATGAACACTTTTCTGTGCGCACCACGGATGTCATGCATGCACCCCACAAAGACAGGCTCGGGCTGCAGCAGAAATGCCCATATGACTTCACTGAATTTATATCTGATGCTGGAACTGAACAACCATGTTTCGCGGTGCTAAAAATGAAAGGCCAAAGGAATGTGTTTAAAAGTGGGCGGGGACAGAACGACCACGCAGTTCGAACCCATGGAAAATGAGCAGTGACCATGCTGCCCATAAATATTTAAATTCACGGATATGCACTACTATTTGTTCCAAGAACACGAGATATTGTCACATCATTGAAGCCATACACAAATTCGGAATGGTCGAATTTTGTGTCTCCATAACGTAATCCGACTAAGGTTTTAAGACTGGTTCCTCTCTAACAAATAACAAGAAAATGGATCGACGCTGAGGAAACATCGTCTCTGGTATGTGAGGTAGGCAAGATATCGGAAGAACTTCAAGAATATTTTCCTAAACGGACTCATCTCTTCCTCTATGGTTACAGTGGATACAGGAGCAGAGGATATACATAATTATGATATGCGCCTTGGCACCACCTGCATGTAATTACATCGATCAATCAGTCTGGAGAGCAATGGGGAAGTCCTGAAGGATATGTTTGCTTTGTCTCCGGAAGTTGACTTGACGCACATCGCAAGAAGATTGGTTAGTTTCGCATGAATGAATGCGAGTGCATGCAAGTGCGTGCAAGTTTCTGTCTGTAATGCATACGTTCAAGACCATTTTCCGTTGTTCAATTTGACATCAATGCAATCAGATTTAAAGTATTACTTCGTAATAATAGAACGTTTATTTAGTTTTCAGGTCGATTACTGTTAGGCAAATGTTGGTGAAGTGGATGCGGGGTGGTGCAATTTACTTAAATGCATCCGCACCATTGCAATCATCCTTTCTGTATCTGTATGTATGTATTGTATGTGTTGTGTCTGTATGCATGTATGTATCTGCATGTATGTATCTGTATGTATGTATTCGGTATGTATTCCTTCTGTATCGGTTTTGCGCTATAAATTATGGTCTGCTAATCAGTAACACGGTGCTAAATAACAATATCGACTTCAAATACTTCAGGCTGTACTTGCGTGGCGCAAGATGACAAGTGAAGTGTTGTCGCATGTACTGGCCTCCAGTTGAAGCCATATGCACTGTTGATTGTGATTACAGTCCGCTGTAGCTGCCAATGTACTGTCAATTGTGATTACAGTCCGCTGTAGCTGCCAATGCACTGTTGATTGTAATCACAGTCTGCTGTAACCGCCAACACACTGTCTATTGTGATTACAGTCCGCTGTAGCTGCCAATGGATTGCCGATTGTGATTACAGTCTGCTGTCACTGTCAATGCACTGTCTATTGTGATTACAGTCCGCTGTAGCTGCCAATGATTACAGTCCGCTGTAACCGCCAACGTACGAGTACATTGCATTACTAGTCTTCTGACATCGCCTGCGAGGGGGGGGGGGGCACGGTCACGTAAGTCCAGCATGGCCGCCGAACATTCGAGGTGCGGGCGCATCGCCGCCCATGAATGCGAATATATATATATATATATATATATATATATATATATATATATATATATATATATCATCACCACATCATCAGCATCACGGCGTTCATTACTAGGATTCCACTTAAAAGGGCCTCCCACCTAAAGCTCAATCTTCCGCCTCGAGTGAATTCAAGACTCACCTGACCAAGGTGCGAATGCAGCACGAATGAGGTGTAGGCGCGGAGCCTGGCATGGTGCTGTACGCTGTGCAGCATTGGAGCTGTAACAACATGCTTGTAGAGTGGTGATAATTTGGCATATTCGGAAGCGTCAAGTTGGAACTGAACCACCCGGAGGTGATGTGCCTCTATGTTTACTTGTAAAAGAACTGCTACTCATGGGGCATTGATTTATGAAGATTATTGCGGGGGCGGGGTTACAAAACATTGAGGAAATGAGCGGGCCCAAACGGATTTGGGTGACATAGGGTCTTATGTTAAAATTTGACAAGGCTGGAGGTCAAAGCCCACACTGTGGGGCACTTTCGCCAAGAAAAGTATAGAAAGCACATCCATGCTGCTACTTTACATTCTTAAAATAAAACGCAAAATGTAAATGTATCCATCCGCAGCATGTCCTACTGTATATTATATATTTCCTATCAAGCCAATGGGAAGAACATTTTACGTCAGACAACTCCTGGTCCCTGTGTAATTGTGTCAGATGTCGCAAGATTACAGTCCACTCATACTGGAGGAAGTCATCGACCTTACATCCCGGTGCATATTAGTCGTGAAACGGGCGATAATTTCCGAGGAACTATATGACTCCAACCACCAGGATGCATTGGTTCAGAATCTAAAAAGGTCGGCTTCTAGTCTCGCTTCATAGGGATGCTAAAAACAATAATTTTGATCACATCCTTCATACCATCGCAATTATTGGTCATAGGCATTGATGAAACCACATTTTTTGGTATTTGTTTTGGCTTTGTGGAGCCATGGATTTTTGGCATTGACTCTGATTTTGTTCAGTTCTAAACTACGGTCTGCTTTGGCTTTTGCCTCAGCTTTGTAGCCTTATGGTGGATTCGAAGCCAGCTAGCCGTCTTTGTGCTCATGTCTGATTGTGGGTACCAAAACATGCTTGTGGGTGGGTGAAATAGACTCCTGGCGACATGCACAACTACAATGCATGTGCAAAGTCTTAATTCTCTAATCCCTATTCTAAAGACTAATTTTGGCAGAAGATTCGCAGTGCGTCATGGTTTCAGCTGCTGGGGGAAACGCCGAGCCAGCAATTGTTTCTTTCTTGCATATCTGAAGTACAGAAGCTGCAAAATAGGTAGCAAATAAACAAGTCCTGATGTAACTTTCTACGTTTCCACGTTTTCTACGCACCTACGTTTGTACGTGAACAGAGGACGGATTCCTAGGTACATGCACAATCACGATGAATGGTCAAATCATAATTTGTCTAAAACGTATGCAAGACACCAAATTACAGAAATGCATCATGATAATGCAAGGCTTCCAGCTGATTACAAGGAAACTTCAACCATCAATTGTCCCTCCAATATCGCTGGAAACCAGTGATGTCACGTGGGCTGGACAATTGAGTAGCTCCGTAGGAAGTCCATTAAAACTTATATGTTTCCCAGACGGCATTCCTGAACCCAAATATTGCCAAAATGGCACACAATTGAAGCTTATTGGAATCCGTCAAGAGTCCTCTATATGAATATGAACATTATTTTCCCCAGAACTGGGCACATTTTCGCTGGAGCACGGATGACGACTTCCTGTCGAGCGCCGGCGGGCGTCACGTGGTACTAGGGCAAGTATTGCGAGACAGGTCAAGTGGAGATTACGGCCAACAACGATGGGCAGAACCAAATAGCAGACAACTGCAACATAACCCTTCCCTGACTATGTGATATTACCAAACGCCACTCTTATCTGGGATGTGTGGGTAGTCTTAATAAATGTTAATACATTCATCAATAACTGACGAGATATTCCCTCTGAAGGGGATTTTTGAATTATCAGCTGTGGATCCGACGAACCTGCGTCCTCTGGGAGAGCTAGCAAATGCATTACACATGGACGCATGAGTAGTGGTACCAGGCATACAGCTCCCGGGAGGGTGGGGGGCAAGGATACATTCTTCCTCCCGAACTGAAGAAATCTAGATTGTATATAATAGTCCGGCCCCGGGTTAATCTAGATGCATGCCTCCTGTCCCTCACACCCCGTCTCGGGGGTATTGTATTGGAACTATAACTGTAAAATGATCCCCACCCCCACCATCACACCGAAGTATTAAAATTGGCCTGATATTGAATGTCCACTGCCCTGAAAGGCATACACTTGAGACGACTATGCACATAAGCACCCTTCAGACCTCTTTCCATCCAATTTTTGTTCACTCCACTTGTAGCGCCATATACATTATGACGTTACAATTGTGACGCCGTATACATTATGACACTTTGTTGGCACCTACCTGGGCAATACTGGCAGATAATCCCACAATCCACATCATTAATATATAGGAGATCTACACGCAATTCATGTTTAGAGACAGTTCACACTTCATAGAATATTTCCACTCCATGCAAAACAAACCTGACATAACCAGACTCGTATTTTCGGAAAACAATACGAATGTTCTACAAAGCTCAAAACAGGAATACATAATTCCTTCAATTCTTCAGCAAACGCAACTGCTCTTTTCTTCTGACACGATATGTCAAGAAGCCAGGTAAGGAAGGTCACACACGTCCATAGCTCGAACTCTAAGGTCCCGCAATCATCACAACAAACGCAAAATGAAAAAAATTAAAGGAAGCACATATATGGTAAACACTACATATAAAACGAAACGCCATTTGGGTAACATAACCGTGATATGCATCATTCTTGTTCACTGAATAGTGACTAAGTGGTCACAGTGAACTATCAGGACTGATCGCGGTGCCACTCGTTAATTTGTGTCAGATCCCAATCTTCAATGGTTACGCATATAATAATGCATAATAACTGTCTATTTATATATTGAGGAACTTGGAACAGTACTTTTTTGATAGGGCTGTTTGCATTGTAAATTGTTAACTGTTGTAACAGTATCAATGTGTGTGTGTGTGTGTGTGTGTGTGTGTGTGTGTGTGTGTGTGTGTGTGTGTGTGTGTGTGTGTGTGTGTGTGTGTGTGTGTGTGTGTGTGTGTGTGTGTGTGTGTGTGTGTGTGTGTATGTGTGTGTGTGTGTGTGTGTGCGTGTGTGTGTGTGTGTGTGTGTGTGTGTGTGTGTGTGTATGCGTGTGTGTGTGTGTGTGTGTGTGTGTGTGTGTGTGTGTGTGTGTGTGTGTGTGTGTGTGTGAGTGTGTGTGTGTGTGTGTGTTGTGTGTGTGTGTGTGTGTGTGTGTGTGTGTGTGTGTGTGTGTGTGTGTGTGTGTGTCGGGTGAGGGTGTGCGTGTGTGTGTGTGTGTGTGTGTGTGTGTGTGTGTGTGTGTGTGTTTATGTGTCGTGGGGAGGGTGTGCGTACGTGCGTGTGTGCGACTGGTGTGGGATCCTGCCCTGCCCGTATCACGTCCCCACTCATTGTGATGCGACGCGGGCTCTCCAGCCAGCTGCTGGTCTTATTATACACGCGACAAAGCCAGCCTCTTAGGGCAGACCGAGATTAGCGGGGATATGGGCGGCCCAGTGGCGACACTCCAGTTCAGTTAAAGTTCAGCCGGCCTGCTGACAGACGGACTCCATTCATCTGCAGTGGCGGATAATTGTCGCCTGCGAGCCAGTCAACAGACAGACAGTGCGGCCATGGCCGCCGTTGTCGGCCACCCGACACTAATCCTGCCGCAGTTGCCCCAGGTGCCCGAAGTGCCGGAGCTGCCGGCCAAGATTAACTCCGCCAACAGAAAAGACGGGACGTCCAATCGGCTTACGCTTTTGAGCGCAGGCGAGGTGTTGGCACGACAGGAATTCAGAGTCAGCCGATAAACGCAGTCAGCGCATAACAGCCGATGGCCGATAGCTTTCAGCGAGGTGGCGACACATACCCACACACAGGCCGTTCCATTAAGCGCTGTTTGTGATTGTCGGATTAAATTGCCGGCCGGATTCGGCGCTGGCCTGGCTGTCGCTCTGACAAACTGCAGTGAGCACTGTACATGATGTGCCGTGCCACCGCGCCGCCCCAGCCACGGCGGGCATCAGTGACACAGCTGACCTCAGTCAGATACACGGAGCGCCGCTGCTTATTCTCCGGTGCTTCATTAGTCCCACGGATATGAAGGGTGTTGCCAGTCTTCAAAGCGCTCAGTCGCTTTCAGGAACGGGTGCGTTATGGCTAGACAAGTGCAGTCTCGGTGCGAAGCCTCTAAAGAGCATAGGCATGCATGTTTTGAAGTGTTCCAGGAAACCCGATTACATTAGCAACAGAGGACCTATAGCATTCACATTGGCTACATAACGTCATCATGAGCATCAGGGCACCGTCTATGGCAGTAGTTCTTATCCTTTTCCCTCCTCGCACCCTTTCAAATCACCGGCCAGTTCCGTTAGCCCTGATAGAATTGATGAAAAACAATAATGATGGCATGTGCATTAACTGCTTTGACAACAAAACAATCGCATTATTTATCCGTAACACATTTAAATAACGCATTTGAAAGTCACAGTAGGTGCATACATCCACTATGCTAGCAACGCCTATCTGGAATTCACCCTGACATCAGAAGCACTCCTGATCTCCAAGAAAAATACGAACATAAAAAACCATATGAATGAGGAAGGTAGATATGAATTAGTATGCCTACCAAGGCAGCCGTATATTGCGTCCACACAAGAGGTGGTGGGGCATAGGCAACGATAGTGAGGTCCAGGCTCCAACACAATCATAGGAATCCCTACCGCATAGGTACGTACCTATCTCCCAATCTTGGTAGATACATACCTACCTCCTGCTTCCTATGCCACAATGTCACTTTAATGCCGAGCCTACACTGACGTTTATGCACGTATGATAAGCTACCGAAACTTGGCCTTGATGTTCAGACTAGGCAATCCTGTTTTTAGTTATTAGTACAAGTAGCAAAAAAACAAAAACAAAAACAAAAGGCAACGTATGAATAATAAGGAGGACAATCATAGGTGTCCTCACGGATAGGGAAGCGACGGTTAAAGGTTGATTACCAGGTATGAATCATACACGCCAGATATCGTCCAAAGCTGGAAACAACTGCATGGGTCTCACATTACCACTTTAATGATCAAGGTCCAATACAAACCGGTTTCTTCGGTAGTCTCCTATATTTTCCGTTTTCAACAAAAACTGCCAAACATGGCCACAGGCGGTAACCTGCGATGAACCATCGTGTAACATTTTAAACCGGTACATGCCAAGGTTAAACTTCAAGGTGAAAAGTAGCGTGATTTATTAGATGACGGTATTAAAGCGATATCGACCGGACGCGCGATTCGGTTGCTATCGCTTCAAATTCTATCAAATGAGCGTCATTCGATGTGGCTTGTTATGCTGTATCAGATAGCTATGCAATTAAGTTGTTGTTTAGGGGCAAAGATCGAGCCGATCTTTCGGTCGCCTCAATATTTTTCCCCGTTTTTGCTTAAACCTGTCCAAATCTGGTATCAAGCGAGAGCTAGCGGTAGACACTCGAGTAGCATTTGAAACACGGACATGTCAAGGTGAAAGGTTTGATTGAGTTTTTCGATAGCCTCGCGTTTCATCGTTATGGCTTCAATTCGCAGAAAATAGATTTCATTCGATGTCGCCTGTTGTGCGGTGTCAGAAAATTGATAATTCGCAATAAACTCGACGGGCTAAAATTCAAGATGATTTCTTCGGTCGCTTCGCATTATGATTATTTTTTGGGGGGAGTGTTCGCCAAAGCATACCCAGATCCACTATCAAGCGATAACCCATGGTGAACCCTTGAGGAACATTTTGAAACCGGGATATGTCAAGGTCAAACCTCAAGGTCAAAGTCTAGTTTTAATTTTTCGAATTCCTCGAAGTGACTCGTCTCTATGGTTCAATTTGCACAAAGTGGGTGTCATTCGATATGGTTTGTGCCTTATTATAATGTTATGAAATCGAACTAATTTCGGAGGTCAAAGGTCAAGCCGATATATTCGGTTGCTTCGCATTTTTTCTTCGCCATTGACCCACATCGTGTATCAAGCAAGCCCGTAGTGAACCTCGTGTGCCATTTCAAACCGGGACATGTTAATGTCAAACCACAGGACCGAAGTTAAGCTTAAATTGCTCCAAGTCATCGCGCCTCTTCGCTGTCTTTAATTTTCATCACGTGGGCGTCATTAAACGTGCCGTGAGGTACTCTAACAAACCGTTCAGAAATCATATTAATTTGCAGAGTCAAACGTTAAACATATTTCATCGGTCCGCTCACGCTTATTCGTTTTCTCACAAAGCTGGCCATGTTTTGTGCCAAGAGATAGCCCGTGGGCAACCCTCGAGTAACATTTTAACCCGGTACTTGTCAGTTCAAGCTTCAATGTCAATTGCTAGCTTTAATTCTTCAAATTCCTCGCGTTTCGTCGATGTGGCTTCAATTTGCATTATGTGGGTGCCACTCGACGTGGCTTGCCGTACGTTCTCAGAATATTGAGATATCGAAATAATTTGGAACGTGTTGGAGGTCCGTTGTGTGTACAGTGATTGAGTGTAATAGGAATAACAGGAACAATTTTTTTTTGCAGCCGTTGTGACATATCCTATATGGTCAGGAGCTCCCCCAAGAAAGCAGTCATATACCTCTCATCGCTGGTTTCAAATTTACACTGCCACATTGATGTTCTATACAAGCTTTCCACAATGATTCAACGGAAGTTGTGAAATTTGAAAGAGAAACCACACGTGAATGCACACTATTTTACAACCAGTCGGATTTCATACCGCGAGAGACCAACATTACAATCAGGGCTACATCCGGGAATTTTCATGCTGTGCACTTGTCTGGAGGGACGCCATTTCTTTGGAGCGGCGCCACTGCGAAAGCACCTGGAATATGTTGATATATGCAAGGGATGCAAGGGATGCAAGGGATGCCTCTGGGTAAAAGATTCGAGGGGGCGGGATACACTCGGTCTTTCCCGAAGGGGTGCCTTTCATTCCAAAGGGTACCCTTTTCATATGGGCGCCTTTGGTTGAAAAATTCGGGCGGTTGCAATGTAACCTTTTCAAAGGGCCACCTTTTCCCGGCCGGTGGGACTCGACTTTCCATGTGGGTGGCACATGTTCTCAGTGCCATACACTTTATCTGACCTGGTTGCCGTTGCGTTAAAATTTCTCTCCATAAAACAGGAATGCATTGGAAAGGATATTGGGTGTCTATGTTTACTACAATATAACCATAGTCGAATATTTTATTTTTGCCTGCTACAAGTGAGCAACATCTAACGTACTTACGACATTGCTCTGTGGTGATTGTGAAATCTGGACCAGCAGATACGACATAAAACTGGATATTCAAAGGCAGTGATAAGGAGCATGGGTGTAACCATTGGGGGGGGGTACATGTCCCCCAACTTCTGAAAAGTGGTGATTTCCCCCCCCACACACACATAAAATGTTTGTCCGCCCCCAGCATCGCTGCCTGAGTATCATCGCCACAAATTCTACTTAATCATTTATGGAGTCAAAATATACACGCAAGATAATCACCAAAAATACTAAGAGCAGATGTAGCCAAAAAACGAGCTTCACAGGCTATCTCTCGTCGCACAATCTCCGAATAGTAGTTCAGCAAACGTTAGAAATGTCTGTTTCCAGGCCATTCTTGAATAACACGAACCTTGACCATATTCTGTTTTCTCTTGTGCAAAATATTGTGCTCTGCTGAGCAATACATCTGCATTATTGCTAAATTTTATACGTCTTAGGTTGCATTCTCCTGATCATATATTGCTATATCTTGAACAAATGCGACTCTGGGTGTTCCTGGGTATCTTCAAGACCACTGAGATAAGTCATGGGCAGCCTTAACCAAGTACTTCAAGTTAACGTCGCATTCGTATTCGTATTCAGCGACGAGTTTGCCAGAGGAGTATTTGTATTGGGATCGGCATTCAGCAACCGGTTTACGATCGTTGGAATCAATTAACACAGAACACGCTGGAAGAAACCACATAGGCCTCGCATTATGACTTTAACAGTCAATGTTTAACGTAAGCCAGTTCCTTCGCTCCCCTCCCATATTTTTCATTTTCACCCAAACCTGCCCAGATTTGGTATCAAAGTAATAGCCTGTGGTAAACGATACTGCAACATTTCAAGTCGGTACATGTTAAGTTCCTCTAGGTCAACGGTTAGCTGCATTTATTAGATGGCGACACTGCAGCGATGTCGATTGAACGCGAGGTTCGGTTGCTATCGCCTCAATTTCCATGAAATGAGCGTCATTCGACGTGTCTTACTATGCAGTATCAGAAAGCTAAGCAACCGAATTATTTGTCAAGGACAAAGGCCAAGCTGATACTTCGGTCGCCAATTTTTTTCGTTTTCTCTCAAACTTATCCAAATTTGGTATCAAGCAATAACCTGTAGTGAATACTCGAGTAACATTTAAAACCGGAACATGTCAAGGACAAAGGTTCGATTAAGTTCTTCGAGGTTATCGCGTTGCGTCGCCATGGCTTCAATTTACAGAAAATGGATGTCATTCGTGTTGTGTCCTTCGTGTTGTCTTGTTGTACAACATCAGAAAGTTGACATTTCGAAATAATCTGGACGGGCCAAAATTCAAGCTGATTTCTTCAGTCGCTCACATTCTTTTGTAGTTTTCACCCAAGCCCACCCAGCTATCATTTCAAACCGGGACATGTCAAGGTCAAACGTTTCATTGAGTTCTTCGATGCCATCGCCGTTCGTCGCCGTGGCTTCAATTTGCAAAAAATAGATTTCATTCATGACAACGAATGGACAATCGTAACAGTGGATGCCAAATGACAGCCCATCGTGAACCCTCGAATAACATTTTTAAACCTGGATATGTCAAGGTCAAACCTCATGGTCATAGGCTAGTTTGGATTTTGGAAGTCCTCGCGATTCGTCGCTATGGGTTCAATTTGCACCAAGTGGGTGTCATTCGACGTGACTTGTGCCGTATTATGATTCCCAATATAACTAATTTTCAAGGTGAAAGATGAAACCGATTTCTTTGGTCGCCTAACATTTTTTTTTCGCCCTAATCTACCCACATTCTGTATCAAGGAATAGCTCGTGGTGCACCTTGAGTAACATTTCAAACCGGAACATGTCAATGGTACTCTAGCAAATTGTTCAGAAATCTCATTAATTTTTAGTCAAAAGTCGAACTCATTTCTTTGATCGTCCAGCGTTTCTTCGTTTTCTCCTAAAGTTACCCATGCTTGGCATCAAGAGAATGCCCGTGGGCGACCCTTGAGCAACATTTCAATCTTGGTCATGTCAGTTAGTTAGTTAGTTATTTGGGTTTTAGGGCGCATCAACTGCAGTGGTTATACAGCGCCCATAATCTTGGTCATGTCATGTCAGATCATGCCTCAAGGTCAAAGGTTCGTTTGATTTTCAGAGTCCTCGCGTTTCGTGGCCATGGCTTCAATTTGCATTATGTGGATGTCATTCGACGTTGCTTGCCGTACTGTACCAGAATGTTGATATATTGATATTTTGAAATAATTTCGAAGGTGTCGGAGGTCCGGCGTGTGTACAACGATTGAGTGTAACAGGAATAGGAGGACTAAATCTAGTTTTGTTCGCAGCCGTTTTGATAGCAAGCACTCGTATCCTATATGACTAGGGGCTCCTCCAAGAAATTCGTCATAATCTGATCGGACGGTGCTCTCATCGCTTGTTTTTAATTTACACTGCCATATTGCTGTTCCGGACATATAAAGCACATATGTTTTTCAAATTGCCGCTTTCCTCTTAATGGTTCAACGGAAGTTGTCATTTTTCAAGAGAAGCCACGCCACGCGTGAATGCGTACGATTTTATAACTAGCCGGAGTTCATAACCGCGAGAGAGCAATGCTGTAATCAGGGGTAGATCCAGGAATTGTCATGGGGCACATGTCTGGACGGGCGCCATTTCTTTGGAGCGGCACCACTGCGAGAGCCTCTGGACGCAAAATTAGAGGGAGCGGGTTGCACTCGGACCTTCCTGAAAAAACTCCGGCTTTTTATTTCATAGGGGTCCCTCCGGCTAAAAAAAAATCAAGCGGGCACACTGGAACCTCTTCAGAGGGACGCCTTTTCATGGCCTGGAAACGTTACCTTCCACGTCGGGGTACATGCCCTCGGTGCCACACCCATTATCCACCCTGGTTGTTATTGCATCGAAATATATGCCGGTAAAACAGGAAAACATGTGAAAGATAATTGTAGGTTGATATTTTCTACCATAAAACAATCGTCTAACGTTTTATGCTTCTCCTTCTACAAGAGGGCAATGCTTAACATACTTACAGCATTGCTCTATGGTGATCGTGAAATTGTGTTCGGCAAATAAGACATAAAGCTTCATAGGCAGTGCTAAGCAGTGAAACTTCCTAATTTTGATATCCTTTTGAAAATATTATTTTGAACAATAGTAAACCTGAAAAAAATTGTAGTATATTGAAATTGAATTGAAGTTGCTGAAAATGACATTAAAAAAATGCGTGAATTCCAAGGATTTTTTTTTATCGGGGGGGGGGGCATGTCCCTCTATCGTGTTGAAACTTACCGCGTCCCTGATTTGTCCCCCCCCCCAATTTCTAATCCGTGGTTGCACCCATGCCCACACGACATAAGCACGTGCATATATAGTTCACAACGCTGCGACCCCTGGAAGATGGAGACTGAAATCACCCGTCAGACACAAGTTCCCCTACACGCACGCCATCTAAAATCTGGGGAGCTCTTAATCCAGGCCTGCAACGCCAAGGACGCAAACATCTTAGAACATATCAAACACATATCAAGCAAACAGGTCACAATAACACTAGATACACACCGCAACACTTATCTGGGGATTGATCCACATACATGGGAGCTAGAGTGGATGCCAGAGGAGAAATTGGCTCGCAGATTCGCGAGCCAGGGAATTTCCTCGGCCCACCGGCCCCCTCCCCCGCAAGCAAACCAAACACTCACACTCTCATCCTGACTTTCACATCTAAACAACAACCAACACATGTCAAAGCTGGTTACATCACATCACACCCGCTGCTCCCCGCTCAGCCCACGCAGACACACAGACACAACATACATCCCTCAGGAAACCCAGACGGACCCTACAATAGTCATACGGCCAGAACCCACAACACACTTCACGGCACAAGCACAGGTACCTCTTGACCTCACAGGTGTGTGTGCCTCGCGGTTTACACCACACCGCGAAGCACACACACCACCACCCCTATCACTCCCCCCAGAACCACCCCAAGAACACGAAGCACCGCTCGCACGACCAAAAAAAACACCCCATCCACTATGGACCAATAACAGACTCAGAAGCTCAGACACCCCAGAAACCACCCAAGAAACCACTCCTCAGACCACCCAAGCACCGACAACACGAGCAACCAACAAAACAAGCACTGCATCTACCAACAAACCAAACACGACAACCAAAAAAACCAGAACACGTACCAAATCCACTCGACAATAGACAGCATCCGAACAACTCCTCAACCCACTCTCTCCCAACTTTGCCCATGACATGTAAAAAGGCAACAAAAGATGAATAGAAACGAAACAGGCTGGTGCCAGGCCGACAACAGAACCTGAAACAAACGTGAAAAGAAATGAACAGAAAAAAAAACAAACAAAAAAACAAACAAAACAAAGAAAGAAAAGTGTATGACATGACATATTTCTTGAAATGTTCAAACGAAAGGCGATGACCACCACCCCCAACTAATACCAGGCACCGTCCGAACCACCACCTCCAACCGACCTTAACCGACGTAAACAGCCGATATCACCTATCGGTGGCAGGCTGTTATAACTCATTCAACAACAGCAACAACCGCCTCCGGGTATTGCAAATATATACTTTGATGTCACGTCGCCAACCACTGGACTAGAGATTCGTTTGCAAACCAACCATAATGATTCAGCATCTTGCCGTCATAGTATTAATATGGCATAACCAGGATTATAGGCTCAAAGGAGACCTTACCTTGAAGCACGAGAAAATATCGCCACGGCCCCATGGGATTAAGGAGGGCACTGGGGGAATGTTCCCCTCACTATGGAGGGGTTCATAGGAGGGGCGCCACCACTCCGACCGGAAGAATGCGCCCCTCTGGGGAGGCTCGAGAGGACCGCGCCCCGTGTAATTTTTTTATCACCCAGAAGTTCCCCCTTTGAAAGGTCTCGGGGAGAGGATACGAATGCACCCACTCGAATTGTTCAGCCGGAGGTGTCCCTCCGGGGCGGGTGAAGTATACCTCCCCCACTCGATTTTTTTTAGTCAGAAGCTCACCGCGGAAGGCAAAATCGCCCGGCGCCCTTCGGGTATTTTCCAAGCAGCTCCTCTGGAATATACCCCAATAGCAATTTTTGTACCCGTCCCTGTCGCAGTCCGACCTGCACCGAATGCCGGAAGAAGAGGGTGGCTTCGTGATAATTCTTACGGCAATTTATGTGTGCATGAATGTCATCCCTCAAACGACGACAATACTTCCGCGGAAGCCCCACCTCCAACGCTGCCAAGTGCCCACTTTGACTCTCCTGTAGGTGCCTGCTGGCTGTTGTTAACCTTTGCAAGCCACAAGGTGCCAAATACACTGCTACTTGAGACGTTATCTCTGTGCAATGCAGTACATAATGTTTGTGTGGTCAACTGCATCACAGTGGTCATGCAATAAACATACAATTGAAGCACAATTATTTTCATGAAAGCATGTAACAGCTGCATCATGCCCGCTTTTCCAACAGAATGTGGATTAAAATGTTTTGCAATAAACTTATATAGGAGAATCTCTCTCCCTCTCTCACTCTATATCTCATTGTTTCCCCTCTCCCTGCCTCTCTCTCTCCCTCCCTCCCTTCCTCCTTCCCCTCTCTCTCTCTCTCTCTCTCTCTCTCTTTTCTCTCTCTCTCTCTCTCTCTCTCTCTCTCTCTCTCTCTCTCTCTCTCTCTCTCTCTCTCTCTCTCTTTCTCTTTCTCTTATATCCCAGAAAGTTATGAAGAGCAAGCAAACTGACAACAAATATTACTTTAAGGTAACCATGAACAGTTATGAAAGGTTCTTTTAAGAAGGAATTAATTCAGTAATTTGGCCCATCAATTCCAGGCATCTTTACTCTATATTGAAACAATAAACATTATATATGCATAGATTCATGCACCTGCTAAGCAATACAAATACAATTTATTTCCTTCAACCCTATAAACTAATATGAGCTAATTTTGCATTCATCTTGTATAATCAAGAAATTTATGCTCGCATTTTCCCTCCCCTCCAGTACAATTATGCCACGAATGAGCACAGCATACTCGCACTCCCTTGTAACCGGGTTCGCACCGTTAGGGGCGTGAGCACCCCCGGTTAAGAACCACTGGTCTTGGGTCTTCGGCTGTCCACTGGTGCACTGGTGTTGTCTTCAGCTGTCACAGACTGGGACTGTGTACGGTTGTGTCTCTCGGGGCTCCGGAGCGGACCCAGGATGTCTGGAGTGGCGTTACTAGTTCAGAGGTGTTTCTGACGGCTCAGGGCCGACTCGAGTGTGATCCGAACTGCCTCCGCTGGGCCTATGCGGGAGCAAGATTCCGAAGCTGGATCGAAGCGCCCGATTTTGACTGGCGTGTTACCGACAGAGCTATAAGACATGGGCAGAGCTATATGACAGAGCTATATGACATGGGCAGCCAGCGTGACAGACGACGGCTGCAGCTAATGATACCACCGTAACATGACCCGGACGCCACGCCACATGGTAATTAACAGCGGCCTGATTTACGACAGGAGAGGCGGCGGCAGATCGACGCCGACCTGACAAAGCTCTGGACAGGCCGACGCAGTCTGTGCGACGGCCAGGTCCTGACGACCGACTCGGCACGGCGCAATGTGCGCGTTATGAAGCTCGGAGCACGCGCTCGTCACCGCACTTTTATTAGTGACAACTCTCACGAAATCACCAGGAAAAAGAGGCCATAAAAGCCGAGTAATGCGCTGGCACGACAGACCTCCTTGTCGTTACATTCGTGCGGCGAATCATAAAGCAAGAGGGTTAAAATCGTTTGGTGTGGACAGAAGAGAATATAATGGTGGTATTGGGCTCTTCCCTAATGCAAACATTTGCTTCGTGATGGTTTATGCAACACTTGGTGCATAGTGAATGGTGAATTGGTGAATGGTGAATGGTGAATGGTGAATTGGTGAATGGTGCATGGTGAATTGGTGAATGGTGCATGGCGATGCTTCTTGTACACCGAACACGTGACACGTAAAACATAAAACTCAGAAGTGCGGGGAACATTTGGTAGAATGACGCTTAGGGCCTGTCACTTCCCTTAACTGGGATGTCTCTCCCTGAAATAGCTGGCTGAGGTCACCTATGGGTGCGAAACGTAGAGTTCCTAACTTTTCCCAGTGGTGTATGCTGCATGATTGATAATCCCAAACCTTTTTCAATTCCTATCTGTTCTTTGATCCCATAGTTATCTTATGTCTGCTCGCAGTCATGGGGAGTGAGCAGACAGTCAAACGCACAAGTAGTCATAGAGTGCGAGCAGGCAAAAGTACAAGTAGCCAAAGACACAAGTAGTCACCAAAAGTGTGATGAGGTTATGTTCTGTTGCATGTTCAGCCAACGTGGTTATGAAAATAGGGTATCATGGAGAAAAAGGTGGGACAATATATATTTCATTTTGAACATATTTAATTCTTTAGTAGTGCCGGTAAGCCAAGTGTCTTTCGCAAATCGGACAGGAGAACTCGAGAATGCTTCAATAACATTTCAGCAATTATTTTCTTACTATGCCGGTTACCTCAAAGCATGCGCAACCTAGCGATATAACATCTGAAATGGGGGGAAATTGTAGCATGATCACGGAACGCTAAAAGTAAACCACAAATCGATACTACAATTCGAATCTTCCAAGCACGGTTTCCGGTAATGATCATCTACAAGGTAAATTTGAGATTGTCAAATATGCACCAGAAGTGCGAAGAACTCTAGCGCTAGGTATTTTACGATATTTGTAATTGTCTATAGGACTAGTTCTCAATACTCGGACGTCACAAAACAACATACACATTAGCGACGAAAATGCATCAGTTTAAAGCATTTTCTCCGCGTGAGAACTAGGGTATCCCCCTAGTATCCCAAGTTTTCCACGAAAACCACACCAATAATGGCATGCAAAGTTGCGTTATCACTTCGTAACCGGACATGGCTGACCAGTTCCTGTCTTCCCTCTAATAT
This sequence comes from Imbricaverruca yamaguchii, assembly GCA_034440575.1. Taxonomy (NCBI): domain Eukaryota; kingdom Metazoa; phylum Arthropoda; class Thecostraca; family Neoverrucidae; genus Imbricaverruca; species Imbricaverruca yamaguchii. The sequence continues at coordinate 395,366 of JAOTOL010001232.1, forward strand.
TCCTACAAAATAAGTGCCATCGGATACCAGAACAGGTAGCGCGCCATAGCGTGCTGTTTTCGGTGGCTACCACGCACCTGTATCATTGGGGGGGGGGGGAGGAGAGGAGGGCATTGCTGTACCAACTCTTGGCATACGACGATTGGGGTCGCAGTGTTTTCCGGAACAGGAGCAACGTACATTTTCAGTCGTTCTAACGTGCAAGCTCCACAATACAGGCCACACCGATTCATTGATTGAAGCATAGTTCAGTTGTTTGGCTGGAAATGACTTCTACTTGGGTGACTGGGCGCTCGTGGAGTTGGGTGTTTTCTCAGCGAAGCTCTGTGGAGTCCATGGACGGGACACCATCCGTTCTCCCACCTGATGTGCTGGCTCTGTTACATGTGATGATCAGGAACCACTTATATAGAGCGGCGCATATCGCAGGGTCTTTGGAGCATGCTATTTCCACCCACGACCCTGCGTAAGTGGGCACTTCCTTCTTTGTGGGCACCTGCTCCGTTCTCCGAAATTGTGCTCAATCACCCTGTTCATTAGTCATGTGGAATAATCTGGTGGTCGGGCGTTACTGAACTCCATCGCGAAGGACCGTGGTCACCAGGATAGCCCGCCCTTCATCAGCCTGCGCACGCCAGGCTATCCACCTATTGATCAGACAAATGCGCAATATGAAAGACAACAACGACTGGAGGGATTTATTGAAATGACGGATTGGTGATCTCAGAGTCCCACTCAGTTGTAGTCACTTTGGAAACATTGCTCTGAATGGCCATCCAAGCGAGCAGCTAATCAACCGACACGTTATAAACGATGTCGTCAAGCCAATGGGCCTGCCGGTTACTAGAAGTAGTGACACAAATAATGTATTACCACATCATACCTGCTACTCAACTAAAGGACAGACGTCAATCAACTCCTGGCGCTAAGGATATCTCAGAAGGATATCTTGAATTTATTAAGGGCATATCAACGTTCACCCGAATACACGCCTCAAATCGCAAAAGCAAAGTAGAAGAAGATGCATTTGGCGTCTCATTTAGACTTGAAGGCGAGTGTGACGAGAGCCGGAAGCCCACTTAGACGAGCTCCTTTTTTGCGGGAATAGAGGTGAGTGCTTAGTCCTCCGAAGCCTGAGTGACGCCTGCTAATAACTGCCGGGATTTTAAAAATGACGTAAGGAAAAATGAAGTAAGAAAAACTACGTAGGGAAAAATATAATAAGGAAAAATGTGATAAGAAAAAATGAAGAAAATAATTCATGTAGGAAGAATTATGCAATGAACGGGATTTGGGGTGGGGGAAATGATGTAATGAAAGAGGAATTGCGCATTAGCCACATTAGCATGCAACTAGTGCTTAGCTACATGTTGCTCTTCATCTGGTAGGGTCTCCCCAAGGCTATAGAACCTCTGCGGGTGCTTGGTATGTGTAGTGTTGGCACTTCCATCGCTCCTCAGTGCCTCCGTGCCGGTCGGTATACGTAGTGTTGGCACTTCCATTGCCCCTCAGTTCCTCAGTGTCGGTGGGTCTGAGGGGTGTTGACGTTTGCATTTGCCCTCAGTACCCCGGTGTTAGTCAGGCTATGTAGAGCTGACGCTTACATTTACTCTCAGTTCCTCCGTGTCGGTCGGTCTGAGTAGTGTTCGTGCTCACATTGCCCGTCAGTTCCTGTGTCGGTCGGTCTGTGTAGTGTTCGCGCTTCTATTTCCTCTCAGTTCCTCGGTGTTACGTCAGTCTGTGTAGTGTTCGCGCTTCCATTTCCCCTTAGTTCCTATGTGTCGGTCGGTCTGTTTAGTGTTCGCGCTTTCATTTCCCCTCAGTTCCTCGGTGTCAGCCGGGGTTGGGATGCCAGTGATGATCGCATTTTCAAAACGCTAATGCACGCCACGTCGCGGCTCGTTGCCTATCTCTCAACGTAATTTACTATGGCTGATTGTTACACTAAGTGGCCAAATGCAATTTGCTCTCAGCGTGTTACGCCTTTGACAAGAACTATTAGCCTAACTAACTGTGAATTGCCCGAATTGTTTATGAGGATTGGGCATTAATGGCTGAAGTGAGACGTGAATGGTGGAGTGGGACGGCGTCGGCCGAACATGGACAGCCCGGCAGTCTGGCTGAGGTTTACCTGCAGTCTAGTTACTACCACACTGCAGTCTGGCTGAGGCTTGTCTGCAGTCTGGCTACTACCAAGTCTGGCTGAGGCCTGCAGTCTATTTACTACCATACTGCAGTCTGGCCAGTCTGGCTGAGACCTGCAGTCTAGTTACTGCCACATAGCAGTCTGGCCAGTCTGGCTGAGACCTGCAGTCTAGTTACTGCCACATAGCAGTCTGGCTGAGGTTTGCCTGCAGTCTAGTTACTACCACACTGCAGTCTGGCTGAGGCTTGTCTGCAGTCTGGCTACTACACAGTCTGGCTGAGGCCTGCAGTTTAGTTACTGCCACATAGCAGTCTGGCCGAGGTTTGTATGCAGTCTGGCTACTGCCACACAGTAGCCCGGCTGTGGCCTGCCTGTGGTCTGGCCATGTCGATTGAGCAGTCGGACGGCGGTCTAGTCTGGCCATGTCGATTGAGCAGTGGGACGGCGGTCTAGTCTGGACATGTCGATTGAGCAGTGGGATGGCGGTCTAGTCTGGCCATGTCGATTGAGCAGTGGGACGGCGGTCTAGTCTGGACATGTCGATTGAGCAGTCGGACGGCGGTCTAGTCTGGCCATGTCGATTGAGCAGTGGGACGGCGGTCTATTCTGGACATGCCGGTTCAATAGTCTGACGCGGTCTTCCCACAGTCTGGCTAAGCAATCTAGCTGTAGACTGCTCACAGTCCGGATGTAGTCTCCCTACTGTCTAGTTATGAAGGCCCAGTAAGATCGAGGAATGACCACCTGAGATCATCTCCAGATCAGATCTCGGATCTCCAATCAGATCTCAGCAGATATCCAATGTACTACTTTGCCAATTTTTTTTCAGGCAACGTTTGAGATGATCTGCAATGCACGGAACCTCACCTACCAAGCTTTACCAGTTTTATGATATGCACGGGATGGCGTTAATACCACCCATCACCACTATATCCGTCATTGAACTGGAGCTGTGGGACGAAATGCCAGTACATTGGATACTACGGGACAAAAACCAGTACATTGCTTGCTACCATGATTCAACTAGTGTGAACGTTTTTCAAATAAAATAGATTACCTTTACTCGGCCACCTATCTTCCTGCGCAAATCGAAGCTAAACTTCCCGAACATCTGGGTGTCAACAAGGACGATGATTGTATTTGGATTACTTGCCATCCTGAATCTCGGAATTTTCGGATGTCCATCAGCAGCAATCGTTTCAATGGGATATATATATATATATATATATATATATATATATATATATATATATATATATAAACCAGGTTATTTCCGAAGAAAATGGTCATGTCACTGGGTTGACCTATTATGTGGCCTTCAGCAACCGTATCACAGCCGAAAATGCAGAAATGCGATGTATCAGACCAAGGCTATATTGGCTAGCCAATGATATGTTTCCTGTGTCTCTAGCATGCATAGTTCGGAAGCTGGTTTCACGCCTGATTCTGGTCCGACCTGGCATGCCTTATATTTATCTTGTTTCAGGATGATCAATATAAAGTTATTCATTTTGTTAATTCTTGAGAAAAAAGTACCGAACAGAAAAGAAAAAAAACTCTGCAAATTTTGAATCAAGTTACCAGGTATTTATGTTCACGTCGGTATATGGAACCAAATATGGCATCTGGCGACCTCATTATCGGTTTAAATGTACAAATATTATGAAGTGTTTTGGGCTCTTCATGACCAGTGCTTTCAAACGATTTTTTAAATTTCATCATAAACAAAGTAAATTGGGAGTTAGAAGGGGGCTTTCAAGAGCCCGGCCCGACGAAAGCGTATCTGCCAGTGGGTGCCGGTCAGGACTAATCTGTCGCAGACGACCTGATCATCAGCAATATCATCATGATATTTATTATAGTCAGTCTTACGACTCTATTGAACAATTTCTCAGCGTGGTGCAAGCCCAAGGTGCTTAAATCATGGCACCTATCTGAAGGTGTGGATTGACACTGGAGTAAAAGATACACCTAAGCACACATTTCTTAATTAAATATTTTCATAATTATCCCTAACCGCCGACACCACAGATCATCTGTGAAGCCACCGTCCAATCCAACATGGGTCGCGACCCAAATTTAGAGAGACTTTAGGACATTGTTAACTAGTTATCAATGTTCGTTTATGTCAAATGGATATATTTCCAATAAAAAGTGATGAAATTAGCAAGCCACCACCCGATCGTCGTTCTCGTTTAATCTGCCCACATGTAGCAGGATACGAAGCTTGGTTACTGGCTGTAATTCTGGAAAATTATGGCAGGGGTGTTGTCAAATGTTGTTGAGTAGTATATTCCGGGGTCCAATGTGATTTGGATTCTAGAATTAGGTGTCGAACATTTTCGTTTCAGCAGCCACAAGAACATGCAAGAGATGCAAGTTTTGAATTCCAATAGATGGGAGTTTAGATGAGACATAGCAACACTTGTGTGGAGGAAGTTTCATTCTTTGATCCAATATATTGTCATTTTGGTGGACTTAGCTCACAGAACTGCTGCGTAATCGCTTTTTCTTCTTTTTAAAGATGAGGGGAGAGCGTTTGCTCTCGCTTAGGCTGTTGCAGAGACGTCCAGTAGCGGGAAAGAACGACTTTAAAAATAAAATGTGATGTATGGCTTGCAGTTACGAAGTGGTGATAATAAGATAATGCATATGTTGTGCGTTTTGAAAGTTCGTCAAGATACGTTGGTGATATTAAGGGTCCTAGGATAGAACCTTGTGGAATATTGTACACCGAACACCGGCCGGAGCGACACTTGCGCCCCAGGCTAGACAACTTACCAGTCAAAAACATCGTCACATTCCTTAACACCACAGCCCTCCTAGATGCCACAGCCACGATGGACCACCTTAGGTGTCCAACGTCGAATCAATGAAGTCCGGTTTGATGCAGGTTCGGTCGGTCTGTAAGCCTCCTGACACTGTATGTTGCTCGATCCTGAACTTGCAGCACGAGACGCAGTAACCATCTTTTGTCCTCACTCGTCCAATGCCTCCAACAGCGCCATATATTGGTTTATTGGATTAAAAACAGAACTACCTACCTGCAACATTTTGATTTATCTTGCACTTACCGCCAGTGGCGTACCTAGGATTCTGTTGAGGGAGAGGACAGGATGATTTTGAGGAGGCACACCTACCCGATTCATACAAATGCACTGGATGCCGGCCACGATTCTTTTGTTCACAGTAGATCATTTTATGCTGCATTGCTATGTTGATCGTATCATGTTGTATTAGAGACCCGGTGAGTCTTGCAGGCTACCGGCACGTGTTCGACCTCTCGTTATGCTTATATGTGCTTACTTGGGCCCTGACTCAAATTTCAAGGGCCCCGGTGCGGATTCAGGGGCCTCTGGTGCAATTTGTTCGGGGCTCAACGCGCTTTTTTCACCCAGGTGTAAGGTTCGGGAACATGATCCGAATTTGGGTCCAATCGGTCAATCCTATAGGCCAATGATCGTGGTGAGATGTCCCTCCTTTTCCTCCTGGACTTTAACAAATGCTTTGATGTGATGGACCATTCAAAACTCTTTATCAAATTAAGCCAGCACGGTACTGACACTTCATGGTTTTCGGCCTATCTGAAAGACCATACCCATAATGTTAGCCTTACTGGCAGTCTGGGTCGCAGCTTAAAATCTGTGCCACTTCCACACAACATCGGAGTTTTTCAAGGCTCATCTCTCGGCCCTTTGTTCTACTGCATCTTCGCCAATGACCTCAGTCTGTGCGCTAAAGCCGCAGGAGTCGTTCATATGCAGATGACCACAAATTTTGGTCACCGGAAACAAAACTTGCATCCAAAGTGTCGCTACCGAGTTTGAATACGTCCTGTCCTTCCTCGACGTTTGGTTCTGCGGTAACGGTCTCAAAGTAAATGCGAAGAAAACCCAGCTTATGGTCTGGCAGCCAACACAATTTGCGCAATATCCCCAACTTCACTGTAACGTTTCACGATCAACAATTGCTCCTCTGTTCGTATGTAAAAAATCGAGGGCTCACTTTTGCTAGCACCCTCAGCTGGGACTCGCATGTTTCCACCATTACCAGACAATGTTTTGGAAGTTTGGCCGGTCTATCCATCTCAAAGGCCACGTGCCACCATCCTCGGTGGCATCACCTCGGTGCTCGTCAATGCTGTGGTCCTTTCTCAGATCCGGTGCTGCATTTCGGTGTACGGACATTACCCAAAATATTATCTCTCGGATTTAAAAAAAGAACCATTGAGCAAAAGTTATTTTCGGACGATCTAAATTTCACCATGACACGGATCTGTTAGAGCGTCTTGGCTGCATTAGCGCTGAGAATTTGGCCTCATACCATACGCTGTGCCTACTTCGCGATGTGCACCGACTGCAGGAGGCGGCTTCATTAGCCGGTACTATATCAACACTCGCCGAGCACCGTGACAGCCACACTCGTCAGGACCGGTGCCTATGCGTCCCCAGGTCGCGAACAGAGATGTGCAGGCGCAGTTTGTGCTCCAGAGGTCCTGCCCTGTATAACGAACTGCCACACGAACTAAGGCAACTGCCAGTTCCCACGTTTGGTCGTCGCCTTAAGCGGCATTTGTGCACGGGACCGGTCAGATTGACCTGATCTACTTCCTGACTTCTTATCATATTCACTGACATCTTTTCATACTTGCTGACTTGTCATCATACCTGCTGACCTCTTATCATACTTACCATACTTGCTGACTCTTTCCGTGCCGCTGGTATGAGGAATTGTTGCATGTTTTATGTGTGCCTGTGACAGCCCTGTTTTCCTATGACATCTATTTTAAAACTCGCCAATAGCTGTAATAGCAACGAGTTTATTGTCGATGACCTGAATAGACACCTTTGTCTTCGTCTTTGAGATTGCTGGTACTAACGAGATTTGTCTGGACCTCTTCTGAATTTTTATTCGGAGTCCGGGTCGCTTTACTGGGCCCTGGCTGGATTATTCGTGGCCCCAACTCCATGTTTGTGTACCCTGGTTTGATTATTCGGGGCTCCAACTCCATATGTATATGCCCTTGCGCTTTTCGGGTCACCGGCATGTTCTTTCGGTGCTTATGAACTTTTTGAGCGGCATCTGGTAGAATTTGTGGAGCTCCAGTGATTTTTCGTGCACAACAATTGTTGAGCCATGAACGACCTTTTTTTTTAGCGGAAGGATATGACCGGGTTAACATTTTTGGTCCTGGTACGACTTTTTGCCTTCGTAGTTTAAATGTTTGCCCCCGACGGAAATTTGTGATGTCCCAGTGCAGTTTTGCTTGGCCCCGTCACAATTATTTTATCTGAGGTGCCAGATTCCGGGGCCCCAACGCGAGCATTTTGGGTCCGAAGCGATTTTCCGGAGCTTTTCTTAATTCTTCTGATCCCGGGTCGGTTTTCTAGGATTCTGAGTAATAGCTCTGGGCTCCAACACGATTTTTGGGTCACTGCAGCATTTGTTGGGACCATGCACGCTTCCTTCAGGGACCTTCGCAATTTTATGGGACATTTTGTCCGATTTGTCAGGCTGGACAGCGATTTTAGGAGCACATGTTCATTTTTCTGGGTAACTACTTCATCATTTCCGAGGCCCCTGCTTGATTTTGTCCGCATCGTGATGGAATTTCAAGGGCCCAGCGTTCCTTGAGGTCCCAGTATGATTGTGATTGACGGGCATTTGTAAGTTACAGTGCGATTGTTGCGTCTCCTGTGCAATTTTGCGGGCTCCAGTCGGTTTTTGGGGCCGCAGTGGGGCCGCAGTGTTAAGACCCTCAACACGATTCTTATGCGCCCACCACCTCTCAGGGGGAGATTGCCCCCAAGACCCCCCTTGTGGGTATTCTGAAATACCTATGGACCAGATATCTCAAATCAAGGAGAACCCTGTGTTCTTTGGGGCGCAAAAACTGGCTGATCGGTGAAATATTGCGGAAATCTGATGGAAATATTGCGGAAATCTCAGTTCTTGCCATATTCATTACACTTATGATATGCTACATCGCACATCCATTTTTAGAGAACATTTTTGAAACCTTGATCTTATTTTTCTTGCCAACTACGACATCCAATTTTCTCTATTTTCAGTGTGTGTGTGAGTGAATTTTGCCAGCTTGCCACCGTGTGGTGATATCGGCTGGTATATCATTTTTTACATTACATACGTACATTGCAATACATGTTTCACGAATTGCGAATGGTAAACTGCAATACCGCAATAGAAGTACATATATTCAAAACAAAATTAATAATTTGTCATATTCATTGACTCCAGTATGTTGGCGCTAAATGACCAATGAAGTCGATGCGCCCTAAAGCCCGAATAACTAACTGTCTCCAGCATGTCAGCTTTTGGTCGACTATGGACCTGACGACTTGGCCGGGCCAGGGTGGCGTGAGCAGAGGGTGAACCCGCGGCATGGTGAATATAAGTGCATGACTACTGTGCATCTTCAGACATACAGGCAACGACAACTATGCGTCATCGCTCTCTCCGAAACTTCTCGGCCATCGCGAGCAAGCACAGTATTTGGAAAATACCGCGCGTCATCACGCGCTGTTTTGAACTCAGCGTCGGACTCTACCGATCCGCTTGTCAGAAATCGAATCCGGACGCACTGAGCGGGAAGTAACTGGTCTGATTGAGACGCGGCGAGCTCACGCTAGCACCGACCATCCCGACCTGGTCTCAAAGCCCAAACTGGCCTGCTCCGCAGCGGAAAAATATCAACCTCGGCTTTTATATCAGGAGATGTAATTTGGCCTCGCTTTGTAGGGCGGCCGCCCGTCGGGAGTCCACCAATCGCTGGTAGTTTGCCGGCACACTGGAGAGGAGCGACGGCGCGCGGGCCCGTGCCGAGCGACGCATTACCGGCATTTGCAAATAAATAGGTGCGCCGTAAAGCGAACCGCTTCCTATGCCCCGGGGATGCCACTCGGCGGCTTTGAATCGCGCCGAAGGGGCGGTGTGCCAGAGAGCCAGCACGTACCGCTTGTCGGATGATTGGCGCTGGCTGGCGGACTGGCGCGGCGGCGGCGGCGGCGGCGGCGGCGGCGGCGAAGCCAGCTGTGACACGTGTCGGCTAGCTGTGCACCAAGCCCTTTGTCATGCGATGTAGTCTGCCTGTTGTTGACGAGGCGGATGATCGGTGGCAAGGAGGCTGGTGACTCACAGAAACACCTGCAAACCACTTTTTCTCTGATGCTTCTCTCTCTCGCTCTCTCTCTCTCTCTTCTCTCTCTCTCTCTCTCTCTCTCTCTCTCTCTCTCTCTCTCTCTCTCTCTCTTCTCTCTCTCCTCTCTTTCCCTCTCTCTCTCTCTCTCTCTCTCTCTCTCTCTCTCTCTCTCTCTCTCTCTCTCTCTCTCTCTCTCTCTCTCTCTCTCTCTCTCTCTCTCTCTTCCGCCTTGTAATTTGCACAGCTGGGTAGAATCACTAAAAACTAGCTGACGCCGTCTGTCAGCATGGGACACTGACATCGCTAGGGCTAATTGTTGGCTGATATCATGGTTTATTTAGCATGGCATTCGTGTGCCAGAAGTATTGTTAAATTTGTTGAGCCACATACCTAACTATTTCTTCCTTTTTATACCGAATTCATATGTTTGTGGGGGAGGGGTAGAATTTCTTCATGATAGATCGAACAAAGAAACGTCCAATTTCCTCAGGGGATAATATCACTCAATCGCAAAAGGCAGGCCAAAAATGTCTTCAACTGAAAGACTTCATACACTAAACCAGGAAACTAGGCACGAGGAAATTATATTTATATTGTATCATAATGCTATCTCAAGCCTCTGGCGAGATGGTCTCAATGTGTAGCTCCCCCTCCACACGCCACTGTCGCGTCTTTTTGTATGTAACCCCGGAAAGTTTTCTGCGATTATCCAGAAACTGGGTAACATTTCCTTAAAAACAATTTCTACAAGGTGACCAATAACAAAGCTTCCTGCCTTGCTCAAATGTTGCTCCAGGAGCGCATTTTGGGAAACATCTCGGAAAAATTGAACTTCCATTGCAACATGTCTTGCTGGTACAATTTGTGCCAAGTTGGCATTCGGGCCGGTTGGGCTGTCGTGGCACTTGAATATCCACTGTGCCGCACCACATACAGGTGTGCGGTGTAGACTATCTATCAGGTGGCCGCGTGACACAGTTTCACGGAATGTACATTCCAATCGTTGGCCGAGCAGGCGATTTTAGACTAGATGTCGCACAGGTGGTCCACGAAGTGTGCTGTGCATGTTTTGCTCGTGGCCCGCTGAGAGACCGCCGGCGGTGTGGAGCTGTGAACCTGCCGATACTGCCAGTGATGAACGGTTGGACTCGATTGCCCCACCCTAGCACGAGCAAGTCAGCTGGTGGTGCAACAAGCACGCCGTGCTGCATACGCATGTTTGGTGGAAGAGAGGCGACCGTGTTTCAGATTCCCACCTTCCGCTTGTCAATCCCATTTCTAAGCAGAACGACGTGCCGATTAACCCGTCCCGTCACAGGGGGTCTTCAACCTCAGGTTTTTTTTTCGCGGATAGTGAACGAACGTGCGTGGCAACACGCCGAAATTTGGCATACCTTTTCCAACATCGATTTGGCATGTTAGGTCAAACATTTGAAGTCAGTTCATCTAGGGTCAACGAGTTAATCTAGGTCAAGTGAGGTCACCTCCAAAAAAAGTTAAACCAGTCGCCACGCTTTAACGGTTACAGATATTTTCATGACACTTTCAGCGTTTGCTTATCTTTAGGGATGCAACAAAACGTACCAGATGATTTTTTTCCACGTTTTTGACTACTTATAAATGTTGCATGTTTGCCTTTTAGAGTTCAAATCTAAGGCTCTAGCTAAGCAATTTGTATTAAAGCACGTTGACTTCCAACAATGTTTCTTGGTCTCTACCCATTAGAAATGGAAAAGTAAGGAAAACTTGAAAACTCACAATTTTCCCTTTTTTTCGGGGCCGAAAAATGTTATGGCCCTGGTCAATTTCGCTGTCCTTTTCTGATTCCAAATACTTTGTTCTCAAATAACCTCCAAAATGAACTCCTCAGAGCCAAAAAAAACGAATATTGTAAGTTGTGAAAAGACGTGAAAATCTAGCCCCCTAGTGACGTCACTTTTGGGGGAAAATTGCTTTGGGGGATGGACCCAGGTCCTACTCGTCGATTTCCGATGACACCTCTTGCGTTTCCGTGTGACCCTTAGTTTGGATTTTAGAGGGGGGGTACTATCCGCCCCCCCCCCCCGTGACGGTGTGTGAGGATCTGACCGGAGAGACGGCGCGGGTTAAGGAATTTGACCAAAACGTTGCAGAACAGGGCCTTTGTAGCTTGTTAAGTGGGTGGGAATTGTTCATCAAACCAGTTGGCTATTCGATACAGACGTGTTGTTTCTGCTCTGTCTCAATTGTCTCAATAACATTGATAAATGCGCTCTTTTCCCAGTACAGGTGCCATTTTCACCGAGCTGCCCACCAAGTAATTATGCACTAGAAACATTTAACGTTGTAGGTTATTAGGCCGTGGGATGGTATCTCGGTTGGGCTGAAAACAAGAAGTTGGAGAGTCAGTGGCTTTGTAGTTAACGTGCCTCACTTCGAAAAGAACGGCTTCGAAATAAGATTTTCGACCGACTGGATTTCCGACCGTCTGCGCCCGGTAGGCAATAAGCATGGGATTGACGCTAAAAAATATGCTAAGCAGTGCAATGCGTCCTAAAGCGGCCTTGACCCTGTCTCATCTGGCCTGTTTCTCTGCACACATGACGGAAGGTCCATATCGACTGATCGTACATCGCCTGACGTACACCTCTTCTCACTGCAAGCCGTGCCTGGCTAGCTCCCGGGTGACTCCCGTTAGTGGTCACCCTGCGACCTCTGTCAGCTGGTGCTGGAGTCATTGCGTTTTTTCCGGATCACTCTTCACGTTTGTTCATGGTGGCACTCTTAGTAGTATTGACATTTCACGCCTATACAGTGAACTGCATTTGCTGGGTAACACCGTCACCTAGTCTGTACCCGCTTGACAATTGTCTATTCATTATTAATCGCTTCCCTATATTGTGCTACATGCAGCATTTGTCCTTCACATTTGTCTATCCTCGGCCCCGTGTCATGAAATGAAGAAACTGTGGGGAATCAAGAATGTACAGCAACTTTGCCCGGCATTTACATGTCGTAACGTAGTACTTTCGTAGATTCGTGAAATACTTGGTGAAACAAGGCCACGGTCTATTTTTGCTCTCGAAATTGATTTTACTGTGCAAGTGCAAGTCACCGAAGACCGAGTCACCAAAGAGGCGTTAAAAGAATTTTAACTTTGGAATGAATGGATGAGCATAAAGCTACGATCACGACCTGATAGAAATTGAAATCTTTCGACAGCAAATGGTTTCAGAACGACATGCGAAACTTGACGTCATCAGCCCTGGACTGCGTCTGCAGAGCGCTCAGCTTGTTGGTTCATCTAGTGGACTACCTCTTACACACATAAACCACAAAATAACATTTAGCACTTTCTTCATGTATATTATAATCATAAGATGAACAAATTTGTTTTTATTTTCAATTGTACTCTTCACACACACACACAAGCATCACAAACATTCACACACCTGCACCCCACCTCCATCCACACATATATGTACACACACACAGTGTACCGATTATTTGCACCAATGTACACCCGTGTGCGCAGACCTTTACGCATACACTATAATCCCGTTACAAGGCAGCTGGGAGGTGAATTACTCAGCAGTGGACATGTCCCCCAGCAGCGCTGACACACTCTTCCATGCGGCCGTGCACAGAGGCAGCCAGCCGCCGTAAATATCCGGTGCGGACCCGGAGTTCCTCCAGCTTCAACGCCACCGCTTGGCACAACTGCTCCGCTCCTAGCTGACGAACAGGAAAGCGCAGGTCCTCCTCTAGCTCTGTCACCATGATGATCCAAACGTTTTCAATTTGGTTCAGATACGGTGCCTTGGCTAGCCACTCAATGGCACGAATCTGTGGACCGCATATCATGCTTATTTTTGTGGAAAATTTGTCGTACCGAAATAAATGTACATCGTAGTTACAGAATAACTTTTGTTGCTTCTTCCACTCCATCATTACATAGTCTGCACCTCATTACACATACCGAAGACAATACGATGCAACGCATCATGTTTATACATAAGAGATACCACAGCTGTCCACTAGGTTTATTATGCTGTATAATGCAATTTAATTAACAGAAATGCAACTGCTTATGCATAACATATGTGTATATATATATGTATATATATGTATATATATATGTATATATATGCATATATGGATGCATGCGTATGTGTCTGTGTGTGTGCGCGAACGTGCGTACATGTGTCTTACAGGACTGATAGAAACACAGCATTTCAGACAATGCTGGGGTAGTGCATGTGACTGAACGTGATTGACGATGCAAATGAAATACATAATTGTACTTGACTCCTGAGAAGGCTGACATGCCAATCTTACTGACAAGTCATTGCTGCCCATGGCCGAGGTTTGTGCAATTTGTCGTTTTCTGGGTAAACGTTGTGGCTGAATTTGATTTTTCGTTCACTTAGACAAACGCTACATAGCCAACAAAACACGAAATTTGGGAAGGTTTCCCCTAATAATTCCAAAATTCTGGCTCAAAATGATCTCCAATCGTCACTCATGTTCCATGTACAAATGTAGTCCGTGGGTGCTATAAGACTTGCGGGGAAACAGGACGCGGTCTATCATACTCTTCCAGGCAGTGTTGTCCTATATTAGGCAAGAGATATTGACTCGCTCTGTCTCTCCCGTCAGGTCCTCACACCCCGTCCCGGGGGGTGGGGGTTGATAGAGACCCCCTTTAATCGCCAAACTAAGCGTCGCACGAAAACGAAATTGGTATCATCGGAAAGCGCTTGACGAGTAGGACCAAACACCACCCCAAAAAATATCCTCCCCGAAAAGTAGCGTCACTAGGGTCCCTCCTAGAGTTTCACGACTTATATCATGTTTGTGGCTCTGGGGTTCATTTTGAGGGAGATTTTGAAAACAAAAATTATTTGGAATCAGAAAAGGAAGCGAAATCGACCAGCACCACACAATTTTTGGCGACCCAAAAGTAAAAAAAAGCTTTTGGAATTAAAGAAATTTGACTTTTCAAGTTTTCTCGAATTTTCCTTTTCTAATAGGCAGAGCGGACCGAAAAATGTTGTTCGAAGTCAACTTGCCCCAAGATAAATGCTTACTTTAGCCAGCATCTTCTATGTTAACTCTAAAGGGCAAATATACAAAAATAATAAGAAATGAAAAACTGAAAAATGACAAATTCGTCTGGTGCGTTTTATTACATCCCGATAGATAAGCAAACACTGAAAGTTTCATTCGAATATCTGTATCCGTTAAAGCGTGACGACCGTTTGAACTTTTTTTTGAAGTGACCTAACTTGGCCTTGACTAACTCGTTAACCCTACATAATCTGATTTAAAAGCTTTGACGCAACATGCCAAATTGATGTGAAAAAATGTATCCTAAATATCGGAGCGCCATCCCGCGCGTTCTTTCACAATCCGTGGAAAACCGCAGGGGGGATGGTTCGTCAACGACCCCCCGCCGCTCGGTACGGCGCGAGTTAAACAGGACGATGTACGAACTTGATGTGTGTACGACTTAGGCGCAATTTACACTTCATGCACCAGGGTCCAATGCTGAGCAGAATTGTTTGCATGAAAACTTATCCCCCCACTCGATCTGTGCTGGTGTCCCATAGAGTGTGGTCTGAATTGAAGTATCCAGTGAGTATAACAGGTGTGCGAATTTGGTCAGGTGCTTTCGAGAGGGTTTCTGTGTTTCGCGAGTGGGGATCGTAGATGTTCAAGAGTGTGTAAGCTATGTTGTGCACATGTATTTCAGTTAGTAGTATGTCTGCTGTGGTGTTGAATTGTATCAGGCGATGAGGGGTCGTGTTACGAATGTATGTTCATACACCGCCTGATATGTGTGTGTCGTGTGTGTCTTGTCTGTGTGGTGTGTAGTGAGGAATGTTGAATTGATATGGGTCGTTAGGCTTGAAGTGCATTTCTTGAATGCATAGTGCTATGTGATTTGTTTGTAGTGCGTAATGTTTTAATTCAGACCAGTGTCTAAAGAGTCCGTATGTGTTCCATTGTACGCTTGTGTTCATTGTTTGTGAGTGTTGACGCACGTATGTGGTCTTTTAGGTAAGTTGTGTCTTTTTGTGCTTTACCCTGGCTTTTGTTGTTGGTGGGCGTGTGGTGGTATTTGGTGTGGGGAGATTGTCCGTTCTGTGTCTGTTGGGGAGTGTCCGATGTCAGTGTGTTCCTCTATGTCCGTGTCCCGGTCTGTGTATGTGAGGATTGTGTTTGTTGGTGACTCGTCTGTTGAGGGTGAGATTTGTGGGTAGGGAGAGACTGTTGGCTGCTGGGGCGGTGGCGGTGTGGGTTGGGAGGGTGGGGAGGGTGTCGGTTGGCGGGTTGGCGGTGGTGGTGCTTGGTGTACCGGTCGCTGTCCTGAAATGTATGCTGGTGTTGGTGCTCGCGTTCGGCGTGTGATGTTGGTGGGTGTTTGTGTTTAGTTTGCTTGTGGGTAGGTGTATGTGGTGTGTTTCTGTCGCGTGGTTGTGGGTGTTGACAGAGCCGAGTATTCTGCATAGTCTCGTGGTGGTGGTAACGGTCTGTATTGTCCATGCTCTGCCCGGCGGGTCGCCACACCGTCAGCGGGCCGGACACCGTCCTCCTGGCCAGGGACAGTTCCATACCCTCCAGGTGGACCGGACGGAGAATCTCCTCCGCCATCCATTGTGGGCATGTCCTGTCCCCGGTCTCGTGCCCCCCTCCACTCCTCCCGCTGGCGTCGCAGCAGGGCTCGCCGCTCTGGCAGGTGTCGGTGTCGTGTTGCTGAGAGCATCGTCCGCATATGTACGTGTTGGAGTGCCCCCCCCCCGCGGAGTGGCCGTAACGCTGACACTTTTTACAGCGCCGCAGGAGGGGTGCGTGTGATGTGATTGGGAAGCGTAAGTATCCGGCTTCGATGTCTTTCGGTAGTGTCCGGGTGCGGAATATCAGTATGATGATATGTGATGGTTGTTGTCCTGATCTTGGAGCCGGCCTATATGCGGTGGAGACGCCCTGTTTCTCCAGCCCGGAGACCAGGGTCCCCACCGCGATACCGGCCAACTACCGTGCATGTATTGTCCCTTGGGACGTTTTAAGTTGTGTGGCTGGGGTGATTGAGATGGGTGTGTCGTGTATTGCGTGTATTGTTTGGATAATTTTACCGCCTATGTCAGTGTGTGCCTGCATTAGAAGTGCCCTGACCTAATTTGTTTAGCAATCAGGGCACCCCTGTGAATCTAGTGATCTCCTCCACCAGCCAGGGGTCGAGGGAGCCCATGGACTTACCGTCTCCCCGGCGGCAGAGGAAGAACCCGCCAGTTTGGTGGAGTACGGAGTGCATGTTCGTGGTGTTGTAGTTTGCGGTGTTGTAGTCGTTTGGTTTGTAGGTGTTGTTGAGCAGAAGGTGATATGACAGGTATGTGACACAGTGAACAGTAGTAACAAGTTTTGGCGGAGGGTTCAGAAAGGCATGAAGAGAGCCCGACAGGTGTAAAAGTAGGGCAGATAAAGAGGAAGATAACACAAAGAAATCGAAAAATGTTCTTGTATTAAGCACGATCGGATAGAGTAGGAAAGTTCGTGCAGAAGGCATTACAAGGAAGCGGTGTGGGCATATTGGAGGGAGCCCGGGGGAGGGTGGCTGCACCACCGGACTGATCGTTGAGAGTTCAGTGGTAGAGCGAAGAACGAAGCACTAATATAACTAGCTGGAGCACTAAGCACGTAGCAGGTAGATGTGGAAGCGAGGTGGTAGAGTTGTAATTGAAGGTGCTGGAGAGTCGGTCTAGACGTCTTGAAGTCTTGAGAGGCTGAAGATAGGTTAGAGGGGCGGGAAGGTAATGGTCGTGTTCGAAGGGCGGAATGGGGATGAGATGTGGGGTCTGTGAGCGGTGTGTATGTGTGTATGTAGTGGTGGCAAGTGGCAGGTGGCGTCGTCTTCCTGGGTTCCAGGGCAGCGTACCGTGAGTGGCGTCTTCTCCCGCCTCCTCCTCCTCCTCCTCCCTGTCTTCCCGATCAAACTCGTATGATCGTGGATAGTCGGCGGCGTTGGCGTGCCAAACCCGAAAAATGCATGTACGTATATTTGTGCTGCCGTATATTGGCTCATACGTACATTTGCGTTTACGTACATTTGAGAATATCTACTATTGTGGTTACGTACTTTTGCGCTTACGCACATTTGCGCAGACGTACATGTGCGTTTTCATACATTTGCACATGCATATATTTGCGTTTACGTACATTTGCGCCCACGTACATTTGCTAACTTATTTTGCCATGCACACATTTGCTCTTACCTACATCTGCGCTTACGTGCAACTGCCATACGCACTTTTGTGCATACGTGCATTTGCTTACGTACATTTGTTTTCGTCCACCTGCCATACGTGCATTTGTCCTTATGTATATTTACCTGCTCAGCCGTCGTGGAAAAGCATTAATTCGCGTGGTGCTGATCGTCAAGCACACCCGAGAGCTTCCCCGACCATTGCTCATATTTCCAGGTACTTTCCCTGAAGCAGCCCCGGTGTGATTGTACGTATGCCAGCCTAACTACACATGAAGCTATAATTGTGGTTACGACTAGCAACCCTACAATCGGGGCAACATTAGCAGCAAATGTCAACATCAGGTTGTCTCATCCTGCGTATATGACCAACCATACCCAAGAAGACACACCGACAAATACGTATTCCTTCATACGTATACAAATACGTATTCAGGTATGCAGTGAATCAGTAAGTTGATTCCCACAAATCTGTAAAAGTGCCGTTCGAATCAGAAATCCTAAAACGATATTCCAACAAAGATGGAAATTCAATTCCTGATACTGAACTGTCCGATGACCGAAATAAAGTCAAGGATCCCATATTCTAGACACTGCAATAGAGATTAGCAAACAATCACCAATAATCTGAATCATGTGAGGCCATACAACCAATGGTGATTTGTCCTCAGGGAAACATGTCAAGGCCATGATGAAACATGTTAAGCATCGGAATAATAATATTTGATAAACAAAGGTAAATATGTAGACTACATAGGGACTACTTTAATGAAGAATAATACTTATGCTCAAATCTTGATGAGAGTTAATTTATTGCAGCTGTGAGCATCCTGCAGGCACTGTCGTTAACATCAACTCGGATTGTACTCATGATCATGGACTGAAGTGTGCAAGAGTAAATTAACTAATTGTCTTCGAAATGAAAGCAATCGGCGAGAAGCATAAAAACATTACGCCATTGCCTCCAGCGACGCCATCGCACAAAAATACATAACTTACATTAGTCCTCGCCGGTTCGGCTGGTAAATTCACCTTCGCCATGTCGGAATGGAGAAGTTTTTGAAGTCATACAATTGACCGACCTATGTAAGCTAGGACACAATGTAAAGAACCGCTAGAAAGTCATGGTCATGGAGAGCCAAAACAAACTTTAGGCTTGTATTTGGCCAATAATGGAGTCACCTGAAGTCATACCAGTTCAATATACGGGAATTGAGCTAGTCCCTCGATGTTTCCTTTTAATCAGTCTGCTTCCTTCGGCATTTTC